>VZRR01014002.1:837136-1147588 GCA_013398015.1 Oreocharis arfaki | reverse complement strand
GGGGCTGACGTGGCCGCCGCGCCCGCCTCGGGCGGGGGGCTCGGCTCTTCCGACCGCTCCCCGTCGGGGCACCCCGGGTCCGCCCCCGGCCCGCCCCTTCCTCAGCCGGGCCCGCCTCTGCCTGCCGCCGCCTGCTGCTGCCGCCGCGTCCCTGGGGAGCCCCGGCGGGTCAAGGGGTCAGGAATGGAGAGGTGCCGGTGGTAGAGTTGAGCAGGAGGAGGAGAGCTCGCCAGAGGTTCTCGTCCAGTCCTCGCCCTGAGCGCAGGCCCCGCCCGAAGGTGCCGCACGAGTTTCTGGGGCTCTGAGGCCGGCGAAGGGGCCCGTTTCCGAAGGGCGATTCCCCGCAGCTCGGGCAGCTGCCCCGGCCGCGGCGCGGCTGGCGGTGGGGAGGCGGTGAGGTTCAGGTCTCCCCGCAGGCGGCCCCTTTCCTCCCCCGATGAAATGTCCGCAAACACCCAGGCCCGAGGCACCGCCAGAGGCTTCCTGGCGAGGGCAGCGCTCCCCGGCGGGCCCCGGCGGCAGGGCCAAGGACACGCGAAGCATCGTTCGGGGTGCTGGGTGCTCCTGCTCTCTGAGGTCAGGCTGACAGCCTAGCCCGGAAGAGGGTTCTCAATGGACTGGGCAGTGATGGTTTTGGGGGTTGTGGAGGACTTCTTTCAAAAGAAGTTCGTATGGGGTTAAGAACTGTTAAGCTCTTAATAACCAGTTGTTACTGTTAGTGGAGAAAAAACACACGTTGTGAGCAGGACCTGAAAAGCGGGTTATCAAACACATACATTTCAAGAAGTCTTTGCAAGTATTTTCTGTTTTGAAGATAATTCGGGATTGCAATGCCTATAACCCAGGATTTCTTACAGTTTGCCTCTCTGTACACTTGCTTTGTTTGAAATTATGTCAGAAAGTCTTTCAGTTCACCCTCTTGCTCTCATTTATGTAGAAGGGACCCGTCATGAGTTCTGACTACTGCTTCTAACAAAGTCAAAGTGACTTAGGAGTACCTAAGGCTCATTGTTGAAAGGGAATTCTTCTTATGCTTGTTCTTTAGTCGCAGCTGCCTGAATAAATATTTCCATTGTGAACTATTTTGGGGAGAAAAACTATTGAGTCAACAAAGACAAAGATACACTCCAGTATAGTGTACCTGAGAAATTAGTTTATTAATGTTCATGATATTGCATGTTATTACAGAAACCAAAACATCTGTCAAACTAATGGTGAAAAACATAACTGCTGAAACATTATATTTCCTTCCCAATGGTTACGTGACAAAGTAGCTTAGTAGGTGGATCCTTTGCTTCTAATTGTCAATTTAAATGAGACTGCACACAGAAGCACTGACTCTTCATTGCAACATTTGTTTCTTTTATGTGTGTATTCAGTGACTTGGAATCTTTCACAAGGGGTGGGGATAATGTATTGCAGTCATTATCAGTTCATTTAGCATGTGATGATACATAAAATCAGGCATATTAAGTACACCTTATATGATATATAATATAAATATAAACCAATATAAAACATAGGAAATGTGTCGGTCTGAAGTAAGTTTTGTGCAACTGTCAAATGTTTCTAGGTAAGCAAAATCATTCCTCTCTCGGAACTCACATGCAGCAATAAACTATGTGTAGTGGAATGGGTAAAAGCTTTTCTGTTTAGCTAGAGGAGTACAAGAATAGGCATAGTATCTTCCCTTGTGATTAAAACTTTAATAATAACCTTAATTTAATTTAAATTAATGTTTTATTTTTGCAAGTGGTGCATGTCTGAAAATATTCACTCAAGTATTTGCTTCAATTCCTAATGGTAGTGAGTTCTGTGAGTTACTCTGCTGTTCTTTTTGTCAGTGTCTTTGAATGCCTAATTTGAGCATTAAAAGAGATTGTGAGCAAATGCCTTTATATAGTCTTAAGGATTCTGATCATTTTAATGGCTAACTATCCTAGTTTTATCATATTGCTGTATTTTTTTTCAAGTTGATACTCTGATTTAATAAAATGCTTCAGTTTTTTGTTGTTTCTTTGGTTTTTTTTTTTTTGGGTTTTTTTTTTGGCAACTGCTGTTTTTTATCCAATTATGTGTCTGCATGTGTAGATGGATTGCTTCTCTTTGTACACTGTGCTGGTCATAAATAAAGAACTGTGATGTGACATAGCTGCGTTTTATCAATTAAGGAATATCTATGAATATTTTGGTTTTCTCCCCTGCTCAGTGGTGTGGGCTTGGGTCAAGAGGAGCAGGAGAGACGAAGGTTTTGTGGAATTCTGAGCTGCAGCGTGCTGAACGAGTGGCCAGAGAGAACCAGGAAAAGCTGCTCTAGCTTAAAATGTGCGACATGCCCTAGTGCTAGAGCCTTCGGTTTTCATGAAGGGTGTAATGACTCGTGTCCCTAATGACTTCACGTGACTCACAAATCACTTAATTCACGCTCCACTTTGTGATAGGCATTTGTCACCTGCTTTCGTAAGGACCCTGCTGAAGTGTAACTAAGCAGGCCCATTTGAGCCTGCTTACCTTTTGTTGCTACCTTTTGGTGTTACCTTTTCTCACCAATTTGATCTGTAGTCCCAGAGAAGGACTGGAGTTCGTTCTGATCTAAGGTTGTCTCTGGTAGTGACACAGTTCAGTAAGCCCCTGCCTCAGTGGTTATGTCGTTGTTTTGTCTATTTCTGCCTTCTACTGTTTGTTTTGAATCAGCTTTAGAAAGTCGTGCCAGGAACTATACATCATAATTGCAAAATGCTTCCTTTTGCTGGAATTACTGCATCAAATTTGTGCTTGATAAAGATTTTGAGAACTTTCCCCACTATGCTCTGTTTTTTTTCTTTTCGTCCCTCTTTTTTCTTCCGACTGTCTGATTGTGGCTTTGTGGAACTATGTAACCTGGTTTGTTTTTCCCTGGGGAACTTGGGGACAGTGTTCCTTTTCGTCTTTTATGAAATGCTTTCTAAGTGATTTCATTAGACCTTCGTTATCTCAAACCTCTCACACTCATCAGAAGTCATGTCTAGCTTTTATAGCAGCATCCAAACCTGTATCTCGTTTGGCATTGGTTTTAGTATTTCATTTCATAAAATATTTGCGTCCTATTTTTCCTGGTTTTGCAAAAGGGGATAAGAAGGGAAAATCTAAAATATTTGCTTTTAAATTAGGACTATTTAAAATAAAGGAAACCAGTAGAATTATGGAAAAAGTTAGTATTATCATCAAGAAGAAATAGGACACCAGTGGACAATTAGATTTTTCACATATATTATAAAATAGAAGCCAGGTCAGTAAGTTGGTATTAGATATGAATATTTTAATTAATTATCTAGTTAATATGGTGCATGCATAAAATTACTTTGTAATTTAAATTTAGAAAGCTGGTTGGAAAGGATGCCATCAAATACCATTTTACAGAATATATAAAATGTTTAATTAAGCAGTAAAACTATATAAACCATCTGCTTCTGTTGAAGTAGTCAAGATGTTAGAGAGCCATTTCTTGTAATTTAAAACATCTATGCATTTCTGATTGCTTTAAAATTAGCATTCAGCTTTCATAAGGGCTTGCTTTTTTTTTTCCTGCAGTGAAATATGCAATAACTGTTAACGAAGAGAACTTTGAACAGAAATTCTGTTCATTTAGCACATTTTGAACTTTAACATATCAATTTTTGTCATCTAAGTTTTTTGTTCTTGCTAGCAGTTTAAAGTAGATCAAAAGCTAAAGTAGACTGCTGCAGTTTGACACTTTCTGTGCAATGCATGGTGGGTAATTTAGGAGGAACTGTGGTTTGGTCAGTGATTAGGAGGACCTGGGTTTTATTTTATTCCATTCATCGGCTGGGCCTTTTCCTGCTGACTATTTCATTGATGCTGAGTAGCTGAAAGTGTCACGGGATACAGCTCTTTCAGGCCGTGGTGCTGCAAGCTAACTCCTAGCAGGCTGCTGAAGAATCAGCATGAACTCACAGAATCACGTAACTCGTGTTTCCTGGCAGGAGAAGGGCTGTGAGCAGAAGGGATATGTCTCTTCAGTCATTCCCAGTGGCAAAACTCCTGGGGAATCCTTGCACAGAGGAAAGCCACCTGACAAATCCAAATTAAACCTAAACATTCAAAGGAGCTTACCAGGAATTCCATATCCTTCTTAGCAGGTTTTCAAAATCTCTAAATGGAGTGTGGTGAATCGAACAGGCGGAGCTGTATTTGTCTGTAACTTCCAGGTTTATTTGGAGATACTCTGATGCAATTGGAAAGCTGTTTGCAAGGTGCTTGTCAGAAGGGTGGTTTCTGCCAGTTTTGAAAAGACGAGGAGATAAAACGAGGTATGGCTGTGGGGGCAGAAGTTTCCTGTAACGTGTTCTTCACAGTCTAAGGGTTTCTTTACAGACCTTGAGCACAAAAATATGCTTTCTGTCTGGCTTGGTCTGCCAGTTGTTGATTTTTGAATTCCTGACTATGGTGTTATAAAGTGTTTTTTCACTTGTACGTTCCAGGGACTTGCACCTCACACTGTTTCCTAATAGCCTCGCAGAAATCTTTGTAACTGTTTTGATGCACATTTTTAAATATACAGAAATTGTTATAAGAACATAAAGTGTTAACACCTGTGCTTTTGTGAATCTAAATAGGACAAATAAACTGTGAGAGCCAATATTTTATAGGATTTTCAGACATCTTAGGTGAAGAGACATTCAGAGATGACTTCACTATGGTCTGCTAAAAGGGTAAAAATGTTAACAGATTTGATTCCAAAACCCTTGTCTTCCCTTACTCTGTAATGGCTTAAGAGTTTTTCCGAATTCAGTAATAATTTAAGGACAGGGGTGACTAATTTGTATGCAAAGCATCCATAAGCTTGACTGGGTCTTAAAAATCTCCACATCTGCAGTGAGACCTCTCATAGAGAGGCATGCAAACCACGGCAGTGTAGCAGCTGGTGGAACTATCTGAGTATCCTTGAAGGAGTTTTTATAAAAGAAAACAGAAAAGAACCCAAGATTGCAGCTCTTCAAAAAGTCTAAATCAAAGCAGAAACTTTGAAAAATGATGATAGATGTGTCACTTCGGAGAGGAGTGGCAGTCATCTGTCAATGTACAAAAAAAAAGGCAAACAAAAGGAAGTTGTTCTTAATATTCACAGCCTTTAGTCAATATGATACAAGATGGGCTTGCTGCTTCTCATTTATTATTTAAACTTCCCTTTGGAGGTTTCAGAATTTTAGCAGCCTACTCTAATTCTGCTGACTTACTGCCACTTTGTGTGCTGCACTGGCCCCTTTTCAGCAATTCTGAGCTGTCTGGCACTGTTTGGAAACAAAACAACGCATTCCTATGGCACTACTGAGATTTCCCATCCTCATAAACTACGGACTGTGGCTATGGCCCATGAAGAGCAAGTCAAATTACTGGATTTTAGCTGATGATATGAGTTAGGACAAAATGAGGCAAGTCTATTTCTCCTGCTTCCTGCCTTCACTGCAAGCTTTGTTGTTCCTTAATGTTAGATCTGCCGGTGTGTGTGCATGTGTGGCTGAATGACTTGCTCCACGCTGAAGCCCAGATTTTCTGCTCCCAGTTCATGGATTTACACCTGCTTGCTGTGCTCTTTATGGAGTGCAGTTATTCCCCATAGACCTTTTAGTCCAAATCTAGCTACTTGGACTAGCAAAAGGCATGTTCACAAGAAGGAGAGGCAGAAGTTAAAAAGATGGAGGAAGTCTGTGATTAGGCAAATTTGGTTGCAGGCGGCAGAGGTGGATGTTTTGAGGCTAGGAGATAACAAATTATGCTTGTTGAAGGCAGTGAAAGAGACTGCTTTGTTTACTAGTTAGCTATTTAAAGATTAGTGCTTTTCCATAGTAATGCCTCAGGCTGTGATCTTTTAGTCTCACTGACGAACACTAATTCATGAAAATAGCCTTGGACAACATGAGCATTATTCTTCTAAAGTGGGTGGATCTTCAGAGCAAGCTGTGTGTTGTTATTTGCACAGGGTACCTCCCCTAGTCAGTGTGCAAGTCTGTCAAAATTGTGTTCTGCTTGTCTTTGTGCTTCAGTATTTCCTCATGGCTGTTGCATTTCTTCTAACCTGAACCCTGACACGCAGCATGTAGTGGAATCCATCTTCAATGAATCTCTACATATTCTCATACACACTGTGGCAGCTTGCTTGCAGAGTAGAAACACAACTGTTCTCTTGTCACTGAGAATTAAAATCATCTTCCCTTTGGGCCCATAGCTCATTCTTTTGGTTTTATTTAATATTTTATTGAATTTTATTGAAGAATGAATTAGGTGTTTGGCTGTTGTTGTCTGTGCAGCTGATGCTGCCCCTTCCACACTGCGAGCAGGTAGAGGTTTATTCATTATGGACATGTTCTAGAGTACATGAAACACCAAATTGCATACACTTGGGTTCTGTGTTATCATGACTACTTCTACCTACATTGTAGCGGTCTTAACATGCAGTGGGGGTTTTGCATTAGGTATCATGCTTAATTTGGTTCTGAAGGTGGCATTGTGAGGAAAAGCATTAATTTCCACTGGTATGTCATATGTATTGCTTATACATCTGACTGTACAGGGTGCTGCAGTGTAAGCCTTTGAGACAGTACAGAGAATTTAAAACTGATTTATTTGCATTGTTACTTTATTTACATTGCATTTATTACTTCTGATGAAAAGAAAATGTTTAAACTCCCAATGGATAAACCAAATATATTATTTTAAATTTCTTGTGATTCACATTCAGGTATCTTTGATGAGCCTGAGGAATGATTGCCAACTAAACTTGGCTCATTAATTTAAAACTAATGTTAATAGCATTATTTTTATCTGTATTCCTTTAAAATTGTTCCCTGTGCTCTTGTTAAATTCATGATCCATAAATAGATTCTTAATTTATGTTTTGAATCATCAGATAGTTATAACTTCTATGCTGAAATTGTAGTAAAGCAAAGATTTCTAATAAACAGTAGCTTTTAAAAACATCTGTCAGTTCAGTCAGCACTTGAGACACTTGGCATAAACATGTATGTGCTAAAGTGAAAACCCCACTGTTTTAAATGCCCAGCCTGGTTGCTGGGCTGGATCCTAAACTGCTTTCCTTGTG
This sequence comes from Oreocharis arfaki, assembly GCA_013398015.1. Taxonomy (NCBI): domain Eukaryota; kingdom Metazoa; phylum Chordata; class Aves; order Passeriformes; family Paramythiidae; genus Oreocharis; species Oreocharis arfaki. The sequence goes on along the minus strand of VZRR01014002.1, from coordinate 1,140,489 downwards.
GTGTAAACTGGTGTATTTCTCTGGAACTCACTGGTAACTGTCACAGTATCCTCTTCACAACTCTGGACATCTCATGTTATTTCAACTTCTTTACTGAGTGTTACACATTAAAAAGACATAAAAGTTTGTTTGATTTTGACTCTGTCCTTGATTTATATTTAATGTAAAAAGCTGCAATAAAATATGATTTCTCATAAGCAAATTAAAAGCATGTTTGCAGGACTATTATGAATGAAATACTGTTTGTTCATAATGAATAAAGTAAGAGGAAAGAGTAAAGTAAGAGGAAACTGTTCAGCACACATGGCCTCAGCTCTATGAGCACTTTGCAGTCATGGGCATTTGGAGAAACCCAACCCAAACCATGATTACACTGAAGGGCTTATACTTAAAAAAAGCAAAAAAAGGATGTTTGTGTGTGAATGTTGGCAGAACTTAAGTCTGTGCAATCAGGGTCATAGCTTTAAATGCTCCAGAAATGCCATAATGTATTCACTTGATGCAAGAATTTATCGGAATATGGTTGAAGCCAGTTACTGTGATTCATTTCTGTTATGTAAACTATCATTCATACATTGCAAATCAACATGCTTCAATCCTGACTGCCTTTGATATTTATTGTAGATATGTAAGCAGTTTTAGACTGCTTGGCATTTGTTCAAAAATGCTGTATTTACGAAGAGCTTTGTAGCTGTCTTTAGAGTAAACGATTTTACTCTCAGCATTCAAGCAGCGCTGTTGTTTAAGCTGGCTGTGCCGGGGGATGGCAGGTGCGGGCTTGCACTCGAGCAGCCCTTTCCTGCCCTGGAGCAATGGCAGAGCCGCGATGCGGGCAGGTCCCGGCTTTGGTGGAGAAGAGCAGTGCCAATGTCTGTGGTCTTGCACTGGGACCTGGGTCCCACCCGGATTTGCTTCTCTATTACAGGCAGGGCTGCCACTGGTAAAGTCAAGGACGTGTGAGTGCAGCCACTTGTCTGAACCGGACTGCAGCAGCGAGGAGCTGGGCTCAAGCAGCTGCACTGCCCTCAGCAGCAGGGTGGGGGACTGCCAGTAGCGTTATGAGAAGCACGGGGTCAGAAAGCACCAGGCTCAGTTGAAAGGGTTGTTTTTCCAGTGTTGTCCCCTAAGAAGGGAGAAAACACGGAACTCAGCTAGGATGCAGAAATTTAATGCCCAGGTCCCTCTGCTTTCAGTCCATGCCATCCACCTTATAAATCGGAGCTCCCAGAAGAGCTGCCTTGGTATAGTTTAAGAATATTAGCTTTGGCTCAGCCCCAGGCAAAACCGTCTGCTGGACTAGCTGCACTGAGAGCTTGGAGCTGCAAAGTTACCCTGCTGGAAGTAGGGTAGTGGGGTGGCTGCTGTAGCTGCTCCTCCTAAGGAGATCAATAGACAAGTGGTTTAGGATTATACAACTGCCTAAGTTGGAAAATGTCCTGGATCGACACTAAGAATCAGGCATGGACGCAGGTTTCATTCACACGCCAAGGTCTCGGGCCAACGGGCAAAAAGCCCGGCCCTCGTTTATTCTCACACTTATATACATATGTACAGACAATCAACAATTGGATGAAGAGGTTAAGCCTCTCCAAATTGATAGGATATAAATTCAGTCCATCACCTTCCTCCGCCTCCGGAGAAGGAATGCAAAACAATTCTAAAAGTACAGCCTAGAAAAGATTTGTTACAAAAACATGGGCATTGTTTATCTTACAACTTATGAGAAAGTTTTTCACTGCTAACGCAAACAAGGCATGCAGTGAAAAACCAGGGCAACAGGAAAAGATCTCCAAGATCATCGAGTCCAACTGCAAATTTTTCCTAATATCCAGTCTAAATCTTCCATGGCACAACCTGAGGCCGTTTCCTTTGGACCTCTCATTTGTTACTTGGGAGAAGAGACTGACCCCTACTTCTCTACACCCTTCTTTCAGGTGGTTGTAGAGTGATAAGGTCCCCCTGAGCCTTCTTTTTGCCAGGCTGAACTCCAGTTGCCTCAGTCATTCCTCAGAAGACTTCTGCTTCAAATCATTCACCAGCTTCATTGCCCTTCTCTGGACACACAGATTAGACGAACAACTTACTTTATTTGTTTGAACTTATTTTGTATAGGATGTTTCCATAAAATTATTTTAATCACAGACTAAATATTAGTGTGCATTCTGATGGTGTATTGGGGGATGCGGTATTTTCAGGTTTGGGGTGAACATTGACTGAAACCCTTTTACATAAAATACACAGCTACCAAAAGGGCTTCTCCCTGAACAAACTTAAGTTGATAGTGATTCATTCCTTTGATTATTTTTCAAAAACTTATCTTCCAAGCATGCTAAAAAACCCTAAAAAACCATCTTTTACGCAGCTTGTGGGGAGCTGTAGTACCTATGAAAGGTATAAGGAAGTGAATATGAATTGTAGGCTAATTGAGCTTTGTAGAAGGCTGTAAACTATTTTTGTGTTTGAAAACTGAGGTGATGTTGTATGTAACGTTTGACAACCCTTTCCAACCCATAATAATGGGTCCTAGCTTGTTTTACTAATGGCTAAAACTAAAAGGAAGTCTTTACTGCATTAGTAATGAAAATCTGTGATATAATTATACATGTAATTTGGCACTGAAGAATAAAGAAAGGAAAATATGGCATAATGCATTTATTTCTATTTGTCTTGGTTTTTACTAATATAAGGTAATTTAAAAAAATGAGAAACTCTTTGGAGTTAGAATCCAGTTGCTCTCTAAGCCTGTAGTTCTATTAGCTGATTGAACTCTGGCATATACGTACTAAAAGCCCAAGAGACTGCATGATGCCATTCAACGTGTTCTCCTTTTAAGCAGTGCCACTGTTTGAGAGATTGCACAGACAGTGTTCTGTGCTCAGCCAAAGAGGTTAAGGAAGACTGAGATAGTGAAGGCATCAGACTCTCCTTGTAGTACATTTTCCCTGTATGGGCCATTCACTTAAAAGTTGGACTCAATAATCCTTGTGGGTCCCTTCCAACTTAGAATACTTTGGGATTCTGTGTGGTTCTATGACTTTGCAGAGGATGACTATGAAACGACCCCTGGCAATGCCTCTAGACATTGCAAGGAAAAAATGTTAGTGGGGAAGAAGTATGAAAAACATTGACTATTCTGAAGAAGACTTAATAGCCCTCTTAATCTAGTGATGCGCTAGATGGTTTGTTTTGGTTTTTTTTTAAAGTATAATATGAGATCTAAATCAAGAACTGTGGAGCAGAACAAGAGTGTGAATCTTAGCATTAGGAAGTGAGGGAAGCATGTATGATTGTTTTGTATCTCTATCAATGACAACCCACATGTTTGTTTTCATTGTAACATATATATGCAGCTCTGTTAATTGCATATATGTTATTGTCAGGTTTATAGGTAGTGTTTTATTTCTTCTAGAAGAGGCTGTCATATCTACAATGTATTTTTCTGAGGGCAAAGCCTTGTGTTTTCCGATGAGTGGGAAACCACAGAATAGAAAAACGTAAGGCTGGTAAAGTGCTAGATTTACATGGGGATTTTATGCATTTGAAAGTTGTAGGGTTTTTTTTTTTTCAGTTTCTTTCTTTTGTTTCAGCAGTTTATAGAAAATGAAATGAAGCAACTGGTTTATTGTAAAATTCTTATATGCCTTGTCAACACTGCTTCTTGTGTTATGTGGAAGAAGAGGTACTAAATATTTGCATGGAGCTGCTCATGGCATTGTGTCGGGGAGAGTACCCTGAGAATTACAGTATGGTTTCCCTTTCCTCAGGCAAGAAAAACTATGCTAGTCTTTTTCCTGGTTCAGCCTACTCCTCCATCCATGCTGCTTCAGCTCGACTCCTCTGGTGTATTTGGTGGGGAAAAGAAAGGCTGCTCAGACTTCTGGGTGGAAGAAAAGAAAGTGTCTTCCATTAGTGTGGCTTTTAATATAATTTTCACTAATCGGTGGCAAAAGTTGTCCATCCACCCACACTTTTTATGTCCTGCTCTAGGTACAGTGGAGCATTTAATAACCTGCTTGCATGTTCTCATGCTTGTAGCAGTGGGGAAAGCATTCACTGACCTGAGTCAAGCAAGATCAAACTCCAGGTGGCTGTGAGTTCTACTTGAATTACCAAAACAACTTTGAGGGGTTCATGGGGAAGGGGATATTTTAAAATATACCTAAGGTATTTATTTAAGGATTTTTTTTTGTATACAGATAGAGGATTCTGCTTCTAAGCTTAGTTTTGGATTTTTGAAATATCTCAAAATGGGTTTTGTTGTATTTTCCTTTCTTTACGCTTTAATGCGAAGTTACACATGTGATCGCATAATACTTGGATCTTGTGACAGTTATGTGGAACAGCAAAATTTACTACACTGCACTAAGAATTTAATTGATATGTACAAATACATAAACCTATTTAACTGGAAATGTGATTTTTGCTTTTCACTATCAGTGAAATTTCTTTTTGGAAGGTAATTTAAGCAGGATGTTGGCACATCTAAATGACCTGTGCAAGCTTTTGTAACTCCAAGCTTGTGTCAGAGATAAGGCGCTAGAGGGAGCCCATATCACAGTTTTCTGCATTGAGATAAAAGGCTTTACGAAGATAAAACTATTTCTACTAATGGGTAATTTAAAGCGAAATTTCTTACGGCTTTGCGATACGAAAGAAAATATCACAGTACTATAGGACACTTAGTTGAAAGCATTTTTGGCAATCTTTCAATTCATGAAGTCAGTTCTCCCTTACTACTTTCTGTATTTTTTGAGTACGATGAAAAGAGTACAATAGAGGAATCTTTGTTCTGTGCTTATATAACAGAAAACAATTTATGGCAATTCTCTTTTAAAGAATTCTCAAGACCCTGTGAGTGCAGTAACACAGAGGAAAGGCTTGAGTACATGTATGTTGAGGCATTCGACATGTTTAGGCAGCGTGGAGACATGAGATTTTTGAGATCTGCTGGAATACAAAATTCTACCTTTGTTTGTGAATGCCTGGATGTTGCATGTAACTTCCTGCCACGTGCCAGCGAGCACATAAAATACGGCTCCTGCAGTAATAACCAGCAGCGTGTCAGACAGCCGGCACAGGACCTTGCGTAATGTTGCAGCAGCCGAGGGGTCGTGCCTATTGTAATTATTTAACTGCAGTCCTTAACCTTTTGATTGCGTTTTTTTCCCCTCACTAAATAACGAGGCTTTAGAATTCAGCAAGGTTTTTGTCCAAGACAGATTGCCTAAGACTGCACCTGCACTGCATGACGTTGTTTCTATCCTGTGCCTGTGCTTCCCGCCCATGATATTTTCAGGTGGTAGTGCCCACCCAGTCTCCTCTTGTTAGGTAGTCAAAATGCACACTCAAATCCAGAAGATGGGAAGTATTCCCGGTTTCAGACTGGATGCAGTTGGGCTCACCCGAAGTGAGTGTGCAAGTCTGGATGAAAGTTAAAAACAGTCTTTAACTGCCCAGCCTTATATTCACTGTGCTGAATACTTCAATTCAAGGAACTGGAAGATGTAATGTTTTCAAAATTTGTGTTAATAGGGGACAGCGGAGAAAAACGTGTTGTCTTGGTAAAACACTAAAATGCAGTATTTAATAATTCTGAGGGACAGCTTCCATATTTCATGCAGCAATTCAGAAGGGATTCAGTACTGAAGACATTCGATATCCTAATTGCACTTTATGTTTAGTTTCTTGTTTTATAAATGTTGGAGCTAAATCCATCAAAATCTGTTTACAAAGGCAGTATTCAGTATTAACTGCTTTTAATTCAGATCCCTTTGTCACGCTTCTAGCTAACAGCAAGCATTTTTTTCAGCACTTCACATTATCAGATGATTATGTAAGTGTGTACTGCAACTTATTCACAGGGTAGGTAGTATCAACATTGTATTTACAATTCAAATAGGAGCAGAGATGTATGTAATTTACCAGGATGCACTCTCTCCATCCATCTGTTAACTGTGCTCTTAGAATGCTCTGTCACAGAAAATACTAACCCAAGCATCTTTCCTCAGCATAGATACCATTTGTCTCTATGCACTACACTTGTGATTTGCTCCATACTGGTTTTCTCAGACTGTTGTGGTTTTGTCCCTCTGATCATAAAGAACATTTTTTAGAGCTTTGCTAAGATTAGTAGAAAATAACTCCTAATAGCTGAAAATCTCATTTGCTTGCGCAATTTAAAAAAATTAGCTATAATACATATAGTGTATGTATTTTAATACATCAAAATATATTAATTGAAAGATTGTATACTTGTAATGCAAAGCTGTTATTAATATTGTTTTCATGGTCTGAAGAGTAGTCAGTGCTTTTTCTAAAGCTCTCTGTCCATAGCGCAGAGTGAACACAGAATTGGTAATTTTATAGGTCTTCGTGGTGCTTAGTATGGATGTACAGAAACGTTTGTAAATATCTGCCAGCTGTTTTTCACAACACACCTCTGAAGCAAAAGGATATTTCTATCCCCGTTTTGAAACCGGCAAATATGATATTCAGATCAATACTGGAGTAACAAGCAGCTTTATGTACACCTTTAAGGGAAAGAAAAAGCAAAAACTTCCTAGTCTTCTGAAACTGAACGTGAAGTCTAGATGAGTGTCTTACCAGCACTCCTGTTTTCCTGAAGGTCTGTGACTGAGCAGTTTCTTACCCATTGGAATAAAAAGGAGCTGAGTTAGTTTAAACAATAGGAATATAGTTCTTCTGATGTAACTTTTCTTTCTTATTCAAACAGGCCAGGGTGTATTATCACACAGCAAATAGGCAGCAGATTTGGAAGGTGTGACAGCCTATTGAAGAAGTACAAGCAGTTAGAGACAGAAGGACTTACTAAACTCTTCAGCTGACACGGTGACACCAAGAAGAGAAAATTGTCCCTGGTTTGTAGGCTACTTGCAGCTTAACAAACTGTCATGTTAGGAAATCTCTTATGACTATCCACTACTTTTCCATTAACCAATCAATGTGTGTTTGCCCCACAAAGGCATGTGAATCCCAGTTTGATTTTGTAAGTTCCCTGCCTTCTCAGTGTTCACTTACCCACTGTCTTGGGAAGTTTGGCCCTGAAAGGCACCTGGGAGTACTGTTCAAGTAACTATTTCTATAGGATGTGGAGCATGACAAGCTCAAATTGGAGAAAGTCTTTCACTAAAGGACTGACTATGGAAGCAATGCTCTAAGAGTTTTTCAGACAGCAGTTTATCTGTATTAAACAGTGTTCAGGTGTTGGTAAAAGGCTGTACTTGCCAGATCTCAAAAATTCAAGCTGAGAGTCTGGGAAAATAGGGACGTGTGAATCTCAGAACTTTCCCAGTATCTGGAGATAAAGGTTTCTGGACAGGAGGGAGAGAAAGGACTATTAACAGAACTAACAACTCACAAATAGTGAGGGACTGAGGTTAAATAGCCGTGAAAATCTTCTGAAAGCATAATTTGGAGGAAAAAAGCTATTCACTTGTTCGAATGATTGACAATTCAATCACTAGCAATTCACACGTTTCCATTAGACTGAATGAAGAATATGCTAGTCCTGCATCACAGTGATGCATTTAGAAAATAATTCTAGCTTTCTATAGTTGTTTATGTGAATAACAAGATCGAAAGAAAATAACTGAAAATTAATTTGGTGACTCTGCTTCCGGTCATGTATGCAATTCTATTTTAAGATAAAAATTTTGACGTGCCCTTCAAACAGAAATTTCTTACATTTTTATATTAAAGATGGTTGCTAACCTGCAGAAGTAAACCATGGTAGGGTTATTCTGCTTGCCACAAAGGGGTGGTGGTGGTGCGTATCATGTCCCAAACGCTTGCCTACTTGTTCCATGTGCTTTCCAGTCTATCGTGTGAGGAAGAAAACTCATTATGGCATTTCTTTTGAATTTGTGATTACTCTGAGGAATATTTTGTTTGCATTCTCTCTCTTTGCTATGTGAAAGGGTGAAGCTGCGGCAGCAATAAGAGATCTCTTGGTAGAACCTTATGTTATTACAACTAGTTGTCTTGCCCTGAAGGTGTGGAAAGATAAATAATACAGTAGTGGAAATTGGTATTTAAGCATTGCTGCAGAAACATTTTTGGTGGAAATAGATGCCCTGCGCCCTTACTGCCCCATGTAGTAATTGGAAAGTTTATGTGGGCTTGAGTTTGTTTGGCTGGACTCTGATGAAATATTTTGTGTGGATTTTTTTTTTTTTAATAGTACTGTGAGTAAACACAACTTCTCAAGAATGGGCTGTGTTTAAAGAAGGGCAGCGTGCTGGCCAGAATGCCTGATATATTGGATAAACAGAAGATGAGTTTTTGTCCAGTCTCTGTCTTACTCTGCATGATTCACAAACTAGATACAAGATTTAGTGAAGGATTTTGTTTAATCCAAGTGATGGGGACACAAGTTTCTACAATAAAATGTCCAGGACCACATTTCGGAGGCAGTATGAATATAGCTTGATGTTTTCACTGTAAGGCTATAATAAAAGATTAATTCCATAATAATATACTTATTCTAACTAATCATCTACACTAATTGTTTTTATGCCTCTTGGGGCAATATTTTTGTGAGACTCAATTGGTTTTGTTACTGATGTCAGTATAATTGTGAAGATATATGACAAAGTAAATGTTATACTTGAAAGACAGGCAAAGTAAATTCCAATGAAATGTGGTTCATCTGAGAATTGTTTCATGTTTTGTGAGAAATTAGTAAGCAAATACTTGTGATTTAGATCTGAGTAACACATTTGGTCCATCCTAAGAACTTTATAAGGTAGTTGTCCTTTCTTCTTCTCTTGATTTCTTAACCAGGTGTGGCCTTCATTATCTTTAGGCAGATGCTTTTTGGAAACTGTTATATTTTACTGAACAGTAATTTGTTTCTTGCTGTATAAAAACAGAATTCTATGGTCCAAGCTGAATGAAAAGGAGAATCATCATCAAAACTAAAGTTACCTTTAGCTAGAGGGTGATGAATCTGTAAAAGAGAGAGAGAGTTGATGAACTAGGGGTGAACATGAAGTTGGGAACTCGCAAGAATAAGTTTTGGAGGGTGTCCTCTGTGATACTATCAAACTTGGAGTGCAATGGAGACTCTCAGGAGTCTTGTCTTGACCACTGCTGGTCTTGCTGGTTTGCACCATATTATTTGATGAATCAGAGTTTCCTTTATCTTCTCCCCTTTCTCCAACTGCAGTATATGGAATTGGCTTCTGTATTTCTCCTCTTTCTCTGAAACAATGAGGGTTTAATGTGGACTTTATCAGAAAATATGAAAACATGAAGTGGTTGTTTTGTTCTTGTAGTACTGCATGTCTTCAATTTCGGATTTTCAGTGTTTTGAAACTGGACAGGAATTTTTTTGATTGCTAAAGCACATTTTGATAATTTTTTTTGTCTGCTTTGTGTAACACGGTACATTATTCAGTTCAAAAGTCATCTGGCAATTTTATGTTTTGAATTCTCTGCTGTTCTACCTCATATTCAACTTAAGTTTCTGTGACTGTCTTGAAAATTAAACTGTGTTTTGATTATTTCAAATATTTGTGTTCCTGTTTAAGAAATAAGGCCCACTCCTGCTAAATAAACAGCTTTCATTGTCCTGATGATTCTTCATGCCTCATGTTGTGAGGAATACTTGATGAACTCTTTTTAAAGGTAGTTTCAGTTTTCTGTAAGCATGAGCTACTCTCCACTGCAAAACAGTGACAGTAAGCTTAGGTAATGTTGTTAGCAAATACTCTGAATCTCTGGGAACACCAGTATGACTAATGGGTTCAAAAGGATAGTAGATTTTTTTTCCCTCATGTGGAGTCCTGATTCCACTAAAACAAGTCTCCTATTTACAGGATTTGACAAAAACCTTTCAATATATTCTACACCTTAACATTATGTAATGTGTTATATTTTATACTCTTCACCTTATGTCCCCAGTACTAGTGCTGGCAGGTGAATTTTCCACTGTTGTGTGTAGGAAATATCCTTTTGCTGCTTGTGCAACCAAAACTTATATTTTTTTCCAAATATTTGTTAGCCATGTGCGTTTTATGTAGTCTCTTATTTTCTAGTAAATACTTGAGGAGCACTGCAAAAATTCTGATAGATTGTCTTAAAGTCTTAAAAAAGATAGATCGCTTTGCCAAGTTTAAACATTAATTGTTCACTTTAGAAAAGTTCATGTTATATGTAAGTCTAATTTTCAAAATTCTTTCGGAGTCTTGCATATCCAAAGGTGAGTAAGAGCTATGTCTAACATTTCTCATCAGATGATGACATAGATTCTCCTTTTCGTAATTGTAATTCTATAAGCTAATTAATAATTTTTGCAAATTATACTGGAAATGGGTACTGATGAGTTGTGTTCTGGTGCTGATTAACAGCATGGTCTAAGGTTACTTGATTAAATGTGTTCTGTGCTTGTTTAGAAAGGACAGATAGACTGTGTCACTTGCAGCATGAGCAAACTGCTAGTCAGATCGTTCTCCTTTTCAAAAAGCAGTCATGAGAGATAAAGCCTGATCTTTCAAATATGTTGCGAGTGAGATTAATACACATACAGAAATGGAGAAAGTGCTTTCTTTAGAGACCACAGCATTGTCTAGCAAGTATAAATAAATGGGATGTACGTAAGTTCAGCTTAAAACTACAGATAATTTAGTCTTGACTTGATCTCTTTGTGTTGTCATTCTAAAAATAGAATTAATCTATTAAAAAGGATGAATACAAGCAATCTTTATCCTTTTATTCATTGGTATAATATTTTAGAGAATTGAACTGGATATAAAAAAGTAGAATAATTAGCGATACATATATATACATATCTATGTGTACATGTGTATATGCACATCTATAACTCTACGTATGATAGACAACTGCATGTTTGGTGTCCTCTGCTTTTTGTGGAATCATTGATATTTTTTTCCAAAGAAGACCCTGTTTTTCAGCTATAGTGTCTCTTGTCATACAGTTTTGAATAGATAGTTCTTCCTAAGTATTGCTTGATGATAATAGGCCTTGCAATGCCCTGTACAGAACTGTGACGTGATGGTGTGCAGGTTTGTTTAACAAGAGTAACCACAGTAACGTGAGTGCGTGTTTCTGTAGATACAGGAATCACAGGCAAGTTAATGTTAACAGAGTGGTGCAGCAGAGAACAGAAGAAGAGTGCTTAAATTAGGAGACAGGAGTGCTGCATTAGATGTTACAGGTGACAGGAATTAATACACGTGTTTAATTTGCTTCTTTTATTTAAGTGCTGCAACGATAGAGGCTATTCTATCATTTTAGAATTTTAAAAATAATTTTTTACCTGTGAAATGCAACTGAATTTCTATCATGGAGTTATGGGCACTGAAATTTTACCATTTTATCCTTAATTGGATAGGATCAGTCCGTTTCGCTTTCTTATAGCAGTTCAATTCTGTACACCATACACAGTTCTGTACCTAAGAAGAAAATGACAACAAGTATCACAAGACCATTCCACAAAAATTGCCCTTTTTGGTTAATACACAGGTTCTATGTTAATTTTTGAAAAGCACTTTTAGGTGTGCCTTTTTGACCCAGGGTCTGAGTTGAGTGGCTGTGGTGTTGTGTCTTGTGTTTTGTATACTGAGATCAGTAGAAACCCGCCTTTTTAAAAATGAGAACTGTCTACAGTTAAAAACACTTCTGTATTGGGCTAGTGAGATTAAAATTCTGGGAGAAACCAGGGCCACTTTTATTATTAACCCTTGAATGAGAATGAGTGGAGCAAAGATGTGGAGAGAACCTGTGGGTAGACTGGTGGGAGGAGACTGTGCCGTTTTTGCACTGAAAAACAAAATACCAATAGTTTTATAATCTGGAAAGGATACTTAGGTTTAGTGCATTTAGCTGCTAATTCTTTTGCCCGCTGAGTGCTGGGTAGATGCTATAATGTTGGAGGTGTCACTTTATAAAAGCTTCCAGTTGCAAGTAAATGCTATTGTCAGTCAGAGAACGGGAGGAAAGAGGGATATGGCTATCCAATATTTTCGGACACACATATTTCCTTGAAGGTGTTCCCTTTCATTGCACAAGTAGGGGCACTGCATCAGTCTTGCTCAAGACAATGTTGAAGAGCTCAGTACTGTCTGTACGTGCCTTCTGCACCCTTTTCAAAGGCAGGATGTTCTATAGCCAGACACTTATACTAGTAATTCTTCCTGTTTGCTTTCATGTCTAATACTGAATATGTAACTGAATTCCATTCAAGACACAGAGAGCTGAAATATAAGAAATTCTGGGATCGAAATTCAGTGTTATGAATATCTATAATGTCAAGTATTGGAAGGATTTAATTAAATCCTTATGCATAGTTGAATACCTCCTGAATTTCATTTCATTTCAGTTGCAATCAAGCATCTGCAAATGGAGTTGGTGTAATCGCAGTTTTGTGACATTTTATAAAGGATTTTTTTAGCAGTCTAAATCACCTACAAGATTTGAGAATACTTCTTCATTGCAGCTCTCCAAGTTCAGTAGAACAAGATGGGTTTTATTCCACGAGAAGTCTAGTTGATAGGATGTTTTAGGAAAGGAAATTGTTTAGGAAAAGAAGTTGTTCAAGGAGTAACGATCCTAAAGTTGTCGTTCAGCAATAATCAAACAAAAAGTTAAGGTTTGATGTTTGATGTTTCTGTGCTTTTCTGCAACTGCAAGAAATCAGACTCGCATTTTCATTTCCTTGGGGAACTGTGGGCTCCGAAGTGCTTGTATCTTTTAGACAAGCCACACATCTCCAAAAAAGGCAAAAATGTCATAGGAATGACATTTTAACATAAGCTGTGTTTTTCTGCATTAAAGTTTCTTGTTGAACGGCACAAGTTCTCTTTCCCGCACCCTCTTATGGTAGAAATAGACTCAGTTTTGCATAACCACTCCTTCATGCTAAGTTATCATGTTGGTCTTGAATACACATAAAAATATGGCTACATAAGAAATAGAATTCAAGAAATTGGATTGTGCTCTTTGGTTAGTAATGAAATTGAAAAGCTTTGCTGCAGATATATCCAAATGATGTGAAACTAATGCGGTTCAAATGTGTTTCGTCTCCCTGAGGAGCCCTGAGCAATGGCGATGCCTCGGAGAGATGATGTGAAAGATTGACTGTACCATGGAAATATATTGAAAAGACAATGAAATTAGAGGATCTGCAGTTTGAATTGTTACTTTCTCTACTTTATGCATCAGAGTTTTTACACTGATTAATTCACTCCCCATCTATGATTCATTTAATAGCATACCCAGCCACTGCTTTCGTGTTTTGGAACACTGACTGCAGAGTTACTATTTTGGTCTCCAGAGCAGGCTTTCTGTTTTGTGAAGGGTGCACTAAGTTTCACCTCTAGAAAGACGAGAACAGTGTTACTTTTCACTTCAGTAGACTGATGTGCTTAAAGAAGATCACAAGCACTCCTCTATAATCGAAGACATTTTACTGCACTGAGTATTTCTGATTTTAATTACTAGGGAAATGGCATTCTATTTTACAGCACATCTTAATTAAGGATAGAAGAAGTATGGTCCATGGCTACAGTTTCCCTTCAGAGTGTTTAACTTACACCATGTCTCTAAATTCAGTGTTTTTAAGCCAGGCTTTCATTGCAAAGAGAGATCCTGCCTTCTCTTTCATCCTCTGCCATGCATTTTGCCCTGAGCAAGCAGTATGCTGGAGCAAGGAACCATGCTGGTTGAAAGTGAACCAGATTTTATGGTTTTATTTCTTAGTTCTATCCAAACAAATTTCCTGATAAGCTCACCATGCAGCTGCATAAATGCTAGCACTAAGACAAGGGAAGCAGCAGTATGACACTAGTTAGGGGAAGGAACTTGCTTCCTTAGGTAGCTGTGTGGGCCATTGAAGCACAAGCTTTGTTTTCTGGCATTAAAGGATTAAAGTGAAGTGGTTGCACTTACCTGGCTGTTATCACTTATGTCTAGAGTCTTTCAGTGGGTTGGAAGTGTCTCTCACCTTCTCTAGTGCCACTGTTCTGCTTTCCCTGTGAGGTCCATTATACCAGGGCTCTGTGGCTGATGCACAGTGAAGCAAGGCAGTTGAAAACTTCTTCCTTTTCTAAAAGTAAAGATCTGTTGTTGCTGTGTGAGGGAAAGAGGGGTCTTGTGTGCGCAGGCATTTTACCTTGTTCCTGCAGCAGCAGACAGCCACTTACAGAGTGATGCTGAGGAGCTTTAAACGAGAAAAAGAAAGCAAGCTGGCCTCCAGGAGAGATAAGCTCTGCTATTAATGGCATTGCAGACAGTATTTTTCATTCATTTCAGTTGTTCAATCATTAGTTGCCAATATAGAGATTTCTTATGCTAGACATTTTTTTTGCCTGTTGATTATTGCTCTTTGCCATCCTCAGAAAGCTTTTATTCTAAAAGTATCCAGCTCTTAAAGGAAACAATTTAATGCTTTTGTTCTAGGCATACAAATTATCTTCCATAGCTTAAAATGCATGTTTAAGTCAGGCCTCAGTTTATCTGCCAGTAAAGATTGTTGCTGCTGCTGCTCCTTTATTCAGAAGTAGTTTATTCCAACTCTGTGATTTTCTTAGTGGGATTTTAATTTTGTGGTGACAGAGCAGTAGCTTTTAGAAGTGACAAAGATCCAAGCAAGATCCAATAGAGCTGGAGCCTCATTTTTTAAAACAGACTCGTTCCTTAGCCAGTCCCAGCATTCAAACTCCAGCCCTCTAACCTCCTGAACATCTCTTTATGGGGAAGTGTGATCTGACTAACCTGTGGCCAGATGTGTGATGGAATGGAGCTGGTCTGCAGTGAAGAACTGCTGCTTTCTGTAGCCATGGATTATTGCTGTGTTCCTGCTGGTCTGTGATAGTACATACTTGCAAATGCTTACCTGTGGCAGGTGCAATGCCAGGCATTCCTTACTCTTTGCTTGCTGCTGATTTCCAAGGAGAAGCAAAAGAAGCTGAAAGGTTTATTCTAGTCATTAAAGTCAATGCCTGTTTCCGTTCTCAGTGTATATTCAAATAAGAAGTTGCTGAGTTAGCATTTGGGGGGTTTTTAGAGCTAAATTTTGTTTGTTTGTTTTTTTTTTTTTCCCCCAATGTGCATAAATTAATGTTTTCTGGAAGTCTTCATCCCTACATGACTGAATATAGGGAAAACTGAATTCCAAGTTAAGAACAGGCAGAAATGAAGGAAACTCCACATAAAGGGAAGTATTTACTGTCTTTGTTCAGCCAAGACATTTCTGTGGTACAAATATGTGACCAAGTCTTTTTCAACCAGCAATTTATTGTTGTTTGCAAATCCTCTAGGTCTTTCATATTCTTTGGTGAATCTCCAATTAATTTGATTTATGTCTTTATTCTTATAACACGAGCTTACCTTTCTTTTTTGAAGGTGAAAAAGGCTCATGATTGTGTTTTGGTAAGCAGAATAATAGGGCCTCAGTTTAACCATAAGAGGGATACAAAGCAGCCTAGATACACTTGCATTCAGGTAGCATTTTTTATGCAGTATTCCTTGTAGTTTCTGACAATTCTTTCAAGTAAGAAACTCTTAATCCCATATACACAATAACATTTTTACAAAGTGTACGATTTATCACTGGTCTGTGTGAAATACGTTACTTCTCAAAACAGCTATTGCTAGATCATGTTTCTATTATTCTCATTTTTCAAAGATATGAAAGGTTAGACACAAGCAAAAATGGAAAGATGCATGATGAAATGCAAATATTCTGAACTTGCTTGGCAGGAAATCTTAGATGATGTTTTCCCTCAGGATGTTTTTTCCTATTATTTTCCTTTATACTCTCTCCAACCTTTAGATATCATCAAATTTTTCAGTCTTGAGACTAATGTGAGCTTTGAATGTTTTTAAGGAGCTGGGGATGGAAGACAGACATTTAGAAGATTAAGTTCTGAATTTTGTTATTAGAATGGCAGAATTTCTGTAATAGGAATAATAAACAATGAAATGAGAGTACAACAAAAGAGAATGCGAGAGAGATCTTGATGATTAAGTCCAGGTACTTGAGAGACAATCACTACTAACATTGAATCAGTTTAAGGGTCTTTTATATCTTAATTAATTGGATCAAAAAAGGGGCATTTACATGGCATCCTCTCAGACTCTCAAACCAGTCTCTGGAACATGGATTTCGAAGTGCTGCTAAAAAAGAATCTTTCCTGCTTGTTCATACCTTTTGAAGAGATAAATTTAGACACATCTACGAAGAACTGTTAAGTGATTTCTTTCTAATTTTAGTTTTAATTCTTGTACGTTTTAGAGACTGTGTAGGTGATGATATTAAAAAAATTAAATACAGGGAATCTTTTGATGGATGGTATTTTGGGGTCAAATGAAGTGCACTAATGGATTATTCTACTTTCCTTGGCCATTTTTTTGATCCTTATTTATATGATTATTAAATGTTAGAACTATTAATAGAATTAGACTCTGAGATAGCTGAGAAATTAATTGAATAGGCAGAGGATTAACAAAAGCACTTGATGTAGGATGTATACAATTTTTCACACTGCAGTGTTTCTATCAGCTGCATGCTCCCAGGAGTCATATTTGCATATTTCATTGCAAGCACACAAGCACAGGTTTTTAGTAGAAATTTTGAATGATAATACCTAAGCTATTGCTAATGGTTTATGTGCAGTATGTGTACTGAAGAACAAATAAAACAAATGAAGTTATCCACTCAGTGCTATTTTCTAATTTTTAGCATCAAAACTGTAAATTTTTCAGGTAAACCAAATTACAAGAACTAGGACCATTGCAATGACCTGTGAGTGTTGCAGGTTTGTTTGTTTGTTTGTTTAAACTGTTTTGACTTTTTTTCCTGCCTACTGATTTTGCAAACTTTCAAGTGCTATCTGATTTTTTTTTTTTTTTTCCGTACTGTGGCTAATGTAAGCTTTGGTAATTTCTGGAGGACTTTTCCCAAATGTTTTTTGACCTTTTACTGTTTCTGCTTACTCAGTGTTTCCTAAATGTGAAACTGTTGTGACTAGTCTCCAGTAGGATATGGGTATATGTTAGGATTCCCAGATGTTATGCAACAATTTTGTTTTAAATCTCCAGAATACTCTGAAAAAGCAGAAGCACTTCTGGCCCTGGGCAGAGCATCTCTGTCCCATTCTTGCTTTTTGCCTTGTGTTCCTCTTGCACTGAATATGGTTTGGACAAACACATGAGTCAGAAAAGTTTGCTTTACTAATGACATTATTCTGATTAATACCATTGTGGTAGAAGAACATCAGGTTAAGAGTCCCTGTGGGCCAGACTTCACATCTGTTTGGAACCGGAAACCTTGAAGTCTGAGCCTTAAAGTCTAAGCCATATAAATTGCTTTCTTGCTGCAATAAAGTTTCTTAGTATGATGGGGGATGAACTTCTCTAAAGCACAGAACTGGTATTTCAAATATGTCCCATGGAGTCCAGCACTGCGCACAGATTGATTGGGATTCATTGTCCCATGTTTATATGCTGTTCCAATGATTCAGGAAGTTCATAGTAGTTCAGAAGTGTCTTGAATCCTGTGCTGTCTGTTGACCTCGAAGCTATCATTTTCCATGTGTTTTTCCCAGTTCAGCTGTAGACTGTAA
Organism: Oreocharis arfaki; assembly: GCA_013398015.1. Lineage (NCBI taxonomy): Eukaryota > Metazoa > Chordata > Aves > Passeriformes > Paramythiidae > Oreocharis > Oreocharis arfaki. The sequence continues at coordinate 1,122,883 of VZRR01014002.1, read as the reverse complement.
ATCAGCTATACTCAGATAGTTTGCCAGTTTCTCTGCTGATATGTATGTACCTCAGAGGAGTCATTTGCAAATTTAATTTTGAGAAAATTAACCTGGATAAAGCTGACCTGGATTGGACAGGAATTGAGACTAGAGACTTCCCGAAGGCCCTCCCCCCCACCTTTTTTTTTTTCATCAATTTTCTGCCATACATAGACAAAGAAACCCCACATAAACAAAAACAAACAAGCAAAAAACCAAACAAAAAACAAACGAATTAACAAAACCCCAAAAACCACCAGGGAGTGGCTTCAGGAAGTCTCCAGAATATTGCCCTGGAGAGATCAATCCGTATCATACTCAAGTCTCCTAACTCCTAATTTCCTAGGTGACTGATGCCCTGCACTTGTAAAATGTACTACCTGGTGATATTTTTAAAGGGCCATTTAGATTTTATAAACCATCCCTGAGCAGTCAGGGGCAATTTTGAAACTAATTGCATTGTGCAACTGGGAACTCTTGTTGTATGGATAATGAAATATGAATTGTTTAGATACAATAAATTAGCCAAAATTATAACTGAAAAAACAAGGCATCTCTTGAAATTTATTACACTTGTATGGGGAAAGGGCAGCACTTTTACCTAGAAATGTCTCTTAATTTTTGTGATACACTACTGAGTCAGTTCACAACTGAAATTTGACAGCGATAACTGTGGGTATTATTTTAACTTTCTATGGCGTAGTAATTCTGTCGTTGATCTTTTCCCATAGTATAAAATATTTTTAAGAAATAACTACCAGGTAGAAACACCTGATAAAAGAACAAGGTGTAAAAACATATTACAAAATATATAAAAACAGCCTGAAGTGGTCCATAGGGTGAGGAGGAAGAAATAATTGATGTAATATCATATTCTTTGCAAAAGGAAGGACTCTCCCCTTCCTCTTCCCCATCAACATCATCTCACCAGTGAAGATTTCGGACACTGAGGTCTCGCTATAACATTCCTGTAGACTGAAGTGACTGACCTTAGGACCCAAAGGTGCAGTGAAAACCTGAGCATAACATCAGAGAGTAATGGGTAGATAGTTGAAAGTCTGTGTATCTCAGTTTTGACTCAGTAAAATTTGAACTATAATGTTGGTAATGCATTTTAACTGGACATATAATTCTTTGTTTAGACAGTTAAGGCTTTAATTCAATTAATGTAAATTGTAGCTTTGCATTTAGGTAGTGTTCCCTCTCCCTTTTTCCTGAAAGGTGTTGAGTACAGTGTGAGTCAGCAGCAGGTACATACACACACCCTGGTCCTTCCCCATCCAGTTCCACAGTGGTGTCAGTATGCTCACATCCTGCATTTTGGGGCAGAGTGGAGGGAAGAGTGGATGTGTCCAGGAGATACACAGCACAGAACCGAGTGGACTGTAATAGTTCATACCATATTTTTCCATCCTTCTTTTTTGCTTTGGGGATCTGCATATGAACAAAATCTTCAGAGACAAAAGATTCTGCTTATGACTATGCATCTGCTATCTCACAGGGCTCAAGAGGGAACATTTGGCTCTCTGTGATTATAGTATTTTTCTCTGGTAATTTCTCTAACATGCTAGCTGGCCTCCTACATCAACTCCTGAACGGCAACTGACAGCACTTTTTCTTCATGAAAAGAAATTTTTAATGGGCTGCACCATAAATAGCTGGAACTTGCAGTCTTATGTGAAAAATACAGGATATGAGTCATTACCAACAGCAGGAGACCTTAGATCCTGTGTAGCTTTATGTATCTTCTGTGGCCATATCGAGGGCTGTCTTTAATCTGAGCAGCACATGTTCATTGCTGATAGCTTTAGGAGGCAACCTGGCTCCCACTGGCTGCTTTTATAGTATCTGCTCTCTAGTAAAACATACTCCAGGCTTGAAGAAACTCCAGTTTGTTTTAGAGTCACTCAGTTTCTGGTACCTTAAAGTAAAACTGAGAACAAGGGAGTGATTACTGGATTGTCTTTGGACAAGAGAGGAAGAGGCTAACTCAGAAAGCCACAGTTCAGTTCTTCCCAGAGTTTCTGATGTCCCCTGTTCTGCCAGAGAGGTCACTCTTCTGCGGACTTCAGTGAATCTTTAAAGGTTTTAACTAGGTTTACACTTTGAGTAGTCGAAGAGAAGTTGTTATTCTCTCAGTTTCTGTAAATCTCTATTTATAGTATTTTAAAGCATTCAGTTCAAAACCAGTGTTAGCTATTTGTCCTTATATTCCATTTCCAATATTTACATGTGGATTTGAAATTCTTGAATACAGTTTTGAATTGCTTTATGCTTCCATCTCCCACAGATAAAAAAGCCAAGGTACAAGTATTGAAACTTATTTTGAAGTAGGGCTCAATGGAAGAGGAAAAAAGCAATACCTTCCAGGTCTTTTGACTCCCAGGACTGTGCTTTAATCAAATATCATCTTCTGGAATATTTAGCAGTAGTCTGCTAAGCAAACTCCAATTCAGGAAAACTTACTGATTGAATCCAGGGTTGAATAAATAGGTTTAATGCTTCACATCTGGCAGGTGAATTCCCAAGTCTTTTAAGGCAAAAAGTCAGATGTTTGTTTAACAAAGGTGAGGCAATAGTCCTGACACAATGGCAATGCCTGGAAAAATCACATTTCAGGTGGTCAGCTGGAACTTTCAGGGTCCTTGTAGAGTAAGCAAAGACTGCATGAAATCTCTTCTCCAATTGAGTATTTTGGCATTTCTGTTTTGTTGCCTTATTACAAAACACCAGAAGCAAATTCTGGAAGACAGGTGATAATGCACTTGTCTTTGTCCTAGGACACCAGCCAGCTACTTTGCAATAACGTTCTTATGTACATTCTGTTTCTTGTTCTTTTGTGCAAAAAACTCTTTAAGTAAAGCAATGAATGAGTGCTTGGGGCCACCTGTCCCTCTAGGCCTGGTGGTGAAATAAACTTTTGACAGTTATCACCCATGAAGATCATATTTTTATGTCCCTTTGTGGGTCTCAGGTCTAACAGACTTGGAGTGAGAAACTGAAATGAGTCCAATAGCTGTAAACTGAAAAATTACCTGGAATTTTTTCATCAAGGTCTGTGTTTGAGCACATTTACTATAGATGTTTCTTCCATCAGAACTTGCATATTGCATTTTCTAAACTGACCTCCGTAATGAAATGAGGAAATAATTAATTGTAATTTAAGCTTCAGATTTGCAGTTGTAGCTATTGAGAAATTCCATTTTCTAAAGAGGCGCATGGAGAGAACTCTAGTTAGTACTAAGGGCTCTTATTTCAAGAAAGGGAGTGATTCAGTCAAGATTATATTTTTCTTAACAAAATTGCTATCCTGGGTGAAAATCTCTGTATTTTTTTGCCTCATATGATGAATAAATAAATATTTTAAAAAAGGGGGAATTTACTGGAATTGAAATTTACTCAAATATTTCAGATATTTATCATGGAAACCACTGGTTTGGATTTGTCCCCATGAAAGAAAGAAAAGAGAAGGCTCAGGAATATGGCTGGATCTCTGATAATAATGCTAATGTATTTTTGTAAATGTATTTTTGGGGAGCCTATATCATTATTAAATGTAAAGTAGAAACAAAACTTGTACTCCGGATGTTGATAAAGAGTTTTTCACAAGTAGAATATTTTTATGGTTGGCAAGGTTTAATCTCTTATTTTAAATTCTCATATGCAAATCGCCTGTTAGGTGCTAACAATGACAGCCTGGTGCCATGAGGGATGTGTTGTCATGTAAGGAAATCCATTACCTTGTGGCTGTGATATTATACCTCCCAAGGAACAAAAGCATACAAACATGAGTTTTCTGCCCAATGAGGGAAGAGGAAAATTGCATGTAACAGTGCTGAAGTTCCTTGGAAAGTAATTGTGGATTGGTCAGAATATATGCAGTGCTATTTAGTGTCACAGACCAGCAAAGACTCTAATCTGAGGTTTTTTTAGTTACTGTGAAAGCCCCTTCTGTAGCTGAATTTACTTAATGCTGATGCTTTTATCAGGAATTACGTATGGTAGTTCAGCAAATATTGTGAGCTTTATGGTATATTAGGTCATACTGGAATACTTGTCAAACTGGTTTCTGTGGCTATGATGAGAAATAATGTGGAGATTTTGACTGTGGAATTACAGAAATCTGTACCATACTTACAGCAGGGTATCTGTGCTGTGATGGGAAGGACATACCCATCTATACCCATCTATAGAGTGACCACAGCTGAGGTTTAAATTCAGGCCTAGAGTGGCACCTAGAAAACCCTGATTTCCAAATGCTTTTCATTGCCAAAGGAGTTATGTCTTTAACTCCCAATGCAAGGATATGTCAAGTGGATACTGTTCTGTTAAAGTTACAGAATAACTCACTGCCGAGGCAGCTGCTGCAGTCATTTAGGTGGAAGTCTGGAGTGTTTGGACCATAAGAGTGAAGACAAAAACCTTACAGCTGTGTCTGACTAAGCTGCTTATGACAGTAGCAAGTAAATAAGAAAAATAGGGCTGATGGGCCCTTGACTAACCTTGAACTGGTCAGACCCTGAAAAATGATGGGCGACTATGAGCTTTTTATTTTTAGATGTCAGTTTGAAGCTGATTTATAGGAGCTTTCCAGTCAGAGCAAACTGCTTAAGGCTTCAAGGACTGGATTGGGTGTTATGGACTTTCCAGAATGTACACAGGCAGCTCAGAGAGGCTTTCAGTGGGGGAGAATAGGGGGTCAAATTAAGGGATTTGAAATTCACCGTAAACCCACACTCTCAAGATGGTATTTCTGCTTTCTGAGATTTCTGGTTCTGAAGCATGAAGTGCATAATCCTGAAATTTGGCAAGCAACAGAGAAGATGAGTAGCTGTTGCTTTCTCTCTGCCTTGATTTTCCAGTTTTATTGGAACAGTTACAGATTTCTGTAAGGTTGCAGATGTCTGTCTTTGTTCACCAGTCTTTAATGAGCTTTTTTGTTTTTGTAGCACATTATCTATTTATATTTAATGGCTAAGAAGTTACCTGCAACATAGCAGACATGACAAAATCTTCTTCACTTCCTGAATTTTTACTTTCTACCTCTTACATGTGTGTAAAAATTAAGATGTGAGCCTAGTCTGGATAAGACTGTTTAACATCCCTGCTTGCTTGGTAGCTAAGTGGAGATGGAAGTTGTATTCTAAATATCTTTCATTTGTAATATGCTTTAGCCAGAAGGTGAAGGTGTGTATATTGCCTCTGCTTCCATCGCTCTGTATGCTCTCTGTTTTGTGTCAGGAAGTGTAGCAGACTGGGAATTAGCGGCTCATGATGTTCACTAAGTGGCAGTCCCAAATTTCATATATGCTTGCCTCCCATCTGGTAAGTGGATGAGTCATTTATGACTCAACTTTCTCCACTCATCTTAAGAATAATTCCTAATGACTCACATAGAATGTTTGCAGGGGCTCCTGCTGTTGGAGAGCACTTCACCTCTTCTGCTGTTGTCTTCTCATCTCTCCCATACTGTGGACTGCGGTTTAACTTCCAGAGCAAAAATCTTTTCACCTAGAACTCAGGATTGGTGCACTTGCTGCTTTAATGAGTCATTTCTGATTTAAGTATGACTTCTAGCTTTGTTTGTAATACTGTCACTTAGTGAGGTGGAGATCAGCCTTGTGGATAGTATGAATTAGTGTAGGTAAAGCCCAGGTACTGGAGCCCCTGGAGGTGCTTGTGGTGTGCACAACACTCCTGCAGGACGTGCTGGTACAGGGGCAGGACCTGCCCTCGTGGTGGCTGTGTCCCCCAATGCCCATGGATGAGCAAGCTCTAATCCAGAGCCTCAGCAGCATGGGTACAGGCTTGCCTTCAGCTGGAGGATGTGCAGTAGGGAAAACCAGGGTCACAAGTTAATTCCTTCTCTTGTGCACAATGAATAGAGAGAGCCAGTCTGGACTTTTGCACTAGATCTGTTTTAATTCTAGGCAGATCTTTGTCTGTTGGCTCTGTGTTTGAAGTGCAAGTTCGATATAAATCCTTGTCACGAATGACTGTACTCTACCCCAAGTAGCAGCAACAATCCACGTGTGTGCAGAGAGCTTCAGTAGCTCTCTTAAGAGTAGCTAGTGAAGTCCATAGGTGATCAAAAGAAGTTAAAGATGTGGCAGAGAATTTTTCATGGACTTACCTTCTGACGTATATTTGTGCACCCTTGACATATCACAGCTAAAAATGTAAGTAAAAGTATGCTTCCCATAGAGAAAAATGCAGATATTACATCCATGAGATGCAAATAGCAACTCATGTCTTAAAATTTTCCCAACCATATGGCCAGTCCTGTAGATGTGCCCCTTATGTGAGAGAGACCCTGTTCTACACTTCAGTACTGCGTGACAGTTCACTGGAAAGGGAGTTTGAGAATCATTAATTGGAAGAAATGTCAAGTCTCTTCCATATTTGAATTTTTAATTTCCGAATCATTCCATTAATAATCAAAGTTTGTACACTTAGAAATAAATCTTCATACTATAACTACTTTTACTTATCTTTCTATTTAGTTAGAACTAAATAGCTGTTTCTCCTCAGCTCGTTCTTTTGTCCCTAAAGCAATTTCTTATATGTCCTCACTAATTACTAAAATCACATCTCAATGGCCTCCATTCCTGATGTCTCTGTGATTGTTTCAGGGTTCAGAAGAAACAGCATTCGCTTTGCAAGCTATATCTGAAATTAAATACCTCATAAAAATGTAATTTTATGTTCGGCTTTATTCTCTCTTAGCAGATATTTTCTAATTGGAGTCAAAAGATGATGTGGATATTGCCCCCAAACTTGAATACTTGTCTTCAGTTTTCAGTAAGGATGTAGACACAAAAAAATTGGTGCTTAGCAGAAATAACTGCATTAAATGAGAATTTCTACATCTGGAAGGAAAACCAAAACATTTTAATATGATCGCCCAAAAGGGATAAAATTATTTCCTCTCCAGATACCTGATAGCCATGGAATGTGAAAGGTTTTTTATGTAATTTGAGGAGCTGACGTTTAATATAACTGAACTTGAAGAAAAGGAGTGAAGCAGACTGCAGATGCCTTTGTTATCAAAACAATAATACAAAATCCTCTTAAACACATTTTGAAGGACAGAATAATTAAGCAATCTCATCTGGGGACAAACAGTTACAGAAAACAGAGACAAAAAATGGGCCAAGGCAGAGTAAAAACTGTAAGGTTATTAGATACTACTCCCAAACATCAGCCTACAGCCTGGCCCTAGACTTTGGTCTTACTAATAGCCATAGCACAAAAAGTTGGAATGTACTGATTTCAGTTTATTCATGCTATGAGGTCAGGAGATACAAAATAGTGAGGATGATCATAAACATATTGCATAAAAGCAATTTCATGACCTTGTGAAACAAATGAATAGTAATGGGAAATTTAATATTGGGAAAGGTATGTTTGTGCTTCTATGGGTCGGCATTTCTATTAGAAACTGGAGGCCCACCAGCTGGGAGTGGTGAAGATTAAGACTGGTAGTTGACTATGAGGCACAAGAAGTAAAATCCTGAAAAAAGCAAATGTGCTCCCAGGAGCCTATGGGCTGGGGTCACTGCAGCAAAGGTGGGGACCCAAAAATGGGTTCTGTGCTGCTGAGCAAGCGACTCGTTGATCTGTGATCATCAGCACACTGAAGCCTTGCCTGTCAGAATAAAAGAAGTGTGCAAACGATGACTTTTCAATTTGGCATGCTAAGCTATGGACGTGGATTACAGGCTTCCATGATTGTCACTCAGTACCTTCAGTTAGTGCAAAGACTGTTTTTATCATCCCTTGTTGCAGATTTTATAGCTTGAAGAGTAAAACATTCTCTAAAATTTGGCTTTCCACTAAGTACTTCGGTTTTTCTATCACTAAGCAGAACTACATTTCATTACTGACTTTAATGGAATTGGGAAGGGACCCAAGAATATCCATATTGGTGTCTAGCATTTTGCAGATGCCTTTGGCAAATCTGGTCTGCAGAACTGATCAAGAATAGCTACCTCACTTGTGAATTGATCAGAGAAAAAGATCTCTGAACTTGTCATAGTGATTTTACTTAAATTAGAAGAAAAGGTAAGATAAAACAGTTAATATCGCACACACTGCATGTTCTATATATTCTGTACTTATATTTTCAATAGCACAAGCTGCCAAGTAAATGCACATATGCAAAATAAATGTTTGGGGAGTGTCCAGCAACTGTCTATGCCAATGGATCCCCCTTGATTCATTTTTGAACTCTATTAAACAAAATTTAATAAATATTTAGGCTCAGCGTTGGTTTAGTTTGAAAACATTTGTTAAGTGGATGTCTTTAGTTTGTTTTGCTGAAATAAATAATGCAATAAAGAAATAGGGCCAAAGCTCTATTTTTACATTTCAGCAGGTCGAGTATTTTGTCATCAATGAGACGCATATAGATTCACATGACTCACATCATAACTAGTATCATTAATGAAATATGAAATAAAAAGTAGTTACTGAAATATTAACATCTTGGGCCCCTTTGCAGCCTGTTAGTCCCACTTGCATTAAACGAAATCTTCTCTCTTATCACTGATTTAATAACTACTTTAAAATTATACAGTCTCAGCTTCATTGGTGGGTTAAGGAACTTCCCTCATGGTCCCTTATGGTTTGTTGAAGTCTGACTTTACAAATTAATTGATATTTGTAATTTGGATCATTTTCTGGCTCAAATGGATTTTTTGAGACTCTAAAAATGTGTGTGTGTGGGGGGGGTTGTTTTATTTCCTTGAAGAGAAAGGCAGCAGAAATTGTTCTCCTTCCATATGAACTTAATGCCAGTAGATAATTCTCCAATGGATGGTGGATTGAAAGGGTGAAGTGGGGCTGAGCTAGAGTTTCATGACTGATACCCAGGATCTATAACCTGAAATAATTTTTACTGTAGATAACACTTATCATTTAATTCATGATTACCTTTTCTGTGTCAGCTGCTGTGTTTCAGAGGTTACAACCGAAAATCTCCAATAAATTGTCACTTTCCTCAAAGAAATCTGTTTATCGAGCAAGATACTCCTGTTGGAGAGCTGCAACTGTTCAGACAGGGACATCTGAGCTTTGCAAGGATATTTTGGGTAAAGTTAAAACAGGTAGTGTTGCAAGAGTACTATGAGTAATTAAGAACGTTGGAGAGCTGCAACATTGGCCTGCTGTCCTCAGGGTGTTGAGGGCAGAAGGCCTCTAATATGTGAGAGTTCCATCTAGTCTAGGAGATAATCCTGAAAACTGTTGTAACGGATATTATTTTTACTCTATTGAAGAGTTAAGTAGGTGCATCTGCAGTTGTCTTCACTTGGGTTTTCGGTGCTTGCCTCTGCAGAAGGGTAGTGCTGGGATTCTCCAGGGTGTAAACCACTCAGTATTTTTAGCTGCCTTAGGCCCGAAGAAACCCCTCCACATTTAATGAAGTGTCAAAACTAGTTTCTCTGTCACACTTTGACCTCATGTATCTTACAGCGGTTTAAAATTGTTTGCGTGCCTGTAAGCTTTAGATTAAAAAAACCCCAGCATAACCCTGAACTCTCTTCTTTCAGTCTAATTCAGTCTTTTGCACTTGCATATTTGATTCTTATTCCCAGTCATCTCTGTGACATTGCCTGCTCTTCATTTCCTTTCACAATTAGCAATAAACTGAATGTTGCCAGTCAGGATTTCTTTTTGCATGTAGAGGAACACTTCTCCAAGGTGTTAGTACTGCCTCCAGAGGTATAAGCATATACTCAGCTCACTATACAGAAGAGAGCTGGAACAGAATATTTGGATAATAATTTGTAGTTCACTGATTAGTCCTTGCTTTAAAAGTTGTTTGAATTTATTGCTTTATTGCACGAAAAAGAAAGGATGAAGGTTTTTTCCTCCACTTAGCAAGCACATGGCAGCAGCAGCATGAGCTTGTCCACACTCCTCTGGCCAGGTACTTCACTCCTCTGCAGGAGCCATCCCCTGTGTGAGAGAAAACACTTCTCTGTAGCCTTCTTAGCTTTTGTGATAGCCAAAGTGAAGGGCAGTTCTACTGATGATTAGCGCTTCTCAAACTATGTGAGGAGGCATTTTCTTCATCAGGAAAGTTGCTAAGATTTATTTTATATAGACCACTGCAGGCCAAATTAAAATTATTGCAGGGATATGAGCTGAGTGTTCTAAAGTAAAAGTGCTTTTCAAAGTTTTCATTTTACCAAATTAAAAAAAATTCTGCATTACGTTTTCCCAACTAATTATGTAAGTGTTATTAGGAACTACATGCCCTGCATTTTAAAACCTATGAAACCAATTCACTATTTTATATTGGATTTTGCAAAAGAGAAAAGTGAGCCACCTTTCTGTTTTATTGTGTTTTTTTCTCATTCTGTATTGTAATTTGTTAATTTTCTATCACAGGCAGCTTGTTTCCACATCACTTTGCTGAAAGCTCTATTTTTGGTGTACCTATTTAGATGACTCTAGACAACATGAGCTGCACTAAACTTAAGCAACATCAGCAGCTGATGGCACTGTGTTGCCTGACAGCTTCAGAAGTTTCTGCACTTGTGCTGAGTTGCCATAGCAATATCTGCCCACTGGTGGTGGCCTTGCTTGAGAAGTTGCAATAAAAACAGCTGTCAGACTAACATAATGTCGGATACATTAGCCACAGCAACACCAAGAAACTGGGAATTATTTCTGTCACAAATGTAAATGAAGATTCATTTTTCTTCGGATCATCCCTAGGTATGTGTTTGTTTGGGAAGGTCCAACGTTCTGCTGCTTTATGCAATAAATGTAACTACAGAAGTACATGAGATGGGCTGCAATATTTCACAATTGGACACTTAATGTGAGGATCAAGTACTTATCTCATGAACACTGCTCAGGGAGGGACAGTTTTTATACTGTGTTTCTGCAATTCCCTTCCTTTTGCCTCTGTTACAAAACTGTGCTTTGTTTTATTTCTTCGACTTGCTGCAAATATTATTGATATCAACTCATTCTCCTTTTTAAGCAGTTCAGATATTTGGAGGTGATGAAAGAGAATGTTTGTGCATATGATTTAAAATTATCCTTTTTTTAAATTTTAAAATGTCTCAGAGTTCTGAATACTTCTGAGTCCTTCCACTTCTTCAGAGTCTTTCAGATACTTTATATGCTAAAGTTGCAAGGCTGAGATTTTTCAGACCGGGAAAGCTAATGTAGCAACTTTAACCCAGCAGTAATTATTAGCCCATCTGTTTTGCTTCACTGGCCTATTCAGACAGACAGAAAAGCACTGTCTCTGCAAAAGATGCTGGAGCCTTTGCTTTGGATGCATGTTTCCAGATTTGTTTGGTTTAACTCAATAGATTGAGAACTCTGTTTCCCCTCTGGTATTTGGTTTATCTGTTTAGCTTTCCTGGATTAAAATTCAATTTAGTCAAATACTTGGATGAAATGATGCTTTAATTTGGTCTTCCTGACAGGGTTTTTTCCTCCCTGAAGCAGCAACTGATTGCTTTTCTCAGCATGCTCTGTAGCCGTGGCATTAAGTGCTAACTGACCCAGGTTTCTGTCTCAAACCACAGTGTTAAAATCTCCATTTAGAAAATATCACGTTGTCCACTTCCACTCTGCCTTAATTGTCCAAAATTAAATGTGACCAGAGTGGGACCCTGTTTAAACAGACACAGCATGGAATGTTAACTGCTTGCTGATGATGTGTTTGCTTAGCAATTTGCAGGCTATCATTCTGATTAATAAAAAATTCGCTGTATCTATGGAAACAAAGTGTGGAAAATAGCTTTTACGTCTGAGGAATGCTCAAAGAAAATGATTAGGTGGCCTTAAAAATTATAGCAGCTGTCTTCAGAGCAAAACTCAGGGCACTGCTGTGTAGAAAGGACTGAAGCAATGTGTGGCATACAGGATCCTAGCATTTTAACTGCATTCCAATCAAATGTTGTTTTAGCAAATTGTATTTATGCAAATCACTGCATCTGTTTTATCTTTTCTTGATAATTTTGTTAATTGCCATGTCTTAATTGAGATGTCCCAAAAGATGATTTAAGTAATATTAATTATTAATTGATTGCCTCCAGATTAACTCTAAATGAAATTAAAATTTCAACATGAGGACAATAAAGAGTATTTGCACCAAATCTGCCAATGCTTTTGCTCTTCTGGAGAGCCTTTCTGTGGAATTGTGTCTTCTTGCCTGGCTTCTTGCTGTAGAGGTAAGGAAGCATGTATGTATTCTCTCTGTCTTTCCCATTTTATTTTTCTAGCTAAAGGTCTTGGCCAACAAATGACAATTTTAGAAATGCTCCCGGCATTAAAAATTTAGTCTTTAAGATGTTTTCTTCTCTCAGGTTCTTGACTCCTAGAAGTTATTTAATGTGCTTAAGCATCTGTAGGTCATGTGCCATTGTCACAGCAAACACAGGAAACTTCTGCTCTCTTTCAACAGCAAATAAAAATGTGTAAATGAGTTTGCTCACCTCTGATCCTGTAGATGGACACAGAAGGTCATAGTCTTCCTTGGTTATCAGGCTTCCATTCACATTATAAATATGTCTTGGAGAACATGAGCTTGACCCCATTTGGGTGAAGGTAAAATACGATCTGCTTCAGGAACACAGAGTGCTTTCCAGCCACTAAATGGTGGTTGATCCAAGGACTAGGTCAGTGCTTGTCTGGCCTAAATCCCTCTGACACACATGGAGGGGAGACATCATGCCCTCAGCTCTATAGACTTATTCCTATTGCAATCTACTGAGGTAATTAACTGAGCTGGGAGTTGACTGGAGTAAAAATCCATGTTTCCCAGGAGGATAGCTCTGAACAGGGCACTTTTCCTTAGAAAAAATAAAGGATCTGAGGAAGAAGGTGTACATTCACTCCTTTAATGAGAATATTCTTTCACAAATTACTGTGAATTAAGCAAATTTCAGAATATTCCAATTCGTTAGTAATATATTAGTATAACATTTTATAATTAATGTCCTTTGTTTTATACTGTTTTTAATGTGGAATTAGGCCAAAGGGCTTTCCTGGTGGTTTGATGAAAGGAAAGACTTAAATTGTAAGACTAGACAAAAACTCATCTAATGTATCTTACCTTCGTCTGCATTAAGCAGGACACAGATCTGAAATTCTGTGTCTATCATGATTTCCAAAGATTTTGGGTAAAGGCAATGGAATGGAGCTTTCCGGAATGTACACTTCATGACCCAGCTGTATCTGGCAGCCTTGGGTGATATGAAATATTAAAGCAGGGAAAAGTTTATTTAGGCTGAGGCGGGAGGGAGCCCAAAGCTCAGTGGATAATCCTTGGTAACGAGAGTAGAAGAGAACAGTCTTTCCAAAGTTTTGGGTTTTTATTTTTTTTCAGTGAAATACTCTTCCTCAGGGGCCAGTGAAAGCTTTTGAGTATGATGCAAGTTGTAATGAGGTGCAAGAGCAGTGCAGTAGCAGAACCACTTGTGCTCCTTGTGAAACCAGCCTTTGCTGATGGCAGGAGAGGCACTGTGTCCATTTTAGACTTACTGCAAAATTTGGTTTTCATTTAAAACTCATGCTTCTTGCCTGTACTCTGTGCTCCAGGGGAAAAGAAACCTCTAGATGTAAAATACTCCTCATGAGAGTCAACCTTGGGAGCTTTTACTTGGACCCATCTTGTAAACAGAATCTGAATGTTTACTTAGAGTTTTGTGGTACTTAATTTGACCTGGCCTAGACCTGCTTGTAACAGCAGTGGATTAGTTAGTGGGGAATAAAAAGTGGATAAATAGCAGGAAGAAAAAGAAAGTGTGATGGAACACAGAAAACTAAAACAGGCATACAAAAATAAACATTTAAGATATGTCTCAAGATGTATTTAAGATCCATAATATAGTAAGATATAATGCAATATGATTGTAACATTAATTGCCAAAATATAAATGCCTGAGCCTTTGAATGTTTTGATACTTTTTAGAGGCCCATGTAAGGCATAGAACTTCAGATATTTTAAAACTGTTATTATTACATTGATGGACTATGAATGTTTATTTACTTGAAAAGAAACTGAGCTTAGTTAGGAATCTAAGTACATCTCAGTAGTTCTAGCTGGATGTACACCTTTTCACTTATGTCAAAAAATTGTTTACACAGATTAAAATATTTGTGCAGTTAGGTATTATCTTAGAATGTATGGGCAGCTGAGTTTGGAAAACATTCCTGCAGAGGCAGTTTGAATTGATATAACATCATCTGCAAAAGTCTTCGTAAAGGACTACAGTGTTTTAACTAGCCATAAGGAGCAAAGTGCTCCTTAACAGATGGTTCAGCAGAGTTTTTCTTGAGAAAGATTTGTTTTGTTTTGTTTCCATTCTCTTCCTGATATGATGAGAGTTTGCAGAGTGTTTCCAGATCATCCGTGTGAGCTATGCCATGCTTGTTGCTTGGAAAGTCAGATGTCTGCAAGTGTATCTGGGTGTTCCAGACAATGCTGGATTGGGTTTGCAGCGGGATTCTCTTGGAGGGACACATTGAATTACAATGAGTGAGACAGGAACTTGGAAAAACTTGGAACAATCTGAACATAGAGAGTCCTTAGGTTTCTAGTACTATGGATTGAAAAAAACCTGGAGAAACCAAGAAACAAGCTACCCTTCCCCCTCCCACCAAAAAAAATCCCCACCACCCAAGAAACTGAAAAACAGCAACAAAACCCACTCCAGATGTTATGCATACCAGATAGCTGCAAAAATCCCTTTTCTGGTTGTTTTGGCATCCTGATTTCTCTCTCCCACTTTAAGAAACTTGCCAAGGAAGGGATGAAAATGTTCAATATTACACCAGCAAAGCTATGATGGGACACATGCTTTGTCTTTGCTCACCAAAGGGGAGTCTCAGGCATGGGGAGACTGAGTTAGGCAAGGTCATACAGGCAGTGTGACAAAAATAAATCCTCCTCCAGGTTCTCAGGTTGGTGTCCTTACAGCAACACTTAATTCCACTGTGCCCATTATTAAATACATTTCTCTGAGAAAGTGGAATCACAGGTAACATGTAAAAATTAGAAAGATGAAGTATTTGGGAAGACTCTTAAAAAAGCTCCTGGTCAGTTAATTGTATTTCTGTAACAAATTTTGTTCATGACCAGAATATTACTTACTTAGGTTCTAGGAAAAGTTACATCCTCAGTATATAAATTAAACCAACTGCAGATAAATAGTACTTTTTTCTTTTAAATCTAGCAGATATGACCAATGTAATGCAGTATAATTTAATATAATATGGTAATATTAATATAATATATTCCTTTCAGAAAAATAAGTCACAGCAATTCCAAGTTCAGGTCTCTGTATCAGCGAGTATAAAGGAAATTCTATAAAAAAGTAGTCAGATAGGATATCACATCTATTCAACAAATTATTTCAAAAACTCCTCTGTGTATGAATTTGCATCTGAATTGGAATAGTTTATAATCGTACAGTTGGTATGATCCTGGTAAATGATACTGAATTTTCATCTGCCAAAGCCATGCTTTGAGACGCCTTTTCTAAAAGAAAAAAAAAAAGCAGTTTGTTGTTCTTAGCTCTTACTCAGTGTTGCTCTAAGTGTAAACTCCTCTTCATTTGAACCTTAAATATACTTCCTTTTGTATTCATGTAGTTCAGAACAAATCATGTATTGTGACATGTGTTGTTTAAATGGCATTAGTAAATCTGTGGCCTTAATAAGTCTTATTTGTGGTTTGGAAAGGAGAACACTGCAATTCTTTCATAAAGTACCTTTTTATTAATGAAAGATAGATACAGAAATATCGGAATGAGAATGGTTAAACTTGTAATGATATTTGCATGGCTGATGTCTGTGGAGACAAATGGTTACAAAATCATTTGACTTGAATATTATAAAAAGTTATTAAAAATAAGGAGGGATACTCTTTCATGTTTTGTCAAGTATGAGTAGATACAGGAATTCTTTTAAATTTTCTTCACGGGCTTAACATTTACGCAGTTGTCCTTACACCCAGTCTGTGTGCCAGAATGAATTCTTAGTGAGGTATGCATGGCTTGAGTGGATGTGATAGAATAAAAAATCTGAAATTAAGAAATGTTCTCATTGTACACGGTACATCACAATGAAAAATGTACTTAAAAATAATGGACTTGGGTAGAACACGCCTTTGTGTACAGTTTAATAAAAACCAGAAAAATTATATTTTTGCAGATTACAGGTAGTGTTGGGATAATTGAGTGAAAGTAATTTGTAACAGAGATTTGGGCTTTAGTCACAGAAGCCAGGAGCTGGACTTGATGGCGTGTGGGCCCCTTCCAGCTCAGGAACTCATAGGATTCTAAGGCTACATCTTGCACCAATTTAGATAAATAGGTGATCATGCAGAAAACAATGCACAATCAAACCTTGAAACATCAGTGCTCCATTATATTAGTGTCCTTTAAAATGCTACAATTTGGTTTTTGTAATACAGAGAGTGTTCTGTAGCTAGGTGAGAGAGAATATGGAATATACAAATGACTTTAATCTAGCACATACTTTATTATTTGTTCTAGCTTGCTTAAGTCAAGTTTGATTCTCTGCAGCTGTTTATAATTTTAGACTTTATTTCCTTTGTCAGATTGTCTTTCCTGTAAATTTCCTTAAAATGTTGCCAAATTACTTTTGCTGGTAAACGAAATATCTAATGGTTTGTTTGGAAGAGAAGTCCATCTTAGCTTTGCTTTGCAGTTACATTGTTGTAGCAAGGAGAGGGTGTGAGTTCAAGTCTCATTTCCATGTACTATGTACAAAGAAAATAGCACGTGGGTGATTTCCTGTCCCTGACTGTCATTTCTTACAGAATTGTGTTATCACTTAGTGATCACTTAGCACCAGTTTGTTCACTTTTAAATTGTCAATTGAGTATTAAATGCCTCCTCTTATTAAACCTCAACAGTGTTATTTGTCTTAGCTTGTCGTAAGAACAATACAACTTAGTGTGCTTATACTGATGTGTTCCTGTAACTCCTTAGCCGCAACTGCTGGGAAGTCTTTTAGGCTTTTGGTCTGCACATTTATTGAACTTCCATGCTGTCTTTAAAGGAAAAAGAAGCCTCTTTGAATTTTATCCACTGGAACTTACTTCTTTTAAACGCTACTTATTTTAAGACAAAATGAACAGTGTGCCAACATGTTGATTATTAAATAGTCTGCTCCGCAATAAAGTGCGAGCAAATGTTATTCCCATCTGTGGTCTTCGCTGAAGACTAAATAAGGGAGGACTTGCATCTAAGAACATTATGAATATTGCATTTGCTGTTGAAAAGGCCAAGTTTATGGAACTTTTGTATTGCAACATTAGTACTTGAAAACATGGAGACTATGTGGAATCATGTAAATGAGACTGCAGATAAGGAAAGACTGACAACTCTGGAATAAAATAAACTTGACCGTCAGTGTCCGATTGCTGTGCTAGAATGCATTTCATTCAACAGCTTTAAATCCCAAAGAGGGATTTAGGATAAAGGTACATCGAATATATTCCATGCTTTACTGTAATTTTGTTTCAAGGATTTGTCTTATCTCTGTGTTGCTTCCCACTTTTAAATTCTATGTGACAAAAAGATGATCTATCTGTTTATTTATTTATATATATAAAAACAAAAAAGCAGAAGTATAGAGTCTAATTTTAATGGCTCTCAGAAGCGTAAACCATCTTCAGTAATACTTAAAATCAGTGAGATTTTATTAGTGATTCCCGCAATCAAAGGTTTAGCTAAGGACCCAGATTGCTACAACTTGAACTAACATAAAACATTGATTTTTCTTTCTTTTTTCTATAGGAATTTTAGGAAGCAGAATATAGATGCTGCATTTTCCATATAATAAAATTTAAAAAAATATTTTTTGTTCTCTGCTGACTGAAGAAACTCCTAAGTCAGCTTCAGGTTCACGCCCTTGTACAATGCCTGTCACAGAGCACCCAGCACAGTATAAGTACCTGTGCCTGTATTTCTGTGAAATTCTGGCAGCTGCCTTTGAGCGCTTAATGATCAAGGAGAAACAGGTTCTTAAAGTAATACATGAAGAACCTGACTTGTCCCATTGCAAAAATATAGCTTCTTCAGATTTAGAGACAAGTGCAAAGCCACATCAGCAACTCCAAAGGATGTCTACTTTCTGATTTTGCAACATATTTAATTAGGTAATTAGTAATAATACCATTAATATTGTTACAATGACGTTACAATGAACAATCACTAGAATCCCCACCTAAGAACTAGAAAGTTCTATTTCTAATTCCAATTTTTTTCTTCTGTAGGGGCCGGGACCTGCCCCCTGACAAGTGGCTCTGATCGCACTGTAGGTTGAGGCAGAGCACAAAGACACCTCATAGCTTGAGAATAGCCAGCACGTGGCATCAGCATGATGTGTCCCAGCCCACCTCCTGGTCCCTGTGACATCCATGCAGGGGCAGCCAATGGCCATTGATGCCCACAGCAGGCTCTGGGAGCTCCATTAACAAACACCCTGAATCCTGAATCTCCTGAAATACCCACTGGAATCTGTCCACTGCAGGCAAAGCTGCCTTGCTGTGTTTGCAGGTCTGCAGTTCCAACAAGCAGCAGACACTTGTCCGTGCCAGCATCTTCAAATGGATAGTAATGGATTTCATTGAATAGTTTGGGTTGGAAAAGACCTTGACCATCATCAATGTCCAACTGTTAATCCAGCACTCTGATCCCTTTACGCCACATCTACTCACTTTTAAAATGTCTCTAGGAATGGTAACACGGCCACTTCTCTGGGTAGCCTGTTCCAATGATGACAATCCTTTCAGTGAAGAAATGTTTCCTACTCTCCAATCTTAACCTTCACTGGTGCAACTTGAGGCCATTTTCTCTTGTCCTGTAACTTGGGAAGAGAGATCAACTCCCACCCATGTACAACCTCCTTTCAGGTACTTGTAGACAACAATAAGCTCTTCCCCTCAGCCTCCTTTTCTCCAGACCAAACTGCCCTCGTTCCCTCAGCCATTCTTCACAAAGCTTGTGCCCCAGACACTTCACCAGCCTAAACTGATAAATAAATCATCTATAAACATTCATATAAACTGATTTGTCATTATTTCAATTCAAGTAAGAAAGCAGCAGCATGAAAAGACTGAGGTTTCTGCCTTATGTTGGCCTGGGACCACCTTTAGGCTTTTCATTATTTGCCTTTCTAAACTCCAGTTTGTAATTCATGTGAATTTCCAACATGTTTTATCAGTTGATGAAAAATCTGAAATATATTTTCTCAAATTTATTCTCCTGTTTATGATTTTTATTCAGCAAATGGATTCTTGGCTTGGGGCCAAATGACTGGTTTTTATATAATTAAATCCTAAATGCACTTATATAAGAAGGACAAAAATCAAATGAGTAGGAGGATAAAATGTAAAGAACTAATTTCTTTGAAGTTTCAGTTTGTAAGTTTGTTATTATTCTTGATGTTCTTGCTTTTAAAAAATACCCAGTCTGATTAGAAACTCATGATTTAGAGAGTACAAATTCTTCATTGGAAAGTTCTTTTTAGGCTTAAACTCCATGGATTTTTTTGGATTTTGAAAACAGGTTTTTTTTGAAGACAGTTGTTTTGGGTAAAACAATATCTGTGTTAGTGTGATCAACAATATCTGTGTTGATTTTGTCTCCTGTTGTTTGTTTTCTTTGTCATTGTCAGTTTATTTTTGCTTTGTTTCTTTTCAATTGGAGCTTTCCAGCATCTCTGTAAATTTTTTGCAGCATCCTTTGGGATGCCGTTGACTTGCACTGATTTTTGGATTACGTCTACTTTTACTTATGCTGAATTTGTAGCAAGAATTTTGAACATAAACCTTTTTTCCCTATCATTTTTAGTGCATCACAAAAGATCTTTCTAAGCTGCTGTCTTCATCCAAGTGGCAGAAACCTTGTAAACAAAATGAAATGAAAAGCTGCTTTGGAAAATACATAGAGATTATGAGAAACTTGAGATACTACATACTTTAAAGTTTTTTTAGCAAAAATATTCTGTTTAATCCACCAGATACTTGCTATTAAAAGCATGTAGACAATAGAGAGTATCAGAAATTCTGGACTAAAGAGATTCCCCAGAATGAAAGCCACATTTGTTTGAAACTTAGAGCAGTGCCAAGCATAATTTTGTTGCTACAGGCCTTGGTGCCCCAGCCTGGTGCTAAATTACTGTATAGGGCATAGAGTAAAAGCTGGTCTTCATTTCTTCTCTTCTGCATGATTTTGTGCCAGAAACACAGCCCTTTTATCACATGCTGTAATCTATTACTTTTTCCTGAGCTTGATGTAGACTATGTGACACCAAGTATTCCACATTCATAAAGATTCACGTTAGAATAAAAAACTTTTACCCATAATGGGTGATTCAAAATAGTGTTAGAAAAGGTTTTAAAAGGATGTATTATACTACCTCCCTGTCCTGATCTGTGTCTTACCAGATGCAAAAACGAGCAGTAAATTACAAATAGGGTGAGGTTATCGCTAATGGCCTTTCTTAGTTTCTCCCTTTATGATGAGCTACCACTGTGTCCCCTGCGTGCTGCCCCTGCGTTTCCTTATGTCAGCAAATGCTGCCAAGAAATCTGCGTCTGGCAAACCCTTAAAGGGTGGGTGCTGTCCTCATCTATACTCCTTACAGCTCTAAATCCACAGCTTTTAAAGGAACTCGATTGTTTCATGTCTGACATGGTTGGGCTTTGATGTCTGAAAAATTACTTTGGAAAATGACTTTCTGGAGTTCATTTGCATTCAGCGAAGACTACAACCCACTTTATGAAACAGTTCTGACCAAGCAGATCAGGCTCGTTATTCCGACTCAGTCTCAATTACCATCTTTCTAACTTCCATGATTTCCTCAGGAAGTCTTGAATTGTGTGTGTTTTATCTTCTTTTTATTCTCCTTCTTTTAAGACTCTCCACCCCTACTGCAAAAAAGGAAAATCCAAACAACCAAAGATAGCACCTCAACCAAAATGCAACCAATAAACCCACAGAAAACCAGGAAAAAAATACCGCTCACATTATTACTGCTTTTGGTAAGGTAATATGGAAAAAAATGTATCAAGATAGAACATCCACATTGTTTAGGAATTTGTTGTAATGTGGGAAGAATTGCTTTTATCTGGTAACAATTGTACAGGGTAATGCTGAGAAATTACACTGACTCTGTTAAGACAAGAAAGAACCGTGTTTGTCTTCTCCATGCTCAGTTTAACTGTGTTCAATGACTTTGTGAACACCGGGCATGGTCATAGTCCATGAAGGGATTGAATGTGTCTGATTTTGTATCTTTTAGATGTTTTCTTCTAAAATACATTCTTACACTCAGAAATTTAATGGTATTTATTGATTAATGATGCAAAACTAAGGAAACATATATAAGTAGATTTTTCACTGATGAGCATTTTCTTTTTTCAGTGATCAGCTTGAAGGCCATGGGTGTGTTGAAGAATCTGATGCTCAGAATGAGTTAGCAAAGTTCGAGGTTTTTTTTGCATGGTCTCCAAGCTTCTAGACTAAGGAGTAGGAAAGAATTTCCAAAAAAGGTCCTGTAAATGGATTTTATCTTTACAGTTTTATTTTGGAGTGTACTTATTTGTTTAGCACTTATTCCTATGAAGGAAGGAGTTGAGGAACTGAGAAGATAATGGAGAAGGAGAACGATTTTAGTATTATGTGCTTGGCACTTTTATGGCATGTTTTTAAATGTTGTAATTTAAAAAAAGAGAAAATAATAGAGCATGTGGATGTTTCATTACAAGTGAAAAGTATTTACCCTTTCAGATACTTACAAGTAGATATCATAGGAACTATACAAATGAGCACTAATGAGGATTAATGAGCTGTTATGTAAGTTTGTATTTAATTGATTTGGCTAAATATCAGTCTGTAGGAAGAAATGCAATTTTTTTCATGCAAGTAATGATTTTTGCTTATTCAAATATATGTGATTGGAGCAAGTTCCAGTGTGGTCTTTTGTGAGATTATAGAAGCCTCTGCCAAGTGTACTTTCAGATAATTTTTCTGAGTGAATTTGGAACCTAAGATTTCCCAAGAAACTTCAACTCATGCAATTTCCTGCCAATTTTGCAAAGTCAGTAACAGGGATGAACTAAGTACACTTTGATATGTATCATAAAAAGCAGTAAAATACTTTTTATATAATAGTACTTGTTTTGGAGACAGTTTTTGGGGTAAGAAGCTATAATATTTGTGTGATCAAAGTGATGAATCTTCCTTTTACAGTTGTCACAAATTTAAAATGTTGCTAAATGTCATGGAGGTAGGCCTTGGCAGAGAATTCACTCAGCTTGGATTTTCTTTCTCTATTTCTCTGTCTTGCTTATCATGTCATACATCTCTCTTCACTCATAAGTACATTTTCACCTCAGCAATGTATCAGAAGTCATCAAATTTTGACACAAAGCGGGTGTCTATCTTAAAAAAGGAAAAAAAGCCTTCAAAAGAACTTTGAAACCTATGCTGATACTTACTTGGAAGGGTAAAAACCACACTAACAGTAAGCAACGTCAAATAGAATGTTGTCCCTAGCCAATTTAACATATATTTTGTCCATCCTTAAAACTGTTTACAGAAACCATATTTGGTTAAGTTACTTTTTATTGTCGTCAGTAGATAAGTTCAGTCAGATGGGTCTGAAGCTGCAGAAGGCATTACTTTTACTAAAGCTTCATCTAAATTAAATTTGGAGTTTGAATCGATGCCCAGGAATGATGTCAGCCATAGCAGATTAAATTTAACGTCTCTTCATTTTAATTGTGTTTTTAAAACAAAGCAGATAATTCTTCCAGGCTTTTGCCTTTTAATGCTTTTAGCCTTTGTTTGGGCTGAATATTTTGGGTTATCGAGTATTAAATTTTAAATCTATTTTACAGTACCTCTGCATACAAAAACATCGATGTAGTAGACACATTTCAACAATAATTTGTAAGTAGTAAAATGTTCAATATTTTATCAGTCTTTTGCATACTGTCATAGTTGTTGTTTTATATTTTGGAGGAATGAGTGGAGGGAAAGGCAGAGAAAGAATTACTGATGTGCTGTATTGTCTGTTACTTATCCTGAAAAATCAAATACACTAAATAGTTCTCGAATTCCTTTAATATAAAAACTGGTATATAACATGTAGGAAATGAGTTTAATAATTCAATTTTTCTGTCTCTGATAGTATTGTGTATTAGATGTACCTGGCCAGGATTTTGTATTATAGTGACAAGATAATTTTGCTTTTGTTCTATCCGGTGGTATGCTTGTGGTCTGACCACAGCCTGAGAACTGCTAGCCTTTTTATTTGTATCCTATGTCACATTAATAATGGTTGTAATTATTTTTATACTTAATCTGCTAAAACTCTTAATAACATAATTAAATCAATTGCATCCTGCAGCATGAATTCTGCAGGTAAATTGTGTTGTCTATATCCTGCTGCTGGAAACAATGAGAAGTGTTCGAATTTCAAGGACTTTAAAAGAACATTCAAGTAATTGGAAATGAAAAGTCCTAATTTACTGGAGTAAGTGGCAATACTTTGCTGTATGTTAGAATCCTAGAGCCCCAGTTTTAACTGGAAGGGAACTCTTGAGGTCTTGTGGTCAAACATGATGAAGTACTTCGAGATATGTCCAGCTGAGCCTTGAACACTCCTAGGATGGCAATTCCACAGTCCTTTGTTGCAACTTCCTCCAGTACTTAACTACTCATAATGACAATTCTTTTCAAAATATTGGATTTTCTAGTGGTAGTTCTTCCCCCAAATGCTGGAATTTTTCATGTTTCTACTTGCCTATTGCCTCTTGTCTTATAAATGTGCACCTTTGAGAACTATCTGCCTCCGTCTCCTCCCTGTCCTTTGACTAGGTTACTGTGGCTGGGGAGCAATAAGGACTCCCCTGAGCCTTCTCTTCCATGACCCCCCGGTTCCCTTAGTGTTTCACAGATGATAGAGAGCAGCCTCTCAAGGGCTTTGTCTGGCTCCTTCAGCACCTTTGGATGCCTCCAGTCCCATGGATTTGCTTATGTCCAGATTACTTAAGTGATTCCTTCCCTTTAGCAGCAAGTACTGCTTCACTCCCACACTGTGTGCTGGGAGGCTTAGGGACTTGGAAACCCTCAGGACAAGCCATTCCATGGAAAAATAAAATGCTCTTTTCTATTATTTTTAAATGCCCTCCAAAGGAGATGCTTGGGAATTTTTATCATCCCTTCTTTTCCTCTTTTCCAGATCATATCTTTGCCTGTGTATTCACTGTCCTTTCACCAGTGCTAGAAACCACCCCAATAATGTGAGAATTTCTTGGCTGAGACCAGTTGGGTAAGGCAGGGGAACAGGTTTGCTGTTCTTGCAGAAAACCAGGTTGGCTAGGTTGCACCCATCTAGCTTTTGTCTCTTGTTTCTGTGGGATATCAACATATGAGGATTTACTGGTATATAATGCTGAAATAAGGAGGTACAAAGGTAGCCTTTATCCTACTGTTGCATCCTTCTCTCTCCAGACTTTCCATTATGCAAAGGTCTTTATGTGACCTGATCTATTATTTTGTAAAAAAAAATTAGCCATAATGATACTTTCTGGTGTGAAAAATATCAAGCACTACATTGCTTATGCTAGAAAAATGTTTTTAAGGTTTCCTAGTATAATTAATCTCTTTGATCTCAGGAGTGGTACATGAATTTTCACTCTCTTAGAAAAGCAGAAACAATGTTGGTCTGCCATCTGAAGACAAGTAAAAGACGAAATCTTTGTCTTGTTCTGTTCTTGTACTGCTACTCTTTTGTCTTGTGTACTTGTCATAGCACTTGGATAACCAACATTTCTTCTTGTTTATCTATTTTCCTTCTGTTTGCCTCATGGTTTAGTCCAACTTCCCACACCAACACAAGTTAGTTATGAAATTCAGAACATCAGGTACAAAGTTCTCAGATAACTTCTAGCTGCTTTTTTATACAAGGTGAGTATATATTACAACTGTCTTAGAAATTATGTTACCCACTACTGCTTAATTTCTCTGGACCTCTTTATCAGGACTTCCAAGAGACAGGAAAAGTTATATTAAAAAAACGTTCCTGTGTACATAAAAACTGTGTAAACCTCTGCTAATTTTAGCAACTCTCTTGAGCAATCAGCCTCTCTAGCCCGAAAGCTCTTTTTTCTTCAGAACTCGTTAGTCACATAACTTGGTCAAGTTTTGACTGTTTTGGAAAGATGCCATAGCACAGCAAAGTTCATGGTGAGGAAATTGGCTCTGATCACACCATTTGCACAACACTTGAGCAAGATTTTAGCACTGGACATCAGCACAGGGGATGTTTTTTCCCCTACTTAATTTTGTTCTCTGCTGCAGCTCACATTTTGACCCCAGAAGTGGCCTTGTTTCTCCTGACAGTGAATTGGCAGTGTAACCTTCTCACCTCTGACTGCATGCTCTTCTCTAAGTGGAAAGCAGGGTTTGTGGAGAACTCCTTTACTTGTCAGACGAATGGGAGAGGGAGTAATACTTTACCCAGCTGGGATGTGCTGGAAAGCGTTGTTGCTCAAGGTCCTGTGTCACTAAGCAGAGCCATGTCAGATACCTGTCTTTTGAAATGTCATGAGCACTCATAAACTGCCTGCAATTGTCCCAGTGACAGTGTCACTCCTGAACTATGTAAATTTTAAATACTGGTGCTGTTGACAAAAAAAGAACACTTTGTAATTTGAGAGGTTTTGGCTTCCTCCTAAAAAATCTCCTAAGTCAGTATTTTTTTTCATGAAACTGCATTGTTTAGCCTCAGTTACGTTCACTAGTATACTTCTGTCTTCACAGAATACAATTCAAACTTTTTGAATATATCTAATGTATTTGCAAAACAAATTTCTAACAAATTTCTCTATGAAATGCAGTCTTTCACTGAAAACTTAGTTGTATAACTATAGAAAAGCATAATTTCTAAAATTCTATGAATAATGCATCGATGATTCAGACAGATTTTAAACTCTATAATGGCTGATCAGAGTTCAAGAATAGAC
This sequence comes from Oreocharis arfaki, assembly GCA_013398015.1. Classification (NCBI taxonomy): domain Eukaryota; kingdom Metazoa; phylum Chordata; class Aves; order Passeriformes; family Paramythiidae; genus Oreocharis; species Oreocharis arfaki. Next base: position 1,096,821 of record VZRR01014002.1, on the reverse strand, counting down.
CTATCTTCTAATATTGCAATAATAAGCAGATTACACTTTAAGATAGGCCACAGGGACCAATCAATGTTTTCCAAATTTGAAAACCAGGTACAATATGTAATTCAGGTACTGGGAAGGTTTTTGGCGTCCAAAATGAAAAAAAATCCTCATGCTGCCAATTTTTCTCATCAATTTAAAAATCCACTCAACTTTTAAGGTATTTAAAAGCCAAAACCTGGAAAACATCTTCCTGAAATTAAGGTTAAAATGCAGAATTTGTTAAGAAAGGGCCTTTTCAGCTGCCCTTAGATTTAAAATTCTGTAGCAATTCCCTGAAGTGTAGAGGTTTGAACAGACTGATTCTGAATTAGGTATTATTGTGCGTATTCCAACTTGTAGAGAACTGCACCAAAAGGACAGGAGATACCTGGGGCTATGATGCAGCTTTATCTCAGAGGGTGTCTTTGCCATTTTCTTCTGAAAGCTCAGATCTGCAATTCAGGTTTGAAAGGAATCCTAAGTGGGGTGGGATGATTTGATTCCACTTTGGGACAGCTACTGGTGGAAAGCTTCTGTACAGTAAAAATAGCTGCAGTCAGGGTAGATTCCCAAGTTTATCTTTTTAGTTTGAGATGAAGAGACTTTTTTCTCTGCTGGCATCTGCTCTGTTATAATATTACATAAATATCAAGAAACATTTTCTTGTTGCTGTGGTCCTTGCATAAGTAATGTTTAGCAAGAGAGAATGGTTTCCTGGTTTTCTTTGTGGATTGCTCAAAAACCCTCTTTTAGACAATAATTAGCTGAAATTACTTTACTCCATGTTGTCTGTATCTACATATCTTTCCGCCATGGATTACTTATTTTCTTTACAGCTGGTGTAGTTCAGTGGGAAAAACTGGCAAATGCTTTGTCAAATCTAGAATTCTTATTTCCTATTGGTTTTTATTCCATATTCTTTCTTTCTCTAGTTATATGCAAATACCAATAACCTGGCAGCTACAGTTTTCACGGTTAACCACAGCTTTTGTGCTCAAATGACTTTTCACCTTACCACTACCTCTTCTGTGCATAATTATCAAAAGCATAATACCTCCTAAAGAATGAATCGAATACATGCGAAATGTGGTAAAATAGGCAATGGGCTCTGATAAAAGGAGCACAACTAGTCTGGAACATCTGTATTTATTCTACAACTGTTTGTTCTTCACAATGGGGGCAGTCTTGCTTTTTTGGCATCGTTAGGTATTAATCTCGTGTTGTTATGAAGTACATCATCATCCTTGTGATTCTCTGTGGCAATTTCAATCCCTCTTATTTCAATGCTGATGTCAGTTCTAGATCAGTTGCCTCTCTTTGCAAAAATTAGCATATTAGTTTTGTAGCCAAATTGTTTCCTAAGGAGTTCCTAAAAGCCAGTGTTTGTTTCATGAATGTTACTCCTCAATTTCAATTGATGCTTTTCAATACCAGTTTACCAATTCGTTCTGAATAAAAAAGTTAAAAGTCATCAAACCTCCAAAATCTGTAATGTCTATTTTCTTTGGCTGTGCTGATTGCCCTGTGGCACTGTATGAGCTGTGTGCAATTGATGTTTTCAGAAATTTTAGTTAGAATTTAGAAATTTAGTTAGAAATTAGAAATTTTCATGGTTCTCTATAGTACTTTTTTTTTTTCCTGAGGTACTACAATTAAATACTACAAAGTTATAAAAGAATCACTTTTAAAGTGAAGTAAGACTGAAGAAAATCTCGAAACTATTTTGTACCTCCCATTCTTTGCTCATTCTACATCTGTTTCATTCCCTGTGTGCGAGTTCTCTTTTAGCTTAAATTACCAGTGAATTTCTGCTGACCAATTTAAACATACCTGGAGAAAGATGTAGATGCCAACTGAGCATCTGTCTTCCAAAGCAGGTCAAGATGTTCTTTTGATCACCCTGCCTTGAACCACTCTCTTGCTTCATTTTATTCACTAATGTGCAACACACTTTCTGCCGAACATTTGGTTTCTTCTTGATTGACTGCTGTCTGTTTTCAAACTTGCTTCTAAAGCCTCATTCCAGGTCCATCTGCACAAGAAACACTGTCTTTATCTTCTTGTGTTTTTCTACTTATGATACAGCAGGAAGTTCTCATGTGCAGTTCTTTTTGTTCAGATTATCCATAAGGCATCTCTTATGTATTACATATCTTGGCAATTATTCTTTTTTTGCTATCTCTCCATCTCCTAGAATTTTTCAGATTGTTTAGTTCACTGGATTAAGTGAATGATTCTGTGAGTCTAAATTGAGTGTAAGATCATATTCAAAGGAAACTTAAAAATAGATGTGCTTATCAGGGTACCTGTACATCTGATTCTGTGAACTTCAGTGAGGTCCAACATAAGTGCAGGTTGCAGACATCTGCCTTAATCAACCCAGCTTTACTTGGCACTGAATTGGTCTGTGACCACTCACACAGTTGTGACAGACCTTTGGTGCTGGTGACTTCTAGGAAGGGGCAGTATTGAACAATCAAATGTGATGAGGTCTCAGTGTGTCATAGGTAGGTTTGCAAATAAATATCTGTTTATACCCGAGGTTTTCAGCTAATTTGCTTGCAAGCTTTCGTGGATATTTGTTTTCATTTTTAATTGCCTAAAAGCTTCGATAAATCTGATACCATGTCCATTAGCAATATGATAGGCCATGCACATAGCAAACAGATAGAAGGTTCTTTTTCTCCTTGCTAAACTTAAAGTTGGTACTTGAAGGACACATAAATGGATATACATACTTTAGTGATTATATAAACAAGCCTCAAATACAGTAAATCAGATGTAACAAAAAATACTTAAAAAAAGGGTAAAAAAAAAGGAAAATGTTCCCTGTTTGGTCTCCTTATGTAGGTCATCTAAGCACTGTTAATATATCAATCTCAGCACTTTTGCCTACTTAATTGAGTCAATGCCAATGCACTGTGTAGACCATATGCATAACTTTTTAGAGTTGCTATTCCTCAATTATGTAACTCTACTAATTTTGTTAATATATTCTGTGGAGAATCTGAAAATCCAAGACTACTGTAACATCAATATTTTGCCATTGCCAGCTTGCTGGAGACCTATGTATTAAAATAAAGTCCATGAACTTTAATATGACCAAATACTACTTCTTCCTGTGCAGCGCTTCCTATTGATTAATAATTCAGATATTTGGACATTGCAAGCAAGATGGAAACTCTGCTTGTGCAAAAGAGGATTGCACATCACAAATCTGAATATAATAGACAATGGGGAGGGCAAAAGGAGGCATGGAGGACACTGTCTAGCAAACCATTTCTTTTCTGCAAGGGCAGAATTTGAGTGATGTGGTCTCTGTGCTATCTTAGATTCTGTTCACAAAGCACCGTATAGCACTTGAGTCCACTGCCAGACAGTTCTTCAGTGGTTTAACTCTGCTATTTACAATGCTGTTGAACTCTGTCTTACCCAGCAAATAAATGCAATGCTTTACCTGCTTAAAATTAAATGTGCATTAGTGCTTGGTAGATCAGGGCCAGGAAATACAGCGTGCAAATCTAATACCTGCTGTCACTAATTACAATAAATTTATCTTATCTTTTTTGGATTTGTTTTGTTTTGTTTTGTCTTCCTTATGTTTTCAGATTTCTTAATTGGTTCATGGCTCTCCTGCAGTTCCACCACAGGAAGGTTTGTGTTGTCATGTTTGGAGGGATGGGTATTAGTTTGACAAGTCACCCTGCAGGTCTCTTGATACTTCCTTATTTTCCATGTGTCATGAATTAGATGTTTTAAAGATTAATTTCAAACAAAACAGCATATTTAATTTCCCTTTAGGAGCAGAGGAATTTAAACTTCTTTAAAATAAAGCTCTTATTCTCCTCATCAAAACCTGCATGATCCCTTTCCTGTTCTTATGGCTGATTAACTGGTCTAGCTGCAGGATTTTCCCAATTTCAAGGTAAGTTGTTTTCATTGCAACTGTGTGATTTTGGCATAACTGTAGAGGTCTGTCAGTACTCAATAGTGAAAAAGCAACCTGGTTTCTTAACTGGTGCATGCATTTTAAAGTAATTTCGTTGCATTGATATTACTACTGGAGTGGATTACTTCTAGATGGAAGAGAAGGAGCTTAGTGTAAATTTTCATTAAGTGTAGCTTCTTATCTGAGGATTAAGTGGCACTGGGAGAGTTTTATTTTTGCCATAATTAAGGATGAAGAAGTTAATTATACATGTTTTAATGTGTCTCCATATTGGCTAATAGAAGCGTGTGTTGACTTTAGTATGGAAATTTTAAGATGAAATCTGAAAAAATAGAAAAAGCTGTGGGCAAAGAGCAAAAAGATTTTTTTTTTAGGAGGAAGATGGACCGTAACAATAACTTGCTGGCACTGCAGCACAAATGATGGGTTAGGTAGGGCAAGAACAGAAAACTGGTTCAAGAACAGGAAGAGGAAAGATGAGAACTTTGAAGAGTAATTTATCATTTCAGGTGCATTTCTTGATTTGCCTTGCTTTCCAAAGTAGCTGCTCATAGTTTGGTATTCTGGATCTTCTTTTGACCTGCTTGTACTGCAGGGACAGAGGTCTGTGTCTCTGAGCAGGTCGGGCTGTCTGTAATTCCTCTGCTGATCCCCTCATTGCTCCGTGCAGGTTGTAATGTGTGGCTGCTCCGTGCTCCAGTGGCACATGCCTGCCCTTTGGGCCCTGGATCCCCTCTTGCAGCAAGAGCTGTGTAGGCACTGCCTTGCCTCTGTCATTATCAGCCTTGTGCCTCCCTCCTCTGCGCCAGAGGAAGGATGTAGGCTCATCTGCTCCATTCTCTGAGCATTATTCACAGAAGCTAAAGGGAGGAAAGGTCTCTCCTTTCCCAGTGTTTCCATGAGGGCTTTCTCCTCATGTTTTCAAGATAACTTAAAAGTTGTTCTTTTGTTTTAGATGGTTTGTTTCTGTCTCCTTAGGGAACTACAGGACACGGTCTGGAAAATATCTTCATTTTCAAATGCCTAATCTATCTGTTTTTCTGTTTTCTGCTCTTTCTTTCTCTTCCAGAGATACAGTTTCATCATTCAGTGTCTTCTCTGGTGGTTTGCTGTATGGATTCTTAAGATAAACTTTTGGAACAAAGGCTGCTTTGTTTCTCTTTTGCTTAAGCCATGCTGGGTGCTTTTGCTGTAGGAATTTCTATTGTTGTAGTGGCAGGGTCCTTCAGGGAGCAGAGGTTTTTCTCTGTGGAGTTCTGGTGACGTTAGCAGGTGTATATCCATTTACAGGGATACTGTTTGGCCAGTTTGCGCCTTCCTTCCTTCCTGAAGGATATTGCCTTCTCATTATAGTTTTCTCCAGTAAATCAAAGCAATATATCTTCAACTACTGAATTCCTTCCGAGGGAGAGAGAACATCTTGCAAACACCACTTTTTTTCATTTTAGAATTGGACAACAAGAGCTGGAAATACTTCATGAGAAAAAAAGAGGCCCTTAAAATTCCCCTCTGTCCCTGGAGGTTTATGTGGTTTCTATAAATACTTAATTTCTTTGCTTTGCTTGAGATACTTGGCAGTTAAAAGGCAGGGAAGAGCCCAGATTAGTGAGAGATGTTCTTATTAATTATTTCATGGAAGGATATTTATACTCTTTCTTACAAACTTTAGTTGGACACCATGCACAACATGAGTGGAAAATTTGGAAGCTTTTAAGTGGTTCAAAGGTACTACTGCTCCCTTTGACCAAATAAATGCCTCACAGTTTTTGAAAATACATGTTTGTGCTTCTTCATTGTTGTTTTATGATGCTGTTTGAAAACTGTAAGTTATTTCACTCATCCAGTAACTGTTTTTCAGAAATTATTGGTGAATTTTATGGGACTGAGTCTCATATGTCTGAGTCAGGAAAAATTCAGAGAAAGTCTGTGAATTAATAGCAGTTTAAAATTGTGTATGTCTTAAATCCATGGAAGCAAATGAAATGTACTGTTTAATTATCTACCCAAAATCAATGTGAAAAAGATGCAACTCAAACTGGTTTATAACTCTCATAGGTGTAATTTATCTCTATAATGTGCACAAAAGTTGCCGTAGAGAAAGAAAATTGATTAGGAAATTCTGAAATGTTAGTATTATTTCAAAGCTGTGAGCCCCTTCTTTATTTTTCTGTAAGAACCTGAGTATTATCCATTTCTGCCAATTGCATCAGATGGGAACACTCATAATTTCACTTCATTGTAAAATTTAACATCGATAAAGCTGTTTAGTTAAAGCCATACTGAAATATGCCCCCCTTACCCTTAGGCTCCTTCCAGTCACCATCTGAGGACGCTCATCCTTAGTTTTCCAATGTGTACCCAAAGCTCCTTTTCTCAACTGGCAGTGACACCAGTAGCTGACAAAGCTGCCACATGTACTCACTCTTGGCACACTCCTCTTGCCTGGCTTCTTGCACAGCTCTTAGTCTGATTGAAACAAACACGATCACTGAGGCAAGTCTGGGGTTTATTTGATTGTTTGGCTGCTGCTTCATAAATGAAGATTTTTGCTCACCAAACAAGCCAGGTGCAATTTTCAGAGTGGAGAAGCGCTCTGCAAATCCAGGTCTGTGACTGAGCAAGCAGCAAGGAAATCCTCTCCTTTGCCCTCTCCAAGCCCCAACTTTGGCTGTACAGATAGGTTCTCAGGATTGCACTTGGGAGGCAGAGCAGGCAATCTGCTGCATGGCTCGTGTACTGATTAGTCCTCAACCCTTTTGCTGTTCGTATGCACTTAATTGTTTTTTGCTGGCAGACACACAGAGTTCAGCATCAGATTTTGACACACACATGCTGCTGTCCCGGAGGATTCGCAGAGCGGGCTGTCTTGCAGCTGCTGCATTTTGCACCAGTTAAATTGACAGTTACCTACTGTGTGGAGTTGCTAGGAGAAGGTGAACAGTCATCATTACAGCATATTGCTTCAATAACAACCTGTAGCGCTCGCTGATTTCTCTTCTGCAGGGATTTAGACGTGTCTTTGCTACTGACTTAGCATTTGTACAGTCATATTTTTATTGAGAGGCTGGTAGATATTTATTCAATAAGAAACAATTCAGGATCAACTGAAGAGAGGAAAGCTCTGGCATTTGAACATACACTCTTTTTGTAGGGTGATGTGGCTGATACTGGCATCTACCATCTGCTTTCCTATTGCAGCCTGTTTCTCCAACCTGCAAAGCAGAAACCAGCCTTTCTTGCCTTCTGGATTGTTAAAGCCATTCACATTTATCCTGCATGGCAATGAATTATAGTCCATTTTAAGGAATCTTTTGTGCTTCTGTGTGTATTCCTACAGCAGAAAAAGTGCATGAGAAAGGAGCTTGAGCAGTCAGTAGTATAAGTAGCTGGCTCTCCCGTATGGATTAGACTCGTGAGGTCAGAGGAGCTGTGTGTACTTGCTCTGTGCTTGGGGGGGAAGAGTGGATTTGTCTGTCAAAGTGAATAGCGATTCAGGCAGGATCGTCCCTCAGCTGTTGTAATTCTGATGTGTTTTGATATGACAGCAGCTACTGTCTAACATGCGTGGATCTTCTGAAATGTGTAGTGGACTAAGGACTGCTTTTACTTGCTGCTGAGCCTGACTGTAACTGTATCGCTGTAGGACAATAACGATGGGGGCTCGAGCGACAGAAACAACTCGGGAACTGGAAAGCGCCTCTGTACAGTACCAAATAGGAGGACATGCAGAGAAAATGTGGCAACGACTCAAAGGAATGTGAGTAGCTTGTCTCCTTGGCTTTTGTTCTGTTCCTTGGGAAAGATAATATTCTTCTGTTTGTTAAAATGTCTAATTAGCAAACGAGAGAGTTATCTTTAAGCTGTGAACAGTATTTGCTCTCACAATACAGTACATCGTTCTCGTTTACGAGGGTACTTAGATTAATGTCGGACTCTCTATTAGGTTCATTCATCTCATTTGAAAGATGTATAATGAGTGAGAGTTATTATCCAAATTGAAATGCAGGTAAGTCCTTCCAAGTTAGCACTTTCATCTCTCTGATATGATTTTGTAAATGTTATCTTCACAATCAGCATTTCTGGAGCTGTTTCATCACTGCTGTCAGTATGTGTGGGTAAGTATGTTATTGCAATTCTATGGGAAGTACTAATGCTTTGCCTTTAAGACTGAAGGTAAAGAAGTCTATATTAAAAGGTGCTTAGCTATTAGGAAGTTGCTACATCTGTGTTTTGTCGATTATTTTGGTGTTCAATAATGCTAGAAACTGATTGAAGGAGTATTTGAGGGGACCACTATGTACCTGCTGTGTCTAATTCACTCCGCCAAATGCAATTTTCATGTAGACTTTTGGTGCAAACGATCCATAAATAGACATCTGCAACCTGTCAGAGAGAAACTCTAGTGTGTCCTAAACCCCTCAAACTTCAACATCTTTTAAGTAATTGCCAGGTTTTTGCTCTGAAAGCTGATGTCAGGGTGTTACAGATAAATACATGTTTCACTTGTTGAAGCAAGGAAACGGCAGTATTATTTTTGATGGAAAGATTTGTAATCCTGGGTTTCTAAAGGTATTCCACAGATGCTATTTAGTGCCTCAGCTGTTGAAGTTAAACAGGATATTTAAAGTGTGGAGGATTAGATGCATTGGCTATGGCACTGCCTGTTTCCCCTGTGTATTGCGCAGAGTCTCAAACTGGCTGCGGGGAAGGGGCTTTCCACCATCTGCTTTCTTTCAAGAGAAATTGGCTTGCTTGATTGGAAAGTCAGTTTTCAGGTGTGGTCAGGGATTCATCATAACTTCTCTGTGATATGCTTTTGAATATTTGCTCTGAATCCTATTATCACTCTGTTTAAGATAATGCGCTTTGGGAAAAAATGTTCCCGTAAAAGCTCCGAAGTGTTCGCAGCAGAGGAAATATTTTGATTATTTGATGATGTCACGCATTTTGCCTCTGAGTTTCTGCTACCAGAGGCTGCCATCAGTCTGTGCAGGATTCCATTTGTGTAAGGTCTTAGCTGCTGGTTTTGTCTGTTCGGTAAGTCCTCTGTTACCACTAGGCTCTCGGGTTGAAACATTTCCTTTCAGCTGCCTCTGGAATGGTACCATTAAACAAACCAACGTAAATAACTAAACACTGGTGACACTCGGTACAAGAGCTCCAGGAAATAAGGTTCATGCTTCTTTACGAGTAATTAAAATGATGTTTGGAGTTTGTGGTGTATCAATACCAAAAGGAGCTTAAGCATTTGGAAACCATGCACCTTTCACAGGTTGGTGCCAACCTCATGGCTGTTGTGACAAGATGATGCTAAAATACTTATATTTGAAAAAAACAGGTTATATTTTTAGATATGTGCTCAGCTGACTGTTTTTCAGACTTAGCAATAGTTTCATTTTAATTATTCACAAGTCAAATTTATAGTGATTTTATTGGAAATCACTGACTATTCAATATTATGAATATTGTATGGGGAAATTTCAAAGAGTTGAAATCTTCAGAGTAATGTCCAGGCTCACTTTATAGTATAAGCATCAACCATTAAGAAAAAGGATTCATTTTGTTGACGAACAGATATCAAAGTAGAAGCATGTTTGTGCGTGGTAGGGGAGAGGGACAGATAAGTGGAACTGCCAGATAATCTGACTTGGGAAGAATTCTTTTATAAACTGTCAGTCGGGAGAATTGTTTCACCTTAGGGATGGGAACTGTTAATGAAACTACGTATGATGCCGAATTATGGAGTTTTTAAAGTAGTGTGCAATAGTGTATATACACTGAAGTCAAGACTTCATGATCTGTATTATGAAGCCAAATCTGTTCTTGCTGATAGTCCACAGACCTACCTAATTTTCATGCAATTTCAAAACAGTTTTACTATATTTTGCCAGTGAAGAGTGCTGATTATCTTCTTGCAAGTGGGTCATTATTTCTGAAAGAACATTGGATTTCATTTAGGTAGCTATCTGGATAGTGTTCAAAAGCTGTACAATAGACCCTTAAAATTAGCTTTAATTTTCTGTTCGCATTTCAGGGTTTTTCATAATAGACTTTTAATTATGAATTTGGCCACAGAATTCCATTTAACCTCATATGTCTTGGGGTATTTTTGTTGTTGGCTCGTTGTTTCTTTCATTTATTTTTGTGAAATAGAGACCATTCTAGAAGATAGGTGAGTTGAATATGCTTAAAGCGAAAGGAAAATCCTTATTTGAATGCCCAATAAGAAAAGCTGTCTTCTGTGGAAGCTTGAATGAAAGGGCCTTTTTATAGGTTTTCTATTCTATAGGCTTTCAGAGATCTTGCTAATCTAAGTGTCGCAATAAAGGCTGGGATGTTTTGAATAAAATTAAAATTATATATAACTTTTATTTGGTTCATGGTGCTTTACAACCAAGCTCTTACTTCTGTATGGCAAGTTAAAACCCCTCTGTTTTCCTTACACTGGAATTGCAGCACTGCTGCAACCAAGGACATTATCTGGCAGAGAAGATATTAATTTGAATTTCATAACTTGATCCTTGACATTGGTGCTGATTTTATTGATGCTTGAATGTATCAAACACAAGCTCAGTGAAACAAGGCTTGTGAAATGAATTGTGTAAATTTCTGTCTTGACTGTAGCTTCTGGTTTTTGAATTAAGATATTTTCGGTATGCAGACTGCAAGCCTCTAATGTTTTGTAGTTCACAGAGAAAGCAAAAGCAGTAACAAGGGACAGCTAAATAATTCACGTAATAGTATGGCTTTTATAATTCTCTGCTATGCAGAAGAATAAAAACAAAAGCCATTTAAGCCACTGCAGGAATTCCAGCTGCCTGACTGAAGAGGAATGTTGTATACCTTCCACTTCAAAAAACATCTTGTCACAGCCCAGCCAAGGGGCTCCTTCTCAGGCTGTTTTATGCCACTGATTACACCTTTTCTCCCTCAACCTTTCATTCTGTATTGAGTGGAATCTTACTTTAGACAGTAAATAAGTCTCCACACCTGTATTATGGTGTCAATAGATCCAGATGATTTGCTGCCTTAGGAGAGTTTGTCTTCAGGTGCTGATAGAGCATCGCAGGGAGCTCAGAAAAAAAAGCAGCTTTTAAAAAGCATATTGATTTGGAAGGCAGGAAACCAGGTTTAAAGCAGAGGTCTTTATGCTTACCAGCCTTGCAGTGTTTGGGATTCTGCTTAATCTGCATGTAGATTTGACTCAACTCTGTTTTGTTCCTCACTGTGTGCAATTGTGTGCTGCCTGTTTATGGACTATTTTGTCTGCTTGCCCCTTCACTCAATGTCAATGCAGAACAGTCAGACATCTCCCCCCCACCATCTTATTTTATTTTGCAAGTAGACGTCTTAGACATCTTCTTTGCAAGTAGCTTCTACTATATTCATCACTGCTGGACATAGTATTAGGGTAGGTTTTCCTGCTGAATTCCTTCAAATTCATTACTGAGTAAATAACTTGATTTTCATAGACACACACATTTGCTAGAATTGTCTCTTAGTTGGCCAGAAAAATCTCTGAATGGAAAAAGTTAAAGTCCAAGGTTCTAAGAATCTGGGGACTTGAAATTCAAGTGTGGTTATTATAGACTACTTTATGAAATTGTTACTGCTTTAAAATGAGAATGTGTTACTGCCATCACTGGTTAAAACTAATTTGTGCTAACTTGCATGGCAAAAGGGATTGGAAAAAACAGTCATAAGCTTCTTTCTTTACCTTCTTCCCTTTCTTTTCCCCCACACTCAACATAAGAGACCCCTATTTCTGCAGAAAGGAGAGTCTAAACTGTTTTAGGCACTAAAAGGGACCGACATGTAGACCCAGTTTGCTGATCCTGCAATGCTGCAGTGACAAATTGAATGCATACACGTTTTGTAGAGACAAAAAGGGGCCTTAATCACTGATTTGGGGAAATTTGGCTTGATGTCAAAGAAAGTAGAAAAATGGCTTCCTGTGCACCTGGTGAATTATCAGAAGATATAATTCTTTTAAAGGCATTGAATAGAATACAGATTAGCAGCCAAGTTAGGTCTAAAATGAACCAGAATGGGTAATTTTATTTGGGGAAAAGTAAGTTCTTCTCTAGGTCCATGGATACTAGTGAAAGAGTGATAGAACCTTTTCCAGAACCAGATGTGACAAAGAAGTCTTTCTTTTCTTTTTCCAAGTTGCTTGTTTACATTTGATTTTATGCTGTATTTCATGTTTGCTTATTGCCCTTGTTTCTACGCTCTATTTGCCTCATTTTGGTAGTTCGGTAAAGCTTAACTGAAGAAATTATCAAAAGTAACATATTATAACATAAAGATTTATAAATTTGTGAGTACTGAACAAAAAAAAAAGGAGAAGAAGTAGAATTACAGGTGGATACCTATGCTAAAAAGTAGCAAGACAGCTTGTCACTTACTGCTAACTACATCAGGAACAAATGGGCATAGATTTCAAGTAGTTTTTACTTGTAATATTGCCTATTTTTACTTTCTTGTAGTGTGAAAACCTTCCTATAAAGTCATAAGCTCTTAAGATTAATCAAAATGACAGATATTTCTAAGGAGATTTTAAGTAAAATTAAAGTTGATCTCAGAAATGCTCTGAACAGAAAATGGAAGGTATATGATGATGTACCTGTTGATTGATATGCATCTCATTAATGCTATAATTGCACTAAGAACAGTTTCATTATAAATTTTGAACAGCTTCTTTTGCTTTTGAAACCAAAATCTGTTTCTGCAAAGTCTGTTTCTGTCTGTTTTCTGTCAGGTAAACAGTTTATAATTATGACTTTGTAGCTTATAAATATATATCTAATTAAATTTATAAAGTGATAAATTTCACATTGTCACTAAGTCTAGATTTTTAGCTACTTAGCATTAGCAATTTAGAGAACTCTTTTGTCCAGTAAGATTATTTTACTGTTAGAAAGGTATTTCCATTATTATCATATAGATAATAGGTGTAGAATTAATTTCCAGGTTCATACGATTTCTTTTTCTGCAATTTCTGGCACATACCAATGCTGTTGATGGATTAGAATAAATGCTAATCCTCCAGTTTACTATGGGTAGGTGAATTGCTGTGCTTATAGAAAGCTGTACTAGAAATGATTGCAAATTGAAGGAGTGGTGCACAAACCATAATTTGTCTGTGATACCAGTAAGAACGGTAGCAGTGTGTTTACAGGTGTCACAGCCTCTGAATAATACAATGAAATACTGAAATTCTCCATTAGAGCTTTAAATGAGCATGTTCATACACCCCTCACATATGTGTCCAATTAAAATTAAGTATTATATCTTAGGACAATGGGAAGGAGATTGAAGATAACATTTTTATGAAGCTGACTACTAAATTGCAATTAAATGAAGACTTAAATTTCTATATTCTGCATTTTTGTTTAGCTTAGCTGTCTGACTCTACTTATGCTACACCCAACATTCTAAGATTTCCTAAAAGATCCTTTCTGTGGCTATTTAACTTGTAGGGGTTCTATTCAGATCTCTGCATAGAAAGAGTTTGTATATAGTTGACTACACAAGTAATTACTTCCCTCTCATTTTGAACTCCTGCCAGCTCCTTGTGCAGAGGTCCTTGACTGCCGTGCACATGGACCAATTATTATAAATGTTTCTTCAAAAACTTCTTTCTCCAATTTAGCTGTTGCACATTGAAGCCTGCCACAGTTTCTCAGAGCTATGGGTCAAAGCCTCAGAGTTCATATGGCCCTCCTACGTGTAACTCTAAGGTTCTGCTCCACCTCCACAACAGAGTGAAGTCAAAATATCTGGATAGGAGAGAAAAAGCCTTTTGTCTTGCTAATTATATAGAGTTAGAAAAATGCAAATGCCTAAATACTGAAATTACATAGTTACTAGTGGAAGTTATAATAAAAATAGGCATTCACTTCATACATCTGAAAGAGAAACATAACCTCAGGTTTATCAAAATTGTGCCTGACAGAATTTTTCCTGTAAGATGTCAAAATAATCATTTAGGAGCGAACTCATTTAGTACTGCTCCGTTTTGTTTGTTTGCCACCTGATCTGGCCTACTCCTGGTATCATCTCTTGAGGAGGGCTAGAACAACACAGTTGCAATTATTTCTGCTGCCATTTGCTGAAGACTGTTCGACAGTTAAGACTGCAAAAGAGGTGTAGGATCTACTAAGGCAGTGAGTCCTCCAGTACTGCTGTATTGTATCTAACAAGAAAGGTATATTTTTGTCAAAAACCCCCTCCAGGCATTCAAAGACTTCTAAAAGGAAGGAAAATAACCAGGTAACCAATCAATCAGCTGAGGACCAAATGGGCTGAGCTTGGCTTGCAAACTGCACAGTGATGGAGTTCTTACTCCTACTCTGGCAACAGCAAGTATTTTGATTTTTGTTTTTCATTTACTGCCTTCCCATACAATTTCATGGCATACTTGAGGTCGCCAATGCAATTTGTGGAACTTTTAAAACAAGACCCCATAAAGAGGCTCTATAGAGGCAGTCAGAACTTAATACAAAGTAAATCCTTTCATTTTACTAGGGAGATGGGGAAAACTGAGCAGTTGTGACTAAAAGGAGAGAAAATTGCACTCTGCTGTGGTTAAGGGAAGCTTAACAGAAATTCAGTACATCACTTATAAAGTTACAGCTGACGATGAAGTGACTCAGTTTTCACAGTCCATAAAGCTTTGCAATTAGTCAGGCAGTGCCGCAGAATGAAGAAGCCAGCCTTCTCCCCGACCTCTCTTTTATTTTATAAAACTGCTTAGACTTGTAAAGAACTACTACATTCAGTTTCTCCTAAAGGCTGCAGCTGCTCACAGCATAGACATACATTTCCTCTATACATCTATGCAAGGAATAGCAATTTTAAAGGAGTATGTGACTTGCTCCTAAAAGCTTTTATGATTCTGACTGTTGGCCAGCATATGTAATTTCATTTGTGAAGTCGGATACTGTTAACATGATGTTGTATTTATTCCTGTGGGTTCTCCTAGTAGTGTGATTTCCAAAGTGGTTTTCTGTGAGTGGAGTGACTTTGTCAGATGCATTATCCCTAAATGGTGACCTTTTACTGCAGATACTGTAGATTAAGTTGTCTCCCACGATACTTTCTTGCTTCCCAACTCTTATTGCTGCCTCCATGCGTTTTTTTTAGCTGTTCTAATGTGACTGGTTTTGATACCACCCAGGGATTTCTTCTGTGGTAAAAACAGCAATACCTTTTTTTTTTATTCTACCCTTACTATAAACTTAAACTTCATCGGTTCCTAGGTTGGATTCCCACTGTGTTTTCTTACCTTGTTGCATCCTTACAACACAGAAAGTTATCTGACAGCAG
The DNA here is from genome assembly GCA_013398015.1 of Oreocharis arfaki. Classification (NCBI taxonomy): domain Eukaryota; kingdom Metazoa; phylum Chordata; class Aves; order Passeriformes; family Paramythiidae; genus Oreocharis; species Oreocharis arfaki. Next base: position 1,081,523 of record VZRR01014002.1, on the reverse strand, counting down.
GACTACCTGAAGTTAAAGGAGATGGTCCTACTTGAGCAGCTCTCTAAGAAAACAATTATGGTCTTGAATCTCTCACGTTTTAAGTCCTTGATTTCTTGGTATTGTAAATACTAGGGTACCTAGTATTGTATCAAAACATGACAGAAAATGTTGATCCAATATGAACTTCTGCAGGTTCAATTTTGTTCCAGTATTTTTGAAAGGCAAACTTTGAACTAGCGGGTTTTATGAAGATCCAGTATGGCCCACATCACTCCAGTGTTATGATGCACAGATAACATCTGTGCTTTTGTAGCCTACAAATAGCTGGCCTGAAAGAAGGCCAGTATAAACATCTGTGTTGTGTACTTGGGCTAATTCAGTACAATTGTAATCATTTATTTGCACCTCAGCTGAATCAGTGAAGTGCTGCTGGGTAATCTATAACTAGCAGTTACAGAACTGTATTCTAAACCCCTCTGAGCCTATTGTTTGCCTTGGCTCTATAAAGCTCTTTGCCACCACTGGCAATATCTCATGGTTCTGCAAATTAAAAAAAAAAAAAAAAACCAGCAGAAAAGTGCTTTATTAAAATTTTTATTCTTCTTGAAGTAAATGCCCTGAGAATGAGTACTCATTGGCTGCAACTGTGCTGTTTATGGTCTGCACACGAAGCTGGGCTGTAATGAGATTTACAATGGCTTATTTTGAATGAATAAGAGAACTATGCTCATCTGAGTCACTGTCGTGAAATGACAATAAGTATTCCTAAGTTGCTTGTCTCTGACAATTTGGGCAAATACATCTGATTTTAGACATTCCAGAAAAGCCAGTATACCTTGAGGTATCATCTGCTGGAGAACATTAAAATAACATGTATATTAAAGCTTTGCTTTTCCCAGAATTAGTAGTTCTATAAATATCTCTCCAATGTTAAAAAAAAAGTGCTTTTTCTTGTCTTCTTCACAGATCTCATGTTTGTAATCACTATCATTTAGCATTTTTGCGTGGTTTTGTTGCTATGTATTTAATAAGTTTTCCAGAATAAGAGACTGTTGAATTCCAGCCGTTCAACCTTCCAAGCACAATGCAGATATGATTTGAAGCGGTGTTATCTAGCTGGGAGCGACCTCAAGGAAGATGTTTGTCTGTACAAGTGCTTATACTCCATTATCTATTGTTTGACATTGGCTGCAGTTTGTTTGACCCAACCGTTCTCCAGACTTTTGGCGCCCCAGGAAAACAAGTAGCCTCCATAAATATTATGGAGACATTTAATTGTTGTGAATTTCTCTAATAAATAGTGTTTGGAGGCAGTTACATTTGAATGGTTCACTGTTAGTGTAATTTATGACAGAAAGAGAGTAAAGAACAAACTGCTGTGTAGAATTTACTTCTTTCTTCTGTTCTTCAACAATACAGAGCTGCTCTGCCTAGGAAATTTGAAATTAAATAAGTTTTTGTTTTCCTTTGGCTTGTCTGCAGAATTTATTGAAGAATTAACATCTAACACCATTCTTACCTGCAGTTATATGTTTGGTATTTTTATTTATTGTGTTTTGAACAGTTTATTTATTTTTTTGGTTTTGTTTTTATTTTGCAATACCTTGGACACCACTTAGTTTAATTCTGTAGCTTTCTTTTGCCATTTTACTAAAGGCTTGATAAAGGTTTGAGTTTTTTTCTTCTAAACTGAAGATTTTTATTAATATCACTGTATTTCCTAACCCCAAATACATTCACTTGAGATAACTCAGATACCTGTTCAGCAGAAATGCCAAACATACCAGGCTCAGCTGGAGCTGCAAATTGTTGTCCCTTTTGACAGTTCCTTTTTATCTTCAGTGTGTGATTTTCTGATGCAAAAACAACTGCATCAGAAAATCACACACTGCACTGCACTGCAAAAAGCATTACATCATTGGCATTAATTTCCATTAGGGTGGGTTGGAATGCAGAATTCCTGCTCTGAAGAATGCATTAAAAAAAAACTTGAAAAAGGCCACCAAGATTAAAAGCTCAGAAGAGTGAGTGTTCTGAACTATCTTTTAAAAAATTCGAATAAGTATCTCTTTCTGACTTTTCTACTTCCGAACCCTTAAACTGAAGTGGCAGCAACCTGATAATTTGAAAGCTGCTTGTCCTAGTCCCTCTGCTGCCAAAGATGACCTGGGAACACAGCTCTGAGCAAGCCAGAGGAATAGTTACCTGTAGTCAGGAAATCTCTGAGATATAATTTTATAAGCAAAGTAAGCTGTGCATGAAATCTGAAACATTCCATTGAGGAAGTTCAATTAGGAAATTACCGACCAACTCTGATTTAGTTATTTTCAACTTAACTACAAAGACTTTGGATTTTATAGGTAATTGAAAATTGGATGTTTCTCTTTCACGGAAAACTGCTGAAGTATCAGAGAATTTTGTATGTTTCAATAGCTACCCTTGATGCCCTCACCAGCCATAATCCAGTTAAAGTCTACAGACCAGGTTTATGGCATAATCCTGTAACAGCCAATGGCAGTAAGACGGAGATAGCCTTTTCCCTGCCATACTGTGCTGTGACAAGAAATCCCTGTTTTAGTATTATATCTTCCTTGAACAAGCATTTTGGGTCTTCATTCTAAATAACTCGAAAAAATATGAGATTTCAAATTAATTTGCCCATGAGTATTTGAAATTTTTCTCCATCTCTTAATGTAATGCATATACTTGGTGCCTTTAACACATATTATATATATGGCACATTATTATGTTCTGCTGTGAAGTGTTGAGTCCTTCTTCGATGTTTCTGTCCTGAAGACTCCTCAAAGCTGCCTAACTATCTTGATTCATTGAGTGAAATAGCACACTTACCTCTGGAAGGAAAGCTGCAATCATTGAATGATAGACAGTATTAGAGTGATGTGTGTATATGTAAAAGGAGTGAAAAAAATTTATACTCTTCAAAATAAGTTTATCTCTATTGGATCTGGTTGGAGTAAATTTTATTCTTAACTTAAAATGTGGCAAATAGAAAATTCGGCTTATTTTGACCTTTTGAAGCTCCTTTCTGAGCAGATTGATATAATACTGCTTGTTTTTCTAAAATATTAAAAAATATTTGTCAAAGACATGTCAAAATGAAGAATGGTAATAACATACACATGTAAATAGTTCAGTGATAATTGTGAGAAAGCTTTGCCTTCAAGGGAGAAATACTTAATTCAATTTTTAGTTGTTTTCTTGGGTAGTTCAGTTAGCCATTTTCTACTTTGTGTGAGCAGCACATCGAAATGGGATTCCCTCTCCACTTGATTGCTAGAAAATCCCTACTGTTCCAGAAATGTTTAAATATGTAATGTTTAGAAGTAACTAGGCATGAAAGTGTTAAAATGTTTTGCTTCAATAAACCCTATATGGGTATTTGTATTCCTGGCTTTGTAACTAAAAAAAGCTTGATGCATACTTGGAGACTTTCTGGAAAGAAATAAAAAAATGGTAATATATTTCCATGAAAGAGAAATTATATTTCCAAGAATGCCAAATGGACAACTCATGAACTCTTAGGGCCTAGGCCTCATGATCCTTAATTCTAGTTTAATATATCAAACCTTTCCCTTTTCCTTCACCACTGATGTATTGAATGTGTTTCATATGCTGTAGGAAAGTGAACACTGGCTAGAAGAAAAATGGTTTGCCTTCATTGCAGATAGGGACAAAATGGTTTCAATATGATTGTACAACAACTGCACGTCTGTTTTTAGGCTGGATATGAGGTAAACACAGGATATGAGCATCCCAAAAGATTATGAGGGATTTGTGAGAGTTTATAGCTCAGTGCAAACTTTGACTTGCTTCTATCACTGTTAGAACCCCAACCAAAATTTATGTTTAAACATGTGGAGCCCTTTTGGAAGACTAAATTGTGATCGATGTAATACGACTTTGTCATATGTGTACTGATATAATATAAAAAGAAAAAATAAGTATGGTATTAGAATTATTGTAGAAAATCTTACTTGGTTTAATCCTTCAATAAGAATAAACATGCCCTAAGATTTTAATATTATCAATTCCCAAAAAAAAAAATTGGCTCAGGTGAGCATAAAACATATGGACCCAGCTCTGTCATTGATTTTTCTGTCTTGCCTTACAATCACCTTCCACCAGATAAATTCTGGACACAGGAGAGAGTCAACCTCTCTTAGTATGAAGTCATATTTTGCCTTCTAGTACTGTGCTCATCTTCTTCTCTGTAAGACAAAGATCTGTATCCAGAATCTCATGTTTGTAATATGAAAATATCCTTATGCTCACATAGAAGATCAAAGCAAAATGTAGAGTTAAGAATGAGTAAATGAAAATACATAATTTCCTATGAGTTTTACCTAAGACCTTTTCGTTTAAAAGTTCAGAATATTTTTATCGTCAGTTCTATGCTAAAATCATCTTGTTGGTTTAAGAGAGAAGGACTCAGAAGTTGCAGAATTCTTGAATTGTATTACTATTTGGGGAAACATGGTTATTAGCAGAATTTGATTTTAAAATACTTTTCCACCTTGATATGTCAAATGCAATCTCAAATGCATTTTTAGTTTGAATGATCAAGGGAACAGATTGAAACTTTATGCTTCAATTTATAAATCAGCTTCAGTAGAGGAAGGTTGCAAGGGGAAGAATCTCAAGAACAAGGTAGAATTCATAGAAGTTTTAGAGATTAACTGTATTATTTTCATTCCCAGTAATGAAAAACGGTAATGCAGCTTTACATATGGTGACTGAATTGAAATAGACTCAAAAAATACCGTGTAAAGCTCTGTAACAGCAATGTAAAGTGACAACAGATGTGATTTCTCACACTAAAATGCATTCTTATCACTTGACAATGATTCTCATTATGATGATACTTCTGGCATGGAACTGAATTTTTTCTACATTGTACAAGCTATATTAAATCTGTCTTTAGCTTTGGCATCCATGCCTTACTGAAGTTGGCAGAGTACCATATGCATGGGATCAATTCCAGCTTCCTATATGAGAAGGATTACAAAAATCTCCATATGATGCTTCACTTCTGAAAATCAGTTTATGATTTTCACAAAAGGGCTGCTGCATAACGTTATTCTGAATCTCAGCAAGAAGTACTTCATGGCCCAGCTATGGGCTCTATTTGCTCAGTCATCTGCTTTTATTCAGTCCATTATTATCTAATAATATTTAAATGCACTTCAGTTCCTGGCTGTACTGGGCCTTTGTGGTTCAATCTGAAAATCTTGTAGATTTACAAGACTGCAATTCAGAGATGTAAGAAAATGTCAAGATCCAACAATCAATTTTTTGTTTCAGGTACAATGTGGTTTTTACTATAGATTTTTCTGAAATGAACTGCATGAAAGAGGTTTGGCGTTTTTGAATGAAGAATATAAAAGTCATATAGTAGTTTTTGAGGCATTATAAAGATAATACAATTGATGTTGTGCTTATAGAGCATAGACCATAGAACTTGAGCCTGTGATTCCTCAATCCAGTCAATAATCAAATAAAATTAGCCTGGTTCTGGTCTCACTTAAACCAGTATAATTGGACACTATTGAATTATAACACAATAAATGAGACCTCAAACCAGATTTACTTTATTGTGACAAAAGAGCACAGTATTTCATGGATGCAGTGGAATTTGGCTAAGGTTTATTGGTAATTCCTTTTTATGAACACTGGGCTATGTCAAGCACGTTACAATTTTCAGAGTTAATTCTTACTGGGTATGATTCTTATTTTCTTAATTGCTAAGTGAACAAATCACCTGAAAGAACAAGAATGATTCCCTGAACCTTCTCCTTTTTTTTTTTTCTTTTTTTTCCCCCCTCTCCTGAGGGAAAGAAACATGTTTACCTCCCTTTGTCTATCACTTAGCTGCAGCTATAGTAGTAACACAGAAACAGATTGCACTGGATTTGCTATTTATTGCTCTGATTTTGGATTTTTGCCACTCTCACTAATGAGCTATGTTTTTGCAGATAGACAAATTAAGGATGGGCTCCTCAGCTCACATGCATACAATTGTATTCCAGTTTGTCATTAAATTTATTTTTAACAATAAAATCAGCAGATTGTAATTTGTATTATGATTATCACAAGTAGATCTCACTATGTTTAATGCAACTGTGAAGCTTTGAGAGTGCAGATGAGGGGAGTTAGACCTTGAAAGAAAAAAACAGTTGCACAGCATCATCTAAAATTTTATTTTGGCAGTTTTTCTGTAGTAATTTGGGTAATGGGAACAGGGGAAAAGGGAGGGTACAATTTTATCTAATAACACCCCCACTCAAACGAAATAATTACACTGCATTCTTTTCTAGAGCAGCATTCAGTTAGCATGGCAGACACAAAATTGGGCAGTATTTGGTATAATAGTCCAAGTACGTACCACATTAAGTGATGAAGTCTTAAATGTTGTACTTGCATTTTTACGGGTAGCTGAAGGCTTCTCAGTATACACTCAGCATTTCTGAAAATGTTTAATGAAAGTTAGAAGTTTTGTTTTTTCTTTGTTGAGTTGCCTCAGAGGAAAGTGTCAGAAGCACAAAAGCCTTTGTTGCTTCACTTCATGATTAAATACAGCCTTCCCAATTGAAAGAAGTCTTTTCTTTTGCATTATTATCCTGTTACAAAATGTCTATTCCTATCACAAATATTTCAGTTTCCCCATGCTTCCCCTCATAATTAACACTGAAAGCCTAACATTGAGAGTCTAGAAGCTGCCATTTCTTCATGTGCAAAGGTTTACCCTCAGCAGTTAGACATGTAAGAGATGTTTTACTCGGTAAACTATCCCATTACTAGAAATGGACTACTAATAAGCAAATGTAGGCTACTATTTTTAATTTAAATTTCATTATCCACAAGACATCAATGCCTTGCATAGGTAATTGCAACTGCCTAGATCGCCCTATCTTTGTAAATGGATTATGAAAGTGAAAATGAGGAAAGGTGTTATCTGGGAAACAATATATTACCAATCATAGTGAAGTGATTATACAATCATAACACTTCTCTTCAGGCCTTTGTACTTCAATGGAAGGTAGCTTTTCTTCTGTTCACATTAACACTTTCCTAAAAGATTAAGTAATCTTAAAAACATCACATTTATACTGTGGGAAAAATTATTAACACCAGAAATGATCTCACTTATCTCTGGCGGCTTCAGTCCACAGCTTTGAATTCAGTGACATGTGCTTACTTCAGTAGTCAAGCTGTTTTCTTCTCACTTACTTCCTCAACCTCTTTTGGAGAGAAGAGTTACCTTTAATCCAGACTGTAGGAATAGATATAATTTCAGGGATCTGGTTTATTGGCACAGTTAAATGGATAATGGATGTGGCACGGAGTAGGAAGGAACTGTCAGAGCTGGGGTGCAAGTATTAATTCACAGCCATAACTAATGTATTGAGAAATTTAATCCCTAAATTGCATCAAAAAGATTTTCCCTCAGTGAAGCTGAAAAATACAAGGAAAGGTTATGCCAGTACTGTTCACAGCAAAGCCAGTGCTGAAGCACTGTTAACAAAACCATGAGATTGCTTCCCTCCTCCAGCGCAATCAGAACAATAGAGAACACAGAATCAAAGATGCAGTGTTTTATATTTGCTTGGCACCATGCTAACTTAATCAAGAATGAACTTGCTCAAGGATTTTTTCCATAGAAATAGGACAACAAGCAGTTCTGGTACCACTCCCAGAGTATGACTCACAAAGAGAAAGCAGCAGAGAAAGACAGTGGTTTTTTTTTTCCTTTCACAAAACCACTCACTTCCTTGCAAGGGTATGCACTTGTTTTTGTTTCTAAATGTGTTAATTTGATTCTTTTCCTATTAATGTTTGAAAAATTGGTCTTAAAGGTAGATGATGTCAGTGTTGATGGAGCAGATTGCCATCCCCCTCCATTTTTGCTGAAAGATGGATGCTACATTCTGTGTTTAGTGACTTCAACACAACGTGAAATCCTGACATGATTGCAAGTTCTCATGGCTCCTTACCAAATGAGTTTCTAGCAAAACGGACCAAATGATATCAATAAATTTTCTCTCATCATTCATTCATTACTGTTCAGAAGTATTGTGATGCCTTAGATTTCTCTTGATGGTTAAAGGGCTTCTCACTCAAGCTGGACCCAAATGCTAGCTTTTTACTTCATTTTTTTAATCAGCTTCTAAAAGATAAATTTACGAACTCTGAGAAGGATTTTTTGTCCTACTTGTTACAGATTAGGTTGCAAATTCCTGAACTCACATTTAGTTGCAGCTACTTGGTAAAATTAGGTCATTGTTCCACATTCTTGTTAATGTCGTGTTTCCTGTCTGCTGCAGATCATTATCAGAAAATTATGGAATAGGTGAGATTGGAAGGGACCACGGTAGGTCATCTGGTCCAGCCTCCTTGCTCAAGCAGGGCCCCTAGAGCACATGACACTGGATTTCACCCAGACAATTCTTGAATATCTCCAGTGGAGGAGACTCTGCAACCTCTGGGTAGTCTGTTCTAGTGCTTGGTCACCAGCACGGTAAAGAAATTCTTCCTCATGTTCAGGTGTAACTTCCTGTGCATTAGTTTCTGCCCATTGCCTCTTATCCTATTGCTCAGCACCACTGAGAAGAGCCTGGCTCCATCCTCTTAGCACTCTTCCTTCAGATATGGACAGACATTGATGAGGTTTCCTTTCACTCACCTCTTCTCAAGACTGAACAGGCCCAGCTCTCAGCTTTTCCTTGTAAGAGTAAGGCTCCTGTCCAGTAATCATCTTTGTTGCCATTCTCTGGACTTGCTCCACGATCCCCATGTCTCTCTTGTGCTGAGGAGCCCAGACCTGGACACAGCACTCCAGATGTGCCTCACCAGGGCTGAGCAGAGGGGCAGGATCACCTCCCTTGACCTGCTGGCTCTTCCTAATGCACCCCAGGGTCCCATTGGCCTCCTTGGCCACAGGGGCACTGCTGCTCATGGACAGTTGTTATCCACCAGGAGCCCCATGTCTTTCTCTGCAGAGCTGCTCCAGCAGGCAATCCCCAGCCTGTGCTGGTGTGTGGGGCTGTTCCTCCCCACAAGTGGGACCTCGTGTTTGCCTTTGTTGGATTTCAGAAGGCTCCTCCCTGCCCATCTCTCCAACCTGTCAGGGTCCTTCTGAAGGGCTGCACAGCACTCAGGGGGATCGGCCACTCCTCCCAGTGAACCTGCTGAGGAGGCATCTGCCCCTTCATGCAAGTCATTGATGAAAAATGGGCCCAGTATTGAACCCTGGGGGACACCAATGCCTCCCCCCTGTGCCACTGTTCAGCCAGTTCTCAATACACCTCACTGTCCCCTCACCCAGGCCACACTTGCTGAGTTGGCCTGTGAGGATGTTGTGAGAGACCGTGTTGAAAGCCTTGCTGAAGTTGAGGTACACCACGTCCTCTGCTCTCCCCTCACCCACCCAGGTGACCTGGACACTATTGCTTATACAGTCTACATACACTGCAATCAAACAACTTCTCAAACATTTCACAGGTTTTTTGAGCTCTACTAGCACAAATACTTTAATGTATCTGGGACTATTAGGAAAATACTTGCTGTTCTGAAAGCAAGAGCGAACTAGTACCTGACCTAGAGTAAAGGCTTAGCTCTTAGTTTCAGTTTATTCCATTTTGGTCATGTCACTGCTCACGACTTGTTTTGCTGAAGAGTTTCTTTTAACTCTTCATCTCTCAGAGAAAGAAACTGAAGTAACATGAATGACTGGTGGTGCTGATGGGCTTCTTAAATACCAAAATCTGGTAAGCAAACTTAATACATTTCAGATAAACATTTGTTAATGGAGCTTTGGGAAATGTGCCCTTTTAGGGTGGATGTCTCATAGCTATTTTTTTGCAAGAGTGAAAGTATTAAAAGCATATTTCAAAGGAATAGACAAGACAAAAAATGGAGAGAAGGAAATGTATTTTGGAAACATGATATGCATGTCTAAATGCAGATTATCAGAATTTATTGAATTCCTATTATTTTGCTTTAGATAAGAAAGAAAAGAAAAAAACAAAGAAATTGTTGCAAATGTTTGTATTACCACTAGGAGATGTACCTCTATTACTGCTGTTGATTCTGGATTTACCTAATCACATGTATGAAACTGTTGAGTCAGAGATTATGTGCAGTGAGGGCTATAGCTGAGGACTATATACTCTGGATAATTCCTGTATCTGCAATGTCAGGATTGATTTCTGTGTTGTTTTTCCCTCTTAAGGGGACTTAAAACTTTTTTTTTTTATTATTTTTATGCTTTTCACCTCAAAGGCAGCAAAACCAGATGACCAAGTCACTTGACTAGAAAGTTATATTGAATTTCCTTCATCTCTACTCCTGCTCATCTCTGCACTTTTTGATTCCTCAGTGTTTCCCCTGATATGGGCCTGCATGGCAATTCATTTCTGTGGACTAACTTCTGGAGTCACTGGTAGAACTGATTAAATGCTAGAATCTCCATCCCATAAGAAACGTTAAATCACGTGTATTTCTTACCAGATTGTAAACAGTTTCAAGGCTGGAAAGTTCATGCATCTTTTACTTTTCCTATATGTTGGGCAATCAGTTCATCTGGGAAGTCAGTAAGGCAAATGATCATTGATTAGTTCAGGTGATTTATTCTAATGGGACCTGCCCAAGTCCACCCTGCATGGGAATGCTATTTTGTTAAAGATGATGATACACAGGGGGAGCAAGTTCTGAAACCTCTCCTCATGCTCTTCGTTCCATCTTCCAAACAAAAGATTCTGGATAGTGGCCAGACTTGGAAAGTAAGTCTATAGGGTTCACAAAAATAGTGTTTTAGTCTGATATTTCCTGATCTGGTTATAAAGACAGTCTTTTCAATAGGGAGTTTTTGTAGTGGTTATATGTGGGTGCAACACAACTTTCCACCCTCTGCATACTCACGTAGACTTACATCTCATTACTGTCTAGCTATTAATTGTATGTGTCTGTGAACAATGATGGCTTCAAGTACTAAGCTGTCAATATGACTTTCCCAGATGAACATCTGAGTAGGCGTAAATGTCATGATAAGCATACTGCCTTCATGTATCACAGAAAGTTATTACCTCCTTTTTGCTGATTCTTATGTAACTATACTTTTGACTGATAAAGTAGAATGAATACTTATTATTTTTCATAGTCAGCTATGTTAAACATATATATATGTATTTGTGAAAATTCCTTTTACTGATAGTGATATTTTTTCCTTCCAAATACTTGTCAAATCTGACTGATACTCTTTCCCATATTCTTACTTAGATGAACTTGAATGCTTTCAAGAATTTCCATATGCAAGAGTTATATACACCAATATCAATTCAAGTCACAAACACCAATTTAACCTCAGAAACAATGGAGAAAGAAATTAATTGAATACTTCCTTTTACTTAAAAAAATGTAAGAATAATCCTTAGAGGTAGCATCACTGCATACCGCTGCTAAAAATGTATCTGAGGGGCTGGATTCATCCACACTTTTGGAAAGCGATAAAAAATTTAAAACATAGTATTTATATTTGTTTTGATCTTTTTTTTTCCGTGAGTTTTCCAAATTGTAATAGTGTTAAAACTATAATAAATAGCAGGAAAATAATATAAAATTATGGCATGAAATCGATACTTTAGACAAAACTGACGATGCCCTTCAGAAGTAGTGATGCCATCTCCACAGTTAAGATTGGTATTGTTCATGCAGAATAGTACAGAAAGATATTTTGTAGCCAAAAAGCCCCAAACAAACCCGAACCAGCATGATCAGTAAGCTCTTGTAAAAGTACATGTTATTATTATTTACAGTGCAGCATGTAAAAAGATTTTAGGAGTTTCCTGGGCAGTATACTCTGGGCTGTTTAGGTTCCAGGCTTCTGGTGTAGCTGATAGGCTGCACTCTTCTTGGTGCTTCTTCCTGGGAGTCAAAGTCTGACATGATGAAATGTAGAATACTAGTAAATCAGAAAAGAAAACCAAACCCAGAACTTAAATGCAAGATGATTGGGGAATTCATATGTGAATGTACAGGCTGCCAGTACGCATTTTATTTAGCATTTACTGCAAATCCAAGCAGACAATTTTAAAAGAAGTTCTTTATTATGATTTTGTGGGGGGTTATTGTGCCAGGGCTAGGAGCAGATGCTTGAACTTTCTAATCTTTTATTAGACTAGTGCATGAAAAAATCCAGCAATGCTGCCTGCTACTTTTAAGCCTTTCAGAGAGCTTCTTTTTGGTGGCAGTTGCAGAACATGAGTGTGAAGATGTTTAAACCAAATGTTCCCTAGGCATCTCTCAGTGTCCATGTGATCCTCAGTGATTAAAGGCTTTCAGAAAAAGCATGGAGACAAAAGTATTTCTTATATCTTATTCCTTTCTAAAAGGGAAGGAAAGATAGATTATTTGTCCATTAATGCAATTATTGCATTTAATAGAAAATGCTCCTTTGTTTCCATTTAACTGTTCTAAATAAAAGCTTCTAAACATTCTTCTCTTGGTCTACCTCAGTGAAGAGCATAGTTGTGTACAGGACACAAAAAACTATGCTCAGGAGTGACTGATGGTTGTTAATGAAATCTCAGACAAAACAGAGAAACGAAGGTTGAACTTCTAGAAAGTAATTAGGGTGTTTAAGTGCCTAGACCTAAACTTTTGATGGAAGCTAAGCAGAGGAATTGAATGAGACTTTTAATAAGACTTTCGATAGTCTTGCCTCGATATGTGATGCCAATAAATTCCACCATTACAAGGTTCTGCTTGGATAATGGACATAACACTAATTATTTCACTGAAGTATCCATTTGTCATAAGAAACAAATGCAACTCGTTGTCTTCTTACCCATTCTACTCTTCTTAGATCCATTTACATGTAACTGTGTTTCTGCAGATCTTTCATCGTATCTCATAGCCTAAAACTCCTCACAGTTCTTGTTCTGCAGTTTTTTTTCTAGTACTTTAATTCCAGTTTTCTCCCCATACAAGTGTGGAAAGTTTAACAGTCTGGCAGTTTAAGCAGAGTCTCATTTTTCTGTGTGTCTGTTTTAACCCTTGGTCTAGAAAAAAATGCTGCAGCTTTTTGGGCATATGCCAAAATAAAAAAAGGAAAAGTGCCAAGTTCTTAGTTTTAAAATAAGATCAGCAAAAGTGTATGAAATGATTCATCACTTCCTGGCAAGTGTAATTATCACTGCAGTCACCATTCTCTCTCTACTTGCACCCTTTAAAGATCTGCTAAATTTTCTTGTAAGTTCCAAAAGTTATTGTTTCAACTGAACCAACTAAAAAAAAATTTGAAGCATCACAGGTGTGTGCTTTAAACAGGAAATGATGCTGATCTCTGGGACTCTCAGAGCTGCCTTCCTTTAGACTGGCCTTCAAGAAATGTGTCACATCTGTGTAAAGATGGAATATGCTGTGTTTACAGTAGTGGCTACACAAGGGAAAGTATTTCAACTGCTTTAGCTATTGTTTGTCATTGTTGGAAGCTGACTGCTCAAATTTGAAACCAGTTCCACCTCTTACCTGGGCATTTATTCATTGTCTAGACTGGGACATTGGAGATAGAGTAATTAGTTTTAGTGTTCAGTTCATGTACTTTTTAAATACAGTTTAAGCAAATCACTTGTAGCTTCACTCCTGTAGATGCTCCCTGGTAATTATCTATAACCAAAGATCTTATTTTGACAAGGCATAGTTGTGATTTCTCTGTATTTTGAACCTTAAAAATATGACTCAAAGCATAATTGATTCTGCCTATAAGTAAACTACTGTGGGATGCATTCTCACCAGCCACTGCTGAAAGCCTAAAACAAAAATCAGACTTGGTAACATATCAGTGTACTCATTTCTCACATAACATATGTTGTGAGATCTTTGGGGTGGCAATGAGCTTTCTTGTTCTGTTTGTATAGCAACTACACACTGATGTCTTTATCTACCTCTGGGAAATTTGGGTAGTATCACAGCAAACAAATGTTTAAAATACATTGTTTAGAAATTTTACAGTACATGCAAATTTTTTCCAAATTATTACGAATGACTGCTGCGTTAGTGAAAAGTCTTTCCCTAACAAATAAATGCTATTAATAAGTATTTCAGCATCCATTTTTGCGTGTCATCTAAGCTCTGTTCATAACCAGGGGAGCTGGTGCAAAGAGCTGCCTTTATTCCCCTGATCCTCTGGCATTCAACTCTAGCTGAAGGTCTCTCCTGTGACCTTGTGTTGTTGTGTGTTAGGATGAAAGCTTTCCCAAAACACATCTCGTCCTGGAGTGCTACTAAAAATGGAGGAACCCAGTGGTGTGAGACACAAAAAATATTAAGAGTGTCAGAAAGGGAGGAGGAAATTACTTCAGTGGATGTAGTAAGGGAGGGAAAAGACCTAAAAATCTCCAGAAGTAATAGCTGTGGAATGGCCGCAACTCACATTATCTAAATTCCTCCTATCACTCTGCCCAGCTGCTGTCTGTTAGGTCAGAACAGCATTTCAAAGTAGGTTTCAGCTTTAGAATGAGTGAATATATTGTCTGTCTAAGAGGACTGTGTCAAAGTGTAGACATTTCAGTACTTTTACATCGGGAAAATAAATGGATATTTTGTATACAGTGATATTCAATTTAGAATCTTGGATTTACCTTTTAAAATTTAATGGTATCAAAAAGGGCTGGATAAGGAAGTAGATTTCATTTTAGATTTACATTAGAATAATTAGGTAGCTGGGAAGGGTGCCAAACACTTATATCATCACCAAATATTGGTGTGAGATGTACTTGTCAAAGAAATTAATGTCAAAATGACCACTGTATTGCACAGTGCAATGGCAACTTTTTATTTTGTCATGAGAATTTGTAGAATGAAAATCACGGAAATGCACAATATTTCAGTGTGCTGACTAAGGGGAACCTTGAAGTTCCTGGGACACAACAGAAGAATCTTGCATCTTAGCATTAATGATTTTCATCTGAATTGTGTTTCAGTGGTTTAGTGCAAATGCCCAGTGGATGGTATATGATTGTAGTCAGAAGGTACCCACATAACATAGTTCAGAATCAGAACAACACAGTCTTTAGAGTCCAGAATAATTATCTTTGACTCCTCCAGGAAACCTGTATGAAGCTGACTTGGGAAATATCAGTGCTCTTTCTCCTTACTCTTCCCTCAGTAAATGATGCCAGTGAAGAATCCTTCAAGAAGCTGAAACAGGATAACCTGCTTTAGTTTTGTGTCTGCAACTTAAGGGGATGCTGTTCCTGCATTATAATGTTGCTTAACTTGGAAGATTGCATGGTGCTGATGAAAGTAGGTTTGCTGAACTCCAGATTGGATTAAAGATATTTTTTAGCTAA
Source organism: Oreocharis arfaki (assembly GCA_013398015.1). NCBI lineage: Eukaryota > Metazoa > Chordata > Aves > Passeriformes > Paramythiidae > Oreocharis > Oreocharis arfaki. The sequence goes on along the minus strand of VZRR01014002.1, from coordinate 1,066,173 downwards.
AACTAAGATTATGTATATGCAACAAATTACCTTTATCCCTATGGTTTCGTGAGTCAGACTGGTCAAGTATAGCGGCATTTTTGAAGGTTCTTTAGTATTTCTTGCTGTAGTTTGGAGGTTTATTTGCATTACTGACTGAGCAAGTGTCTGATATTGTCAATAGGGTTTGTCAGCGAGCTGGCAGAACGTAAGTTTTCCTTTCTTGGCACAGATAACATTAAGAAGTTTATCAGGGAATATTATGCAGGCTCAAAATCTGTCAAAAATATGAATGACAGTGTGACAGAAACCACCTGCACAGCTCATGATATTCTTGGATCAAAGTACCAGCAGGAAGTCACTGCAGTATTCCAAATAGGAAGCATGGTTTTGTAACACGGCAGAAATCTTGAGAACCAGTAGATATTTACTTTTTGTCACTTAAAAGCAGTTCCTTAAAGCTTGTACCATATTGAATGTGTGGCAAGTGCTAGTGAGAAATAGTGAGTTGTATATCCACAAATTAGCAAGATCTGTCTGAAACTAGGGCACCTGCTATGTAACAGGGACAAAAAAAGATACTACTGGATGTGACTGCATAGGAAAGGGGTTTTAGAAGAAACTGTTGTTGCGGAGTCACTGAAATGAAAGTTTGCTTGATACAGGAAAAGAAACAAAGTTAGAAAGAATACCTAATGCTTGCAAAGACTTTAGTCCGTAAAGTGAAACGGCTTATGAAGGGAAAAAAATTTCACCGGCTTATCAGTGATACACTTAGGCAGTCTGAGTTGAAAGTGATCTGTCCAAGATCAGTCAATGGACTCATGAAAAGTTCAGGGCTCTTAGGTTGCAACCCAGAGTCTTATCTGTCAGTCCATGCTACTTACATTTGTATAAAAAGGAAAAATCACCAGGTCATTTTTGCCATTAATCCACTTTAAATGCCACTCACTTCACTTAACAAAGGACACTCTGTGAAGTGATCAGCTTCCACCATCAATATGGCAGATGCGTGCAAGGCTTTGCCCAGTATTAGCAATAAAAACCTAAATTTCTGTAAGTTAAAATTGGAGCTGCCTAGTATGCATTCAGATGTCACTTCAATGTCATAACTTTAGATTAATGTAAGAAAAGCCATGAGGATAATGTACTTACCACTCATGATGTGTGTAGTTACCAAGGTGGCTTTGTAGTTGGGGAAATATCCAATTTATATTTAAATTTTAGTTGTCAACATCACTTTAGATAGAGTCCAAGGAGAGATCATGCCTTAAAATAGTTGCCAATAGAAGGCTATTTTCCTGCAAATTTGAAGGTATGCTTTTGATACTAGTTGGTTGAAACTAGGATGTAAGTGTGATCTATTTGCAGTGTGGTGGCTTTTCTTTTTAGACACAGTTTTTCCCCAGCTGTGGTCGCTGTGAATGAATACAGTGACTTGCTTCATCACCTCTTTTGTTCTCTGATTCCTTGAGAAACATATCCATATAATTGATTTTAGGGCTTAGAGCAACTTTCTAAGAATTATACACTGGCTGCAAAGTATATTTGGCAAAAAATTACCGAAGGTTTTTTGTCAGAATGGAAGGGTGCTTCCACAGCTCTGAAGACCTCTGACATGGTGCATTTTTGTTCTTTAATTTGGAACAATATTAACTGATAACAAGACCTGCAAATACAATGAGAGACAAATTAGAATTCAAAGTGATACTTGTCCTAAAATGCAGTAAAATTGCCAGACCTTTATCACATTTGTGTGATAGTAACCAGCTGTACAAACATAGGATGGGGTTAAACTAGCTGCATTGCAATACCACAGAAAAGGATCTGGGAGGTAATCACAAACTTGAACAATAGTGAGTGTCCTGCTGTTATGAAAAAAAGTAAAATATCGTGCTGGGAGATTTAATCTCTGCTAGCACTTGTGAAAACTGACACAGTGATCTGACCTCTGCAGTTCATGCATCTCTTTCTGGATATTGATCATCTTGGCTTGTATATTTCTGATGGTTGCAAAACGATATTTATGTATCTCATTTTGAGCTTCACATGTCCATCATATTGCTGTTCTTGAAAGGTTTTGAACCCTTTTTAATGTTTACAATGTCAACCTGACATGCAAAATGTTCTTTATTTGAAAATCAAACTTGTGAAGAGCAAATACAGTCTTTCAGCCATATCATTCTGAGATATTTGTTGCAGATCATCATCATATTCTGTTAGGTTTTATTTTTGTTTTCAGGGAGCTGGACTGCATGTTTGTGTTAATGAGTGATTGGGTCTTCCCCTTTTTATTCTTTTTGAAAATATGTGTTTACACTTTTAAAATTTTCAGTTTTAGATGGAATGCAATTTCTGTTCAGCATCTGCAAATACAGTTTCATAGTTAGTGTCACTACTTGATCTAACAGGAAAATGATGAGCTGTGAAGTGCATCAGAAGCAGTTACTGCAAGAACTAAACCTACTTTATGTCTTATTTCTTCATGGCTGGAAGCCATTGCTGGAACAGACCAATGAAGCATTATTTAAATCTGCAATCATTCCTGATTTTCCAAAAAGCTGCAGGTCTCTGTGAGTTTTCAGTGGCTCCCTTCTTGCAGTTGTGTTTCTTGCTTTTGATACCCTGAGCCACCTGGAGGCCTAATTCACCATTATCCCAGATCACTATTCCTCCATGGCTATGTAACATGAGCTTCTGCACAGCACAGTAACTGAATGCCCCATGAATCCCCCCTGAAGATACGGTTCCCAAAACCAGAAAAATCCGAATCACAAAAACAATGATTTCCACAGGGATACGAAAGACAGATATTATCAGAAGTAGAAAACATGGTTTTATACATACATGTTCCTGGCGTTTCCTTGGTTGTCCCTGTGGTTTTTTTTCTAAAAATGATCACACCAAACAGCCTTAGCAGAATTGACCCGAGTAGCCCATTACATTTTCCTTAGGCTGTATGTTTTTGTGAAATGTTTTTCTTAACCGTGGTTTATGAGCTAGTCTGTATAATATCACTAAAAGAATAATTTCTTAAAGGTTGAAGAACGTAGTGGAAGAATTCATATAACTAATCTGGATGAAGGGATAATTAAATTGCATTGATCCAAGTGAAAAAATTTGTAGTTGTAATTGAAATTTTACTGACAAATGTCATGTGGGCACAGATGCTTGGCTGTATAGGATCAGGGTAAAAGCCAGATTCATAAGTGCCTCATGCTTTAAGAAAGGTTGCTAAATGAACAATTATATTTTAGCACCTATCATACAGTCATTAATTGTAACAAGCTCATTTCATTTTACTTGCTACTTAAGTGCTCCTAATTGTTAAAAACTTTCTTGATTATCTTTAGGGTAAAGTCACTTCACTGAACCAAACCAGAATCATTCTATGTCATCGAGTTTAAAGTCTTTAATGTACTATAGTGGCCTCACAATAAATGTTGTGGGTTACTTCAAATTAAACTGTGGAACAGGAGCAGCTGTCTCAATCTGAACACAAGAATTAAATGAACACAAGAAGTTCAAGCAATGAGCCTCAAGAAATTGAAGAGCAGTATCAGGGAAGGGTGCAAGCTCGGTCTGCACGGTTTGCAGCGAGGGATGGGGCACTAGCAGGGGAGCATCATCCACTAAGGGGTTGGTTTGACCCATGTCTGGTTATCTCAGCCTAAGGCTTGGAGAAGATACTGTTCTAAGTGCCCTGCTCAGGGCTCTTCTCTAACATTTGTGTTTCTGAGCTGTACTAGCGCTGCCATCAGCCCATACGGAGAGATGTTTAGCATCATCGTGGCACATATTCCCGTTACTTAAAAGAGTGTAATTCCTCACCTGGAAAATTGCGGTAAGCTTTGATAATATATCTGGAAGTGTATCTGACAGGTAATACCCAAATTCAGGGCTCTGGGGCATGGAAAGATTTAAAATTCAGTGGAAAGTGTGTTTTCTCATAGCTTTACTTCAAAAGCCACAAAACCTGTTTCTTTAAAGAAATAGAAATAGTTTCTTCCTAAGTCTGTCTCAAATTGCACATTTTATTTTCTACTGCAGATGTCCTGATTAGTTAAGACCTATCATAATGTGATAGGTCTGTTTGTTGGGAGCATGATTTACCACATACAACAAATTTAATGAATATTGCTCCATCTGCTCTTTGAGGATCACGCTGACAATGAGTTAGTCATAGTGAACGCTACTGACATCAGTGGGACCGATGTTATAACAACTTCTCTCCAATGTGAATGAAAGGTGGTTTGTTTTTCAAAATGTCCAAGATGAGACTTCTGCAATTGTGGTGGGAAGTACTGAATCAATCAAATTTTGTTTAACTGTGTTGATTAATCATAATGAATTACAATTACAACTCCAGGCAGTGCTACAGGCTGGGAGCAGAGTGGCTGGAAAGCTGCCCAGCAGAAAAGGACCTGGGGGTGCATGCTGGCAGCAGATGAACATGAGCCAGTGTGTGCCCAGGTGGCTGAGAAGGCCAATGGCATCCTTGCCCATATCAGGAATAATGTGGCCAGCAGGACCAGGGCAGTGATTGTCCCCTGTACTCGCATGGGTGAGGCTGCATCTCAAGCCCTGAGTTTGGTTTTGGGCCCCTCACTACAAGGAAGACATTGAGGTGTGGGAGTGAGTCCAGAGAAGGGCAACAGAGCTGGTGAAGGGTCTGGAGGATGAGTCTGATGAAGAACAGCTGAGAGAGATGGGGGTGTTTAGCCAAGAGAAAAGGAAGGTCAGGAGAGACTTTATTATGCTCTACAAGTGCCTGAAAGGAGGTTGTGGTGAGGTGGGTTTTGGTGTTTCCTCCCAAGCGTCAAGCCTAGTACTTCACGAGATGAAACAGCCTCAAGTTGTGTGAGGGGTGGTTTAGAACGAATATTAGGAAAAGTTTCTTCATTGAAAGGGTTATCAACTTTGAAATAGGCTGCCCAGGGAAGTGGTGGAATCACCATCCCTGGAGGAATTTAAAAGACGTAAAGATGTAGTGTTTATGGACATTGTTCAATGGTGGACTTGGCAGTGTTAAGTTTACAGGAGGACTCAATGATTTTAAAGGTCTTTTCCCACCTAAACAGTTCCATGATTATTCCATGAATTGGTGGTGTTACATGTGCTCAGTTGCAGCCATCGTGACTGCTTAGGGCTCCTTACATCACCAGTATGTCCTATATTGTTTTTTTCTATATGCATACCTTTACTTCTTGTACCAACTGGTCTGGTCTGAATAGTCAAAAGCATAGAATAGTGGAAAAAATATTCTGAGAACAGCAGAGCCACTGAATGCTTGACATTCCCCATGGCACCACTACTGGGCTTCAGTGAAAACATGAGTTTGTGATACACGTGGTAGTATCTGTTACACACTGTTTGACTGGATAGGATGTTGTTATCTTGGACAAAATAATTCCAGCTCTAGCTTGTCTCGTCAGGATAGTAGCAGATAACTTTAATCAATGTATGGATCTCCCTGCTTATTTATAAATTCTGCAACAATATAATTAAAAATCCGCTACTTGGCTGTTTATATAACTAATTTCAAATAAGTCTTATTATACTTTACTGCTTGACAATAATCTGCATAACAAAGGAGACTTACTGTGATCATGGCAGTGGTATTCAAAAGCTGTTGAAAATATGTATTTTGTATTAACAGGAAAATACTAAATATTAGGGGAGAGCTGATTTTATTACTCATAAAAATTAATTACAAATGTCAAAATTTAATAGGTAGAAGAAAGAAGACAAATACTGGTGTGAAATATACTTGCCAAAGAAGAAATTAATGTCAAAATGACTACGGTATTGCACAGTGCAATGGCAACTTTCTGTCATGAGAATTTGTAAAAAGTGAATCATGGAAATGCACAATATTTCAGTGTGCTGACTAAGGGGAACCTTGAAGTTCCTGGGACACAACAGAAGAATCTTGCATCTTAGCATTAATGATTTTCATCTGAATTGTGTTTCAGTGGTTTAGTGCAAATGCCCAGTGGATGGTATATGATTGTAGTCAGAAGGTACCCACACAGCAGTTCAGAATCAGAACAAATAACACAACTTAGCATGCTTTTTGATAGGTTTTGGAGAAAAAGCTGAGATGGAGTGTGAAGAAAATAAGTTCTTCTTTCCACTAGGGGATGAGTGGAGCTGCTTGATAAAATTCTAAGAAGAGCTACAAAATTGACACCTTTTGGAAGGAGAGAAAATAGACCCAGTCTTCAGTTCAGATAACGTAAGATATAATACAGTGATCAGTTTTAATCTACATCTTATTAGAATTATTTTCCAGCTGTTGTCAAGATGTTTTTAGACACTGGAAAACCTTTTTCTTATTTAATGTTGTGGGTTAACTTACCATTCAGGAGTAACTCACAAGAAGCTTAATAGTTCCATGAAAGACATCAGTGCACAGATTATGTTAGAAATTCTATTCTTTGTTGCTTTTAGTTCAATTTTAAGATTTAATATGAAAAATGGTAACTCATTCTTTGGTCTAGGTAGCCACAGACCATATATAAGGAGTTTAACAATGCCCTGGAGAGTACTTTTCCTTTTTAGTAGATAATCAAAACAGCTCGTTTTTTGGGGCTGGGAGCATAGCCTGTTACATGTATGCTAAATTCGTATAGAAAATAATTGCACGGATAATAAAGCCAACTACATTGTACCCACATCCAAACATCTTGGAGAATTTAACTAGCAAAAAGGTAGTTAGAATTTAACTACCATGAGTTCAGGGGTATTATGGTATAAAATGAATGCATATTCAATTTCCGTTTTAGCTTGTGGCTCTAGTAAAGTTTTGAAGTTAATTTTTCTGAAATGGGATTTTAAATGTATGAATAAAAAAGATGTATTTCCATGAAGAGGGGAAAGTGAAAAAAATCTAGGCAGACACTTTGTAGGAAATCATGAGTCATTCCTTGTTTATAAACTGTAATGTTTGGTGTGTTTCACATTCTCTAGTCAGGTTCTTTTTGTTTTATATTTCTGACAAACTTTTCACCCTTGATAAAAAGTGTGAGCACTGAACTACTTTTAAACACCATTTTTATTTTTAAAATTTGTTGACTAAATAAGTGATATACTGACAAATTCACTATAGATTAACTGACTGTCAAAATTTATCCCAAGGAGTCCTGAACATGAAGACACTAGTGAACCCTTCTCGAGGATCGTTACCGGTGCATTTGAAATAGTTTCAGTGTTTTCTCATGCCTAGACTACAAGGAGGGCCTTGTTTTACATAATTTGGTCATCCTAAGAATTAACTTTACAATATGTAAAGTTACATGTACAATAATAACTTTACAGGGTGGGGAGAGAGAAAACTATTTGATATATAAAATTCTGCATTTCTCCTTTGTTTGCTGTTTTTACTCTCTGGAAACGCTGTTGCCAAATAACACTGAGTTTTCTTCTAAGTCTCTGTAAAGTTTTGCTAGAAAAGATAAACTTCCTGCTAGTCTTCTGTCATGAGTACACATATACTTGGCATGTTTGGGAGAATGTCATCACAGTAAATAGACTTGGGAAGAAGTGTGTGGGGTGCTGGGGAGATGGTGAGCTGGTATAAGGAGGAAAATAATGTAGGTAAGGTAGTACAAGGAGAATAAAAAATTCTGTGGGTCTTTTTATCTTAGAAAGACAGTACTGTGTGTTGCAAAGGCCATAATAGAATCCAGAGAGGAAGAAAAAAAATGGTTAATTACTGTATGCATTACATTTTGTGAATATCTTTGTAATAGAAAGATAAGAATGATCCAAATGTTATTGTCTTAGAATAATAGATTTCTCAGTCATGCACAAGACATTTTTTGTCTATGGCCATGTTACGTATCCGGGGATAGAGCTGAACTCAGAATTTCATTTATCACTATTTGTAAGGCTTAAAAATGATGGATGTCAGATTTCAAGACATCTGTGGGGAAACTGTTATTTGAAAGCAATTTTTCACAATCAGAAAGTGAAGATATGTTATCAGTGTTGCTATTTCAAAGAAACAGTTTTGTAAGATGATTTATAATCACCTGAAAAGTTTTTGCTGTGTTACCTTTTTTTTTTTTTGTACCTATCCAATGCTGATGTGACCGAAGAACAAGTAGCTGATAGAAAAGACACTGCAACAAGTCCTAGATTCTGCTAATCCCCTAGGGAAGGGTATGGGTTTATACTTCCAGATAGCTTCTGTGTCAGTCAAACTGGACGCCAGAAATCTAATGATGAAAACCAGGAAATCTCAATAACTGTGCATAGACCGGGGTACTTTAACCAGTTATAATAAAGTAAGTTTCAGAAAACTATGAAATACATGATATTGGAGACCATGATGAAAGACAGTGCAAAATATTTTCAAAATCTAAAATGAAAAAAAAAAATTCAAAAAATGAAGTTTTCAAACTCTGCCACCCACACAGATGTGAATGTGACTTACAAAGGAAAAACTGTAGTGAAGAGGTAGCTAATGATAGATTCTTGCCTCTTTGTTCCAGACATTCAGATGAGAACTACTGTATGTAGAAAAAATTGATGTAGACTGCCATATATCTTCCAATTCCTTTTAGCATAGCCTCTGTCCTATTAAGTGCTCATGTATTTTCCATGAGGAACTGCAATTTAGGAGAAAAATTCTTTTGGTTGTGATTTTGACCTTGTCCAATAGCCATGCTTAACATAGGGCACAGTTAGTCATGTTTTCCTTTCTGGACAATTTTGGGTTTCTAAACTTTTTTTTTCCAGTCTTTAAGTGTTGTAGCAAACAGTTATACTGGCATATATTTTAATCATTACCTTTGAAGTGCGTAGCAATTCTCTTTTGCTTGATTTTATGCAGCCCAACTGTACTAAGTTCTGGGCATTTTATTACCCTTTTCCACCCTAAAGAGCAACAGTGTGCTTAGTCAGTAGTTGCTCTATTGTCAGTGTATAGTTGCCATTAAATGTATACATTTAGGGAACACATGGCACATCAATTACAGTGTTTTCAAATACAGACTGAAATTCCATCAACTGTGGCCAATAATAATATTGCACTGGCTCAAAACCAAAGAATGCCATGTTTTGACTTGTGTATCTCAGTGCTAGTTTAGCATCATATATCCCAAAGGAATTTCTTTCTTCTCATTTCCCCTCCCTTGCTTTCCTTCTCATCCCCCTCTTTCTCCTCACTGAAGATGAAGAGTATAAAATCCTAATAGTATCAGGTAGAATCCAATAAAATACAGCTGTGGTACTGGTCACGTTCTTCAGAAGAGTTTTATTAATCAGGAAAATTAATGTTCCCATAAGACATTGGTATTTGTATTTTTTTGTTATTTCTACTTATTTGCTTGAGTTTTGCTAGGACTTTTATGATGTAGTAAAATTTAAAAGCACAAGTAAAGCACTGGGAAGCTTCTTAAGCCAAGTTCCTGTGTTCCAGTCTGAGCAGGAAAGTCTTAGCAGGGAAATTAATCTTCTGCACGACGGCATTGACGTAAGTCTCTGCTCAGTTTGTGTGTGCATGTAAACAGGGAAAGTAAGAGACAGTAAAACAATTTTATTTTAAAATTTCATTTACAATTTATTTTACTTAGGAAAGGTAAAAAGAGAAGGCAGAACTTAAAGGCCTGCACAACTCTCTTCACAGAGCTTTAGCATATGTACTACAATAGGTCCAGTGACATTTGCCAGCTCTTCTATCTGCATTCTGAATGAGTCACAATTCTCTTCAGTTCTATCTGGTTTCTCAAGCTTGGAGAAGTCGTTAGGTGAGGTTTTAGAGTGGGTTTTGCTGACGTCAACATGAAGAAACCAACTGAGAGTGTCCTACACTGCTCAGAGTGCAGTAAGCTTAATGCAAACGTGGTATAACAGTTGGGTGAAAAACCACTCAGCCTGATCCTTAACAGGATGAATTGTGCCAAGGAATAGGAAGAATGTGGGTAACTATAATTTAGCTCTTAAACCATTACACCAACACAGTTCTAGTAGGTAGTATTATGTATCAAGCATTACATGCTTGTGGCAAAATTACCCTTTGCATGACAGGCAATCACAGCATCTCCTTTAGCATTTAACCTGTTCCTGGGGACAGCAGACTCCTGGACAATTTTATTAGCTTGGTATAGACAGTTAGATTTGGAGACCCTGCATGAAGATTGGAAGCTGGTAAAAGGCATGCTGAGAGGCTTGGCCCTCTCATTACAATGGAAGGGAAGACTCTGGAAGCCATTCTGTCTTGCAGAGATCCTTGGAAGACGCTCTTGCTAAAGTGACACTGATGGTTTATAGTCTTCCAGATTTCATGTAATCCCCTCTGGTTTCTTATGCACTAAGTTTGAATCCTTAGTCTGTACATGGCCTTCATCAAGTGAATTTATTCCAACAGCCTTAGAAATACCTGAATAAAAATCTTGTTAGTGATTGGTTGCACAAGGTATGTTGACTTTCTACTACAGAAAGTTTTCTCTTCATGCTTTACTTAGTGATTTAAATACATCACAAGTTTCCTAAACAGTAAACTGGTGCAAGGTATTGTATTGAAAAGTAGGACGGCATTTTTTTCATAAGTTCTGCTTTAGATTTTTCTGTTTCAAACCTGTAAGAAGAGAAGCATATAGAAATATGCTTTTTTTTTAAACTACTTCATTAGTGCAGAAAATGGATGCACAAAACTTAGCTCTCCAGTTGTTCTCTTGTTGCTTGTGAACCATATGGGAAAGCCCCTGACCCCATACTTACGGAAGCAAAACAGAAATGGCATTTAATGGATTAAAGCTTTAAGAGTCGCTCTTTGTTGCCAGAATTAAGGACCAAAGTTCAAAATTTGGATTAAGTGGCAAATAGGTGAAAGATTGAAAAGCCCAAGTGCTACCACTGACTGGTAAATGGTTTCATGCACATTAAAATCCGAAATTAAACAGCAGATTCAGTTAGAAGCTGATAATAGCAGTGGGTTACCAAAGAATTTTAGAACTATGAGGTTGGATGATACATTTAGAGATTATTTAATCTATATTCTCATCCAAGGCAAGGCTAATAATTTCTGAATCATTCTTATATAGCCTTTTAAAAATCTGTGCTTAGAAAGCTACTCATTGTGTTTCCAGGAACAGATTCCCCCAGCAATTAATGTCCTTATTACTTTCCTTCAAAAAGTATTTTTTTCACCATTGAATCTTTATTACCACAACTTACAACCCTATGAACTATTTTGCAGTCTGTTATTTCTTGACCACAGGGGTAAGGAAAATAGTCTGTTTCCATAAATTACACAGCTATATTTATGTTCTGGAATATTTTTAATTAGGTTTGCTTTTCCTTTCCCTTAGGCCTCATTGTGTGACTTTCTGTCTTTACTCATGAGATGTTTGCTAAATTTCTGTTTTGTCAAGGTTTAGTCCTGTCTGTGTCTGCTGAATTTTGTTGCCTCAAAGCAAGAAACAATGCTTCAGGTGAGCCTTAGGAACACAGAGAGTGGGAGGTTGCTCTTCTGGACAATACTTCTTTTATTTTCTTCCAGAATGATGCTTGTTTTTGCCTACAACTGTGATTGTTTAGTGTATGATTCACTGCTGCTTCCCATGCATTTTCTGAAGAAATGCTGCCTAGCCAATGGCCCCTTGTCCTGCAGATTATTCCCATGTGTATGTAGAGTGTAGAGCTTGGTATTTTTTATATCCTCTTTTTTCTTTTTTCTGAACATATCTGGAGTTTGCCAAGGACATTCAGAAAAGATTACTGGCTTAATATTGTTTTGGAATAATATCTCCTTTCTCCATCTAAACCATTGAAGAAAATATTGAATAGTGATGGCCTTGAGACAGCAAGCTGCTTAGATAAATTATCTTTCTACTTTGACAGAATTACTACTCTCAAAGTACAGTTTGCCAGTTATTTTTCTCACTAATATTCCAGAATTTTGAGAAAGGTAATTTCTTTTTGATATATGTGGTTGATGATGCCTTCGTAATTTCTTTATCTCCCCTTTCTGTTGATCTTCCCACTTATATGTCCTTCTACAGAGGTAGAAAACCCCAGCCAGCAATGCTTACATGTATCTTCATAGCCAGAAGATATTTTAGTGAGAAGGTAGAAAGCATCAAGTGTCTGACACATACAGATTGCTGGTTCTTAAATTTACCATCTTAATTGCCCTCAGCTTTGAAGTCAAAGTAGGAGAAGTAATTACATTTCTAGACTTCTGGGAAAGAGCTACAGATCAATAAGAAATATGTGGCACTAAAACAAGCAGAATAGAATGTTTTGGGTTCTACCTCTTATGTAGTCTTTTGCCCTGAAACACAGCATTAAATATCAAATTACTTAACTATCACTATATATATTGAAGTTTGGAAAACTCAGGTGCTGTGGGTGGTAAAGTATTACAAGGTCTTGGTTCAACAAGTCTTTATTCACATTAACATATGCGTGGAAGATGAAATAAAATAACTTGCATCGTATAGAGCAGTGGTCTTTGGTTGTGATGGGCAAACAACAATAATTGGAAAATAAATTGAGAAAAAATAATTTAGATGTTTTCTACTTCAGTTTCATCCAGTATAGGAAAATTAAATAAGATATCTCCAGAGCATCATTTAAATAGATTTTTACCATTCTAATTAGTCCTAAAAAGATTAGCTTGAAGTAAGAAATACGATGAAGCTCGTCTGTAACGGACTTTTAAAAATTACAATAATGCTTTCAAGGAAAAGCTCCTTATAATTACCCTTCCTCATTATAATTAAAGTGCACATCTTCAGTGCATTCCATGTATCAGGTCCAGTGTAGCCTACAATTTGGAGTACACATAGCCTACATATTGGAGTAATATTACCCCAATATGCTCCAATTCTGCGATCTGCAAAGAGTTCCATGAACTTTACTGAACTTTACATGTGTTAGCTTTCCGGTGGGACTTGGGCTTCAGGCCTGAGTCTAGTTGATCTATCTTATCTTTCTGTAATGCCCTCTGTCAAAGGGTTTATGTGACTACTTATTTAACATGTAGACATGATTTCTGAATATTACAAAGAAGTAAGCAGATAGTTGCTGTGTTGAATGAAAAACAACGGTCAAAAAAGGCTTCTTGGAAGATGACAATCGGTGCAATTAACATGAAGTTGCGCTACTATTTCCTATTAATATTATTAATATTTTCTTCCCTCAAAAATTCTTTGTAGTTAAGGCAATTGCACTGTGGGAATTTCAGCTCCCCCCAATAGTACTTCTTTTTCAAGACGTGCTTCAATGGAAGTGCCATGAACAACAACGTACATTGGAGTAGGCCCAGAAAAATTTACTTATAAGATGTTTGCTACGTGCAGGACCAATAAAGTTGCTAGATAAAAGGTTTGGGGGTTCAGTGGAAACATATTTGGTACAGCTTTCACTGAGAATTTGGATAATTTTTTTTCTTTCTTGTAACTTTCTGGATTTTTACCCTGAGCTACAGAAAATCTTTCTAAACAGCAGAAGTATAGCAATACATGCACATAATGTGAAACACAAAGAAAAGGGAGGTTTCTTTGCAATTTTTAGCTTTGTGTATTATCAGTGAGTAAGCATGCTTCAAAAAGCAGCAAATTATTTTGAAATGCTGAAACCCAGAGCAAGAAAACTATGTGAAGGAAATAGTATATCTTGGCAGACAGGAACAAATAAGATGATGACTAGATGAAGGTCTTTAAAAATATGGCAACACTCTGAACACTGCATGTTGTTGAAGAAAGATCTTCAGATCCTTCAAGATCTTGCCATCTGATACAGGTAATTGTTTTCCTGGTGAGGATGTATTTCTCTCTACTTCTCAGAGGAACAGAAATAATGGGGGAAGTGAAACTGAACTACACAAAGTAACTGGTGATGACAGTCTGATAATTTTTTCTTTAGATAGTTCCTCCATGGCTGTGTCAAGAAAATAGTTTAATACAGTGTGGGGATCACTTACTGGGTACTTTCAGGCTAACCAAACTTGACACCATCACTCTGTTATAAAAACAATATATTTTATCTCTAGGAAGAGACTTTACTTGTTTCAATAAAATCCACTTAACTCCTAGGTTTTCCTTTGTGAAAATACATATTAATAGAATATATGTTATCTCTCTGTTATATAGAGTTATTTCATGAAAATATTGTTAATTGAAAATACTCTGTGCATAATGTAATGGGAACTTTCATGGTCATATACAACCTAAGACGTATCTTCCTCATCTTGCCTCAAACTTTGATAATGCCAGTGTTACACACTTAACTCTGTAAATCTGCCCCTCTTCTCCTCTCTCTCCAACCACTAATGCAATTGCAGGAGAACCCCAGCCATCCTGATCCTACTTGTTCCCTGTCAGGAGCTCCACCCCGCACACACTGGGTGCTTGGCCCGAATCGAGCCGCAAGGGAGCTCCAGTGCTGGCACGTAGGGAAGAGCCTGTGGCAGGACCTTCCATCCCTCGGCAGGAAGGGGGCACACGGTTCCAGGGTGTGCAGCTGCACACACGGGGCTGCCTTGCTGCTGGTTCGCTGCTCCTCTGGCTGGGTTCCATGTTTCCCATCAAGACCTGTGCCAGCGCAGGTTTGCTATGGGCCCTCTGACGTGTGTGGGAAATTGTGTCTCACCTGAAACCCTCATGACTTCAGTTCACTGAGAACCACGGTCAGCCACTTCTGCTTTATAGCTTTGTTTACAGCCTGTGTTCGCTGCGGTTGAATTCTTCCTGATTTATGTCAGCGTGATGTCAGAGCAAGATTTTCAGTTTGGATCTGTGTTGAAATCTTATCTTGCAAACAGTAAGAGTTTGCTACTGACACTATCTGAACTTGGTCATTTTTGTTTTCCTCACTGATGTAGCTTTGGTTTGTTTCATGTAGTTGTGGTCCTACCAGCTGCAAACACCATATTCTGCTTCAGCCAATTCTAGGTTATTAGGTTATGTATGCTAAAAATTATGAGCAGTGCTTTAATTTGCATAGTTATATCCACACATCATCCAGAGTGAATAAAAGCCAGATTGCAAAATAATTACAATCTCTTGAAGTAGAGCCAGCCTTACAGACCAGATCCATCCGTCTTCATTAATTTGTATACAGCTTTTTTTACCAGAACAAATTTTCTGAAGGTACTCGCATGGGAATGCTGAAACAGCTGCACAACTTTTATTTTGAAGAAAAAAAAGTTGAGCCTCGGAACAGTGTGTTTTAGAGAGAGAGAGAGAGAGAGTGACTCTGCATTTAAGACTTTGACCAGTATGTGTAAGAAGTGCTCTCATGGCTGGGACAATCTAACAAATTTTTACCTGGGCAGCACTTGGCAGAGCTCCTCCCTTTTCTTGCATGGTTGAAAGGAATCCAGTGCAATTCTGCGCTTCGATCAACTTGACTCCAGTTTTGCTCAGCCTGCCCGGTTCGGTAGCGCACGGCTGTGCCTGGCTTATGTGGCCTCTATGGCCCTTTTCTGCTCCACTGTCAGAAAGAGGGAGGGAGGCTTCCCCCAGCACCAAAATACCATTCTGTGTGCTCTCTGCAGCACAGTAGCTAAGAACAAGTTTCCTGATTACTCCCTGGGCTTTTTTGGAGCTATTTGCTGGAAAAAGTCTTTTTCCCCACTTTAAATGGATGATTGTGTTACAATCAAGAAAAAGCATCTCCAAAGACCAATCTTTAGGTAAGTGATGCTATTATTACTTTGAGCTGAAAATGTTATGAACTTTACTGTCTAGTCCTATTTGTTGACTTAAAGCTTGTATGCAAGCGCACAAAAAATTGCAGAAGATAGAGGGTTTAATATTGCATAATCTAGTAACGTATTAGGTGATTTTGATTCTCAGAATATAGTTTCTTTCCACTTAGGCTGAGACTTTATAAAAGTTATTTTTTTCTCTTCTCTGTCTTATACATTCTCTAAAGTTTTGTGTGGGATTGTCTTTATTATGAAAGAGAGGCAGAGTAGCTTTTGAAAACTTTTTTGTGTGTGTTCTGTTTTCCTACAGCTCCAAAGCCCCTCAGTGTATTCTGGAATTACAAAACTTTAAAAGTGGAACATGGTTCTTGGCTGTTTTAGCTGCTTATGTCTGGATGGCAGAGTTTTAATACTTGAAATGATACACCTTTCAGAGTAGCCTGCTTGCTGGGATGTGCAGACAAGTGCCTAAAGTCTAAATGATCTATAAGACACTTCTGATAGTAAGGGTTCAAGTTTAAAGAGCAAAAAGTTGTAATTTTAGTGAAGTGGTTCTTCAAAGCATCCTCTCTATATTACTTTGCTCTCTGAAACATCTTTCTGATCATTTTATATTTTAAAGTCAATTGTAAAATTCCTTTACAGATCATGATTAGATCTGGTTTACTTGTGCTTTCTACCACAGGAGACTCCTTTCTTTCCTTTGTCAAGTCCTAGCTTCAGGCCAAATGACCTTGAGTGGGAAATAATATTTCTCAAACTGCTATGAATAAGGACGCAGTGGCTGTAAGATTAAATAAACCTGCAATAGTTCACACTTCTGTTTATGGCTGGTGACAACTTTAACAAAACTCCAACTCTTACTGGGTGACATCGGTAGGATATTGTAACCACGGTGTTGATATGATAAATAAATATAAGATTATAGATGGTCCCAGAGCAAATACAGGATTGCTATTTATTGGTTCACCACTACTGATGTCATATATTATGGGAGTCCAGTAATACTTGGTATTGCAGCTCCAGAGCAAGTTCAGACAGGTAGTCGTGCCAGGATTATGTCCTACTAATGTTGGATGTGGAGAAATCTTTCAGTAATATTACAGTTACAGGGCAGAAAGGGAATATGGACACTAAAAGGTTACTATGGAAGTGAAATCACGTAACTGTTAACCTTAAATTTGAATCTCCTCTGTGTATTTGCTAAGCAATTTATATCGTAAATTAAATTAAACATTTTGCCCTTCAATAAAGAGGAGCTAAAAAGTTCTTTCTCAGAAAGCTTTTGACTGACAATTAAGAGACATTTGGTATTTTCCTCAAGTGATGTATTTTTATTTAAGTTAATAGTTTAATTGAATATATTTGTTTAAACATCACTAACTATTTCCGAGGATCTGTGATAATTATCCTATAAGCTGTAATTAAAAAAAAAACCCCGAAATGCACATTTTTCAAAGTCTTTTGGGGCCATCAGGGCAGGTGAATAAATGCATATTTCCTGACATTTGGTAACGTGCTATAGAAATCTGCTGTAGCTGGTGTAGTACTGGATAGTTTGCAACAGCTTTCTTAACGGACGTTTCCCTAAATTGTCTTGTGGGAGTGAACTTAACTCAATGAAATATAAGAAGTTCCAACATTTCTTCCCAAAATCCATTCCTTCCAATCAGTTCTAAATACAGAGCGGCAACTAAATACTGTTGGCACGCTTAATCCAGAGCAAGAAAACCCCTAATATGGAAAGCCCCCAAAGAGTCCATGGCTCTGCAGTGACTCTTCTGGCAGAAGATCTCTGTAATACTACAGCAAACTCTTAAGAAACTTTTCCAAGGTCGAGACCAGCATAATATTTTAGGCGGCTCAAACAGAAAGACAATCTCCATATGTCATAAAGATTGTATCATGTACAGTAAATACAGATGCTATCCTATGTTAAAGAGCTGCTTTTTAAAAGTGTGTTCATTTTCCTTACAACTTTGGAAAATATTTCTCTAGTGAAAAAGTGTTCTCATGCAAGAATTGTGAAGATTTAGCTTCAGCCCTTTGAATCCTGTGATTTTTTTGTCCATGTAGGTGAAATGGTTTCACTGGTTGCAAATCTTACACTAAGGTAACTGAATCGGCAGTCTATTCAATTTTTTTCCTAGAAAAGAAAAGAAACAAAAAAATCCGAAGTCTGATATATATTTATATTTAACAATGTTTTGATGACAGCCTAACACTAATTATAGTTACTCTTAAAATACATGTGTTTCTTGGGAGTTATGTTAGAGCTCAGTAAGTACCTATAAGTGTCTTCCTATTTAGCAAACTTGCATTTACAGTGGATCTGTACTTCTACTTACGTTGCTTTTCCAGTAATGTAAAAATGTAAGTATTTATTCTAAATAATCCTTTCAGTATTACCAATACTCTACATAAGAGTGGCATAGGTGTTATGTGTCAAGATGGGAAACTCAATGACAAGAAGACATTTCTGACTTATTTACAACTTTTTTGCAAGTTCTGAATTCATGAAGAAATAAAAATATAAAAATAGTGGGAACTAAGTGTAATGTTTGGTACTTGCTACCCAGCAGTGCTTTGAAACAACTGAATTAATTCAGAAATATAACTGTAAAAAAAAGCCAAGCTTACGAATCACATTGAACCAATTACTGAAGTACTAAGGAACGTTGATTAGGATAAAATTTTTTAATTGCTCTAGAAAAGACTGCCAAACACTTAGAGATTCCTGCATTCATTAATATGAAAGGAAGTGTCTGCAAAGATATATTTCAACAGAACATGTAGCTTGGATATTTACTGGCTATTTTAATGCTAACATAAATTACTGAGGACATTCCATATTTTTATTAAGAACAGCATCTTGAGCATATTTGCTGTGACTGGATATGGTGAAATTAATTCAAACAATAAACAAATCAGTTTCTCAAAGAAAGCAATGGGAGCCTCACAGCTCCTACATTTAAAATTGGATTGAATAAAGCCATATGAAATATGCTTTAGGGAACAAATCCTTCTCTGTCAACTGCATAGATTAGATGACATAATAGGTGTTCTAGTGCTCAAATTTCTATGAATTCTGTTAACATATGAGTCTACATGGTCATTAATCAAGCCTTATACTGAAACTAACATTTTTTTTGCACTCTGCTTCAGTCTTTAGGGAATGGGTTGGGTTGTATGACTTTGGTCTTCCTGATCTTGTCTGTAAATGGAAGCAAAAGGATCAGAGTGTCACAATACAAGCTGTTCTTTGGGTGTCTTTGCTGTGGTAGGGTCCACAAAAGCCTGGAGTTAGTTCAAGAAACCCATGGGCTTTGATATTTCCATATCAATGACAGCTGGATAATAGCAAAGAATTTGTCCTTGCTGTGTGATGTCTTTGATTTAAGGCTCTTAGCGTGTTTAAAAAAAATATTAATGCGTTAGTTTCAAAATACCTTTCTTGTTCTGCACATTTTCTGTGGTTTCATGCAATTTTGGATCAAGGGTTTTCCCCAAGAGCAATAGGAACAGGAGAATAGGGGCTCACGGTGCTTAAAGCCAGAGAAAAGATAAGGGCGAAATCCACGAATTTTCCTGCTCCTCAGGGAGCTCTGGTGTCACCTCCTCTGTGGTGTCTGCAGATGAGAAGAGCTCCTTGTGCTGTTGCTCTTGCTCCGGTATCTTTGTTCATCTACGTATGAATGTTGTACTAACTGCAATTAACTAGACTGGATCTCTCTGTAATTCTGAATTCTCCCTTACTAACACAATGACCCAGTCCAGTGTTTTGGTCTCTAGTCCCTCAAAATATATATATATAGCTGATTCGTTATTACATTTTCACTAAGATTGGTTCTAAATGATAAATGCTCTTGCCTACTGTAATCTACTGGCAGAAACTATTCCAGCACTATTTCTACACCACCATAGAGAACATAGGTAATTATATACTGTACAGAATATTCTTTACAGACACCCGATTTCCAGAAAATATTTATACTGCTGTAATTTGTGGAATAAAAACAAGCCATATCAATAAGTTTTGAGTTTTAATGATAGATAAAATAATAATAAAATATTCAGTGACTTCTAGACTTTTTACCATTTTGCCAGAGACTCTTTTCTTCTAGAAAAAATATACTAAGTAATTTCTAGTGAAAAATAACCATCAGTGTAATGCCTTTACATGGCTTCTCCTTCTTTCCTTTGAAAAAGTCTTTCCCTCTCCTGAATGTTTGAAATATTCAGGAGTTTTGCTATGTACAAGAGATACATCCTCATACTGTGGTAACAGATTATTTCCTATTTGTGAGTTTTGTCTTACTCTCTTTATGCTCTGGCGTCAATATAGTATGTACTGACCATATATTCAGGCATATTTGTGTCTTGCCTGAGTATAGCTGCTGTTGGCACCTTTTCAATTTGTGTCTGTAGAAAGGTACCAAATCAGAATAATGTATGAAGAAGAAGCAACTTAGTAAGCAAGAAAAAAATTATGTACCGTGGGCAGCATAGAAAGTAGCAGATTTTAGCTGCTTAGAAGTTTGTAAAAAAAAAAAAACAAGGATGTTTCTCCCTTTATTTGTGGCAGCCTTCAAGTGGCTCCAAATTGTTATTATCTTCATG
Source organism: Oreocharis arfaki (assembly GCA_013398015.1). NCBI lineage: Eukaryota > Metazoa > Chordata > Aves > Passeriformes > Paramythiidae > Oreocharis > Oreocharis arfaki. The sequence continues at coordinate 1,045,910 of VZRR01014002.1, read as the reverse complement.
CTGTGTGTAGGGAATAAACAGATGTATAGGGAACTTTGAGAGGTTTATATCCAGTTGCACACTGCAATTACAGTTGCATATACGTTATATATAATTATTCCTAGTGATAGCTTAATTGTAAATTAATGTAGCATATTAATTTAATGAACAACAGTTTATTCCTGTGATGTAGGAGGAAGATGGGCAGGGAAGAGCAGACACAGTTGTCCTTTACTTCAGGCTGTAAGGGAAGGCTGGAATATAAAAACGCAGTGCCACAAGAAGATCCTGAAATCATAGTCTGTTTCTTGATCACCCCTTGCGCTAATGACAAACTTTGCTGCAGCTTGCCAGCATACATGTAGTTCTTAGCCATGGCCATCCTGGTAGTGATGTTGTATTTTCTGCCTATGTGCTCCCTTCTGTTTCTTCCAGTGTGGCTTTAATGGCTACACTGATGGGTAATTACCCTAAAATATTACATAGTTGTGTTGATTTAAGCTGTCAATATTTTATTTTCACATGGCAGTACTTTAGAGAAGCTGACTTACAAGTTCCAGTGAGAAAGAGATCGGTGTACAAAAGTAATTCTGTTTAGATCTGAGGCTGTATGAAATTTCTTTCCTGGTGAGGAGAATTTTTTTGTATTTTTCTCTCAAAAATCTGTTTTGTCAGACCTAAAAGCTGTAAAATATCTCTGTTATGCTGCATTCTTCACTCCCTTGGGACCAGGCCCGTGAGTGAAGAAGAAACACTGCAAATAGATATGGTGAGAAGCACTGGCCCACCGCAGACAGCAGTGATTTATATTTCAAGCTGGTAGGAAAAGAAGCTGTAGCAAAAGGTTAGAGCCACTCCTATTTCACAGACCTTGTAGCCTTCAGTTTGGTGTGAGAGATTAAGTTCTACTCCTCTCTTGCATTACCCTTTTCTGGAAAGTCATAGGTTAAAATCACCTGGTAAAAGTACCCAGTTCTGCTTTCCCAAAGCATCAGTTTCTGCAGTTCGTGGCACCAGTCTTGTGTCAGGGGAGCGAGCTTTCCATCCATGGAAGAGAGCCTGTGATGAAAACTGCAGTTTGTCCCGGTGTTAGCAAAGGCACTATGTTCTGTCTTGCATGTTGAAGTGAAAGGCGGGTTTTTAATTTGTCTCTATGGTGGTGAGAAGGACACACAAGCTAAGCACCTTGCTGGGGTCAGGGATGAAGATGGGACTCCTGCCTCTGTATCTGAGGTGGAAATTATTGGAGGAGGGAGGAGAGGCTGAGTTAGTGAGGTACAAGAGTGAAGAGGGGAAGTGAACTCCCTTTATACAGTTTTTAAAAAAACTGTTTCTGTCAAACCAGGCTGAATATTTTCTATCAGGCCTGGGCAGATCGCACGGATCCTGTAATCGTTGGTTTAAAAACCAGACTAGGATGACTTTCTGGGTTCCTGGTTGCCCATGTGCACATAAATGCATTCAAAGCAAAAGAAATCCTGATTCTCCCATGTAGCAGAATCACGTGTGCTGTAGTTGGTCACCGTGCTGAGATCCTCATTAAGCAGTCTTTGTTAGTCTGCTAGGAAATTATCTTCACTAAATAAGAGAATGAAAACCGGTTATGTCAGGAAGACATGACATTTAAAAGATTTCTTTTTTTCTGCTTTTCATAGACTTAGTATTTCAGTGCATTCCGTGTTTATAATATTTTTCTTGCCCTTTAGGACTTATTGGATCATGTCATTAAAAATTGTTTTCCAAACCAGGAGAGAACAATAAAGAACAATCCAAACCAATTATTCTTTTTATTACTGGATATTATGGAAGTGTTGATTTCTGAAATGTTTAATTTTCCATTAAAAAAGCTGCACTTGAAAGCATCCATTTTAATTCTTCAAAATTTCTCCTTTTATGTACATTAAAAGGCAGAGAATAGGAAAAATGACAGACGCAGTCTACCCACCTAACAATGGTAACTGTATGATTTACTTTTTAAGTGGATATGAAGGTGAAAACAGGATTTGGTAAGACAGGAAAAAGAATTTGTATTTTAATTATTTCTAAATTTTTGACTTGGCTATGCTTCCCATGAGACAATAATGACAAATCATGAAGAAAATTCTCAAAACCAAATTAGACACTGAGAAACAGCTTATGAAAAGCTTTGAAACTGTTACTTGGTTAAAATTTTCTGAATTATTCACTCAAGAATGATTTTAAAGTTGTTTTAAAAATACGAATTTAGATCAATTTTATAGACAGTTGCATAGGCTGCCTCGGCATAAACCTGTGATTTTCTGAGTTCAACGACTAGTGTGCAAAAATGAATTTATTATTATGTTCTCTTAGAAGAATTTAGTTGGCCATTGCAACACTACATGTAAAATAGTACCACTTGATTTAATATTCTTTTTTGGCAATCTGTTTTTATTCAGAGAATGGAAACCTAAAATTCAGCAGGAAAAAGGGGAAAATAGAAAGGGCTTAATGAATAATACAGGGTAATTTAGAAATAAATAGTTGACTAATACAAGAAGTTCAGTTATGTTAGCCTTAATTAATATTTTAACAAGTGTACATCAATTTGTACTTACACTTTAATGAAATTCTGGAGTTTCATTTATATTTTTATTTCTCATTTGTATATTGTGGTCTCAGTGTAAAAGTAGCCTGTCCAATGTAAAAGTAACCAGACAAATGTAGATTTTCTTCTGGTATCAAGCATATCTCATTTTCAGCTTCCCTCTGTGTCTCTGTAAGGCATGATGTTCTGTTGTGGAGACTTAGGAAAATATTTATTTTTAGCAAGACCTGTGCAAAGAAATGTAGAATAACAGCTACCCTCCATTGCTTCATCTTTTAACTTTGAAATTATGACTATAATACTAGAGACACAAGTCAGGAATGATGGATGGTTGCAAAACAACCAAGCAAAGAAATTGAAAATCATGGAAATATGATTTATATGATATGATATTCATCAAATATTTGCCAAAACTATATCCACAGTAAATTACTACAATGTGTGCATTCTGAGCATGGATATTTATAAATCATTTTACTGTTATGAAAAATCAGACCCTCAATTTATGAATCTTGAAGATTATGCTTTCCTGTAATGAGTAAATCCAACATTGACTATCACTAGATTTCGTACTATGTTATCATTTAGTTGCTCAGTCCAGATAGAGATCATTTTATGCTAAGGCCTGTACTGATAGAAACTGTTAGAACACTTTGCTGATAGATTCAGGAAAAGGTAAATATATTAGTAATTTCATCAGAAGGCAAGGATAACTCGGGGGGATGGCTGTGGATGGACGTTCAGTGACTAAGGAGAGAGAGAGCCAGGCACGTAGTTGATGCTGAAGGCAAAGATCATTTCATAGTTAGAATTGGATGAGCAGTCAAGCCTTGCTGGCTTTAAAAGGACATGACCGCTGCCTACTGATAGTGGGAGGGGAAGAGACCTGGGTTTTCGGAAGGGCTGAAGAAATGGCTGGTGGTTGTGAGTGGGAAAGGACATGGAAAAGGACATGGGGAAGGGGAAAAGTCAGAAGATATGGCATGGCATAAGCAAATTAAGTCTGAAAAATCTCATTTCCTTACCTCCACAAATCTTGCAACAGAGGTATGGTTTCTTCAGTACTGTGTGTGCCCACTGCTGCCTCAGGAACCACTGAGGTGCCCCACAAGCTTGCACTGATGCAGGGTTTGTGATGACTGCAGGGTAACTTCCGTGAGTGTCAAACCAGGTTTTGAGTGTTGTTGTTCCCAAGCCAAGGTCTCTTCCTGCTGCTTCAAATTTCTGCACTCCATCTATATATTTTTTTCCAAGTCAGAAATCTCTTCATAAATCATAATGTTTAGTGTGGCTGATGTTTATTTTTCTCTTTGATGTAAAGAGTTTTGTCAAAGCACCCTTTCAGAGAGGTTTGTGTATCCCATCCTCACAAGCTGTTTATACTTATGCTTCTGTTTTAACAGCTGCTGTTATCTGGCCCTTTCACTCTAGATGGACCTTGTAGACACTCCCAGAGCTGCAGATGAAAAGTCAGAATTTTAAATATAGGATGTCAGCACCAGAGTTGAGCTCAATGATGATTGTGGTGAACATGTAAATATAAAAACCAATGCAAAAATCAGTGGCTTGAGTGGCAGAGTAACACTGAGAAGCTGGGTAGGAGGTTTTGGAATCAAGAAAGGGAGAATGATGAGAAGCTTTATACAAATAATGTGAAGCCAGAAAAAAGAGGTGAGAAAAATGGAAAAGAGAAAAATAAGATTAAAGGAAAATTAAAAGAAGAAGAGAATGAGTAACAGAATATAATGAGTAACGTGGAAATGTAAAGATAAGCAGGTGGTGAGCTGACAAAGAAATTAATGAGAATGTGGTCACTTGCAGTTTTACATTCCTACTCATCCCTTAATACACTAAAATATAAATTGTGGCAATTACTCCATGTTATCTGCAGCTAGACTACAAATAGTGACGCTGTTGAAATTTGTTGAATATTCAATGTTGGCCTGATGCTGTGTTGGGACACTGCTGGTGTGCTGTTTTGTACTATTCCCAAGCAAACTTCTCTAGAGTTAATGATGAATTCAAGAGGCATTAAAGGATCAGTTGTTGAGTCATTTCTCAATTGGCATGAGTGAGCTTTGTAATAACTCTTTTTGTCAAAAACGTCTGATCTTTAAGGGATCTGAAAAATACATTCGTTAAGTATTAAGGATTCTGGTGGGGTTGTGGGTTTTTTTCAGTTTGCAAAAATTAGGTAGAATAATTTCCTGATCACCAGAAATGGTGATAGATGGCTTTCATCCAGACCTTCATCTTGGATTTGAAACATTGCCCAACACAGAAATTAAGCCTGGATCTGAAATTAAGTGGCACTTTGGGACATGCTGTAGTGGGACTTGGCAGTGTTAGATTTACAATTAGACTCAATGATCTTAAAGGTCTTTTCTAACCTAAATGATTATTTGATTCAATGAGTCTGTTCTTGAGCACTGCCATTCTGCTTGCTGGAGCTCAAAAGTTTTCAGTTGATGTTCAGACCTTACAGAACGTTCCTTGTGCCATCTCATGATGATTGCTATAGACTTCATGTGTAAATGTTTGTACTTTTTGAAAAAAATTAGTTTGATTTCCTGGTGGAATCAACTCAGAAACATTTTGTGCTGAGCTCATCTTTCTTAAATTATTAATCCCCTAACTTTAGAAAATTTACCTTTCACCACCAGAACAGGTCCTGTTAACACCCTATTTGTAAACTAGTCGTGTTTCCTTGTGGCTTTGCATAGACACAGACTGGAATATTTGTTTTATGTAAAATAGGTAAAATGCAGTGGTGTAAAACTAATGTATGGCCGTAACCTTTTTTATTGATAATGGATGATTACAAGAACTTTTTAAAAGGTTGTTGCGAACCAATTTAATGGCTTCCTTAATGCTGGAGAAAGGATTTCAGGGCTATAACATGTTTCCTAAAACTTAAAATTAAATTAATACTATGCCTCAATAACTGGGATGTTGTTTCCAAATAATTAACAGTATTTTGGTGTTGTTTTGAGCAGAAACAAATTACTGAGTTCCCATAAAAATGCATATAGATTTTAAACTGTTTTCAACAAGACTGATCTAGCCAGAATGATTGCCCCTTCAGGGCCTGAATTAAAATGTGCTGTTGTGTTGCCAGGTCTCCCTTTTTACATTCCATCCTCTTGGAATGTGAAAAACAGCTTTAATGATTCTAGTACCTGATGTAAAACCTGACAACATAAAGGTTTCCTTAGGAATCCTGAAGTCTATGTCTTGGCACAGGCTAAACTCTATTCTGCTAGAGACTGCTTCCACCTCCTGACTCAGCTTCTCTGCATATTCTCTCACTACCTGTGCACTACAGTGGGATATGCTTAAAAACATGTCCAGTTTGAAATGTGTGTTTCCTCAGCTTATGAAGGAATAGTTTCTCATCAGCTTCTTAATAAGGACTTCTCCCATGTGTACATCTCTGCTTTCAGTCATCTTTGCTTGAGAAAATGAATCCAGTTCTTCAATACTCTGCACCCAGGACAGGACAGTCCTGGGTGTGAGGACAGACTGGGAAGTGAGGGGCTGGAGAGCAGCACTGTGGAAAGGGACCTGGGGGTCCTGATCAATGGTGAACACGAGCCAGCAGTGCCCTGGCAGCCAGGAGGGCCAAGCGTGTCCTGGGGGGCATCAGGCACAGCATCACCAGCCAGGCAAGGGAGGGGATTGTCCCGCTCTGCTCTGCACTGGGGCGGCCTCACCTCGAGTCCTGGGGGCACTTTTGTGTGCTACAATTTAAGAAAGACTTGAAAGTGTTAGAGAGCATCCAAAGGAGGGCTGTGAGGAGGGGGAAGAGCCTTGAGGGGAAGCTATATGAGGAGAGGCCAGGGTCACTTGCTCTGTTCAGCCTGGAGAAGAGGAGACTGAGGGGAAACCTCACTGTAGTTACAACTTCCTCGTGAGGAGAAGAGGAGGGGCAGGCACTGATCTCTTCTCTGTGGTGACCAGCGACAGGACTCGAGGGAATGGCCTGAAGCTGAGTCAGGGGAGGTTTAGGCTGGGTATTAGAAAAAGGTTCTTCACCCAGATGGTGTTTGGGCACTGGAACAGCTCCCCAAGTAAGTGGTCACAGCACCAATCCTGACAGAGTCCAATGAGTGTTTGGACAATGCTCTCAGGCACATGATGAGATTTTTGGAGTTATCCTGTGCAGGGCCAGGAGCTGGACTCAATGGCCCTCGTGGGTCCCTTCAACTTAGGATATTCTATGATTCTGTTCTATGAATGTTGTCCTCCAGTGGTGTTTCTTAAATTCCCTTTTCTTTCCTTTTCAGTCTGTGGTATATCTACAGCTTTCTTCAAACTGTGATTCCTCCAAATAGATGGATTATTCCAGCAACAAACTATTTAGGGCATAGATATTGGAAAAATGGTGTGTCTTACTGTATACACAACTCTTTCTAAAATCACCTTGCTAAGACTTGCATTTTTGTGTTATCATCCAATCTTACTCGTGATATCATTCTCAATATACTTTCCACAATGTTTTCTGCATTGCTGCAGTCTCATCAATTGCCTCCATCTTCTTTCTATAACATTTTTCAATTTTCTATATTAAATGTTATGTTGTGTGATGAGGAGCGTTACTCCAAATGAAATATCTACCTAACCTCCTATGTACTTGCAACTTCATCCATTCTGGTGATTTCCACAATCTTTTACCACTGAGCTTTATTTCTTTATACAAGAGAATATGCAATGGATCTGAGCTAGCGTCTTATGATATCCAGCTTCTTCTTAGGCAGTGAACAGCTCTTAATTATTTATTCAACCAGAGACATATCCTTATCTTAGGTAATTTCATCAACTTGTATTTCCTTTCTTTCTTTATGAGAGTGTCTTATTAGGACAGCAGGAAAGACTTTATTAAAGTCAATATATTACATAAGCACTTCCTCCTTACACATTAGACCAGTTAGTCTAGCAAAGAAGAAAATAAAAGCATTTTGACATGATTCGCCTTGGGCAAATTCATTTGGGCTGTATTTTATTACATTTTAAACATGTATGCTCTTATAAATGGATTTATTAGCTGTGAGGTTTTTTCTTTCAGTGAATCACAGATAAAGAGACAGATATATTTCCCATGTACTTCTTTACCTCCCCAAAGATATGTGCCTTTCCTCAGCCTGCTAATACACTCTCCCTATTAGTTTGTGAAGCTCTAGCTAATGACTTAGAAGAACATTCAGCTAACTCCTTAATTATGTAACAGTGAATTTCATAAGCTTTGCCTAAGTGAATCCATGTTATTTCATTCTTTTTATGCCTCAGCTTTTCTGATTTCATTCCCATTCACACTGTATTTCTTCTGCTCCTTCCTTTTTCCTTCCTATTCCTATAACTTTAAGCTCCAAGATTTCATCATTTGAAGCAGAGTTTGTTTGCACTTTCCTATCACACTTTTATTATTGTGCATAAAATTGAAATAGCGGCCTGTCATCCTTCTCCCACTGTAAATGCCTCTACTTCTTGAAAAAACTAGGTGTCTCCAACAATGTGCTCTGCTGTATTATTTTATTTAAAAAACCCCTCAGAGCTCTGGTCTCATTATCTTTCTGTGCTTTTGGCATTTTCTGTGCTTCCTCATCTTGGCAATGATCTGTAAATTTGCTTCATTATTTGGTCTCTGCGGTAGTGGCTCTATATATTTCCATTCTCTTTGCCTGACACCATTTGTCTGCATATTTATTTGTCTCTTGTGGGCCTTTAGTAGGAGATAGACTGCTTGCTGTGCTGCTGATTGCTTCATGGCTTGAGGATTGTGTCTGGCAGTGCCAGCAGGAACCAAGGGTGAGCAGCACCAAGTGAGAATGGATCACATGCCTCAGGCAGAAGAACATTTTGACCACTATCTTGCACTGACTCCTCCTAGAAGAAGAGTGAGGTGTGAATTTTCTCACCAGCAGGAATCACTCCTCTTACTAGAAGATTTGGGATCTTGGTGGGTGGAGGACTTGCAGTGAAGGCAGAACACTGACATGAGTAGGCAGTGGCTGGTCCTATGCGGCTGCTGATATAACTGCAGTCGTCACTAGTTAGCTAATTTCCTCAATCCATGCTTTATATTCCATAGTTCCGGGAATATTTCGCACTCAAACACGCCCTCCTGCTGCTCTCCTGAACTGTGGAGGGACTTCCTTGGCAGACATTTCCTAGACTGGCAGTTCTGGCCAGCTTTCTTTGGCAGGAATGCAGAGTCTGGTTATTAACATCAGGGTGGATGTCCACAGTGTCAAGATCATTTTATGGGCCAAGACTTACCAGATGCAGACTGAAGAGGAGATAGTGATGTTGTCATCATCTTGCTTTCTAACCACTGTGATTTTTTTCCTCTGTAGCATCTGAAATAGCAATGGAAAGACCTGCCTCTGTGGCTATTATCATCAGGTGAATTTAGCAGGCCATTTCGGTTTGTCTCTCAGCTTCATTAGATTCCTACCACATGACAGATTACTGTGACCTGAAGACCATTGTAATGTCTAACCATACCTTATATCACACATTATGTGTGTATTAAATCTCACCTACCAGGTGGAGAAAATAGCTCAGGGCTGCAGTACTGAGCATAAGCAAAAAGGTAGAACCAATTTTCCAGTCAAAAGACTGCATGGTGAGTACCGTGTCTTTGCCGTTAGGTCTTATCTCCCAGAGGAAGCCCAGTAGCAGTAAGTTCTCCTTCATTATAGTGCAGCCAAATAAATTATTTTAAATACTTGCCAAAGGAGGTTGAAATTAATGTTTGACTTGGCACTGGAAGAACTGCTCACATGGGCAATAAAGCAAATAGTGAGAGGGCAAATACCACCTCTCACTTAAAGATGGAATGTGACTCCAGCTAAACTCAACATGGGCTAACACACCAATTGCAAATTTGTATCTATTCTGCTGGTAAAGAAGCTGTGATTAAAGTCAGAAATGAAAGCAAAATTAATTAACCATGCTGAAGACATTCTAGAGAAGTGTCTTATGGAATTAAGGGAAATAAAAACTATTAGAGAAACAGCATGGATTACATATATTGCAAATTCTTCATGTTTACATGTCTAAAAGCACACCTGCTGTTCTGCAAAGGTTGGTTTAAAACCAGAAGTGTGGAGGTGTTAATACGTGAAACTCTCCTTATTTTGTATAGTGAATATTCACAGAATATAGAGTGACTGGATTAACTGGATTGCTATCATCACTGTCCCAAGCTGTTGTATAGGTCCTGAACAGATCCATTAATGTGGTATTTTGTAGGTTGCAGCACAGATGCCTGAAGCTTCTATGTGAAGTGGCCTTCAGAGATTGCCAAATAAGCTCTTATAGAAACTTGCAAACTGGTTTGGTGAAGGGATTTTATTTCTTTATAGTCATATCTTTTTCCTGATTATGCTTCGATGGTGTTTCTTTACTTAAATAAAGATGTGATTCTGTGAATAACTGTTCTCATTGGTCATTATAAGTCTAATGAAATTGAGGAAACTGCACGTAAGAAAACACTGTCTCTTAGGGTTGAAAACTCTTGACACTTAGGGTTTCGTAGCATCAGTCAATGCAAGGTAAATAAATATTTTATCCAACACTGATTTGGATTGAACACAGATTTATTTTTGCTTTGATTCTACTACCAATGAAAAGGGAAACATTCAGATGTCTGCAGTACATGGAATGATAATCAGATTGTGTTTACATAAAAAAAGGTCATGTTTGTAAGAAGTTAGAAGCAAGTTAGTTAGCAATCTGGATATATACATAAATTTTTCTCTTTAAGGGCATGTAACCAAAAGCTTGAGTAAGTGTGGTATATACAACAGTTGTTGAATCGGTTTGCAGAATACCATTTCTTGAATGTGAATAGTTTAATTTTAAAGCTCTACCATGCAGCTCTGCAGAAGCTTTAGTCCAGCTGCTGAGACAGATGCTATGTATCTCTCAAGACTGGTGCTGCTCTGTGTGAGGACCAATGGAGAAATAGCACACTATTGTTAATGTTACGTTTGTCATACACATGGTGCAGTACTTCAGTATCAGATAGGAAGAGAACAGAAGGAATCTGAATGTTATAATTTCAGTGTGCAGTAATTTAAAAAAATGACAAATGGCTTTAGAGATTTTTCACTGCTCCAAGAGCAAGAATCAATTCTTTCAGATCCTCTTTAATGTAGAAATTTACAACTAAACAAAGCAGACGAATGGCAATGAGGAATGGTTAAATGATTGTATAGTAATTTATTTATAAGCAAATACTGGTTCAGTTTAATTTATGCATTAATGGGTTTTACAAACAAAAGGGATAACTCTATTTACCTGTCTTGACTTCATGCTAATAGAGTACATATAGTTACTCAGAATAAATCTCTACTTCAAATCCAAATAATATCTTCTAGGGGAGCAAAAAACAAGACAAAATTATCAGCAATAAAGATTCTCCCATAATTTTTGTAAATTATTTTAATGCCCTTTTTTTTAAATTTTTTTAACAAAGACAGCTCCAGTACTCTTTTATCTTATTTAAGCTTGATTCATCCACTTCTATAACTATGCTGGATGGAAATACATCTCCTTTTGAGCTTTTGACCCTTACTTAGACACTGCAGACTTCTCTGTTTTTTACATATCTATCTATCTATCTATCTATCTATCTATCTATCTATCTATCTATCTATATCTATATATCTATCTCCAGAAATTTTACTCTAAGACATTCCGTCCCTTATATTCATGGCTTTTCTCTCCAGTTGAATAGCCAGTTTTCAAAATCTTCCTTGAATTATGAGCACCTGGTTGGATACTCTTGTTCCAGTGTTCATTCCCCCAGGACCAGACACAGAAGTGTAACACTTCTACATCTACCTAATCTTCCCTTCTTATATGTCCAAAACAGTACTTTACTCCCTTTAAGTACAATATTCAGATGATTCATTTTTGGCTGGCATTCCTCATGATTCTTATGCAAGACTACATGTGCATATTTATCTTTATCTGTGTATTTGAAAGCTTAACAAAAAAAGGAAAAGTTAGATCTATTCAATTTATTCAATTAAACAAAATGACTTAGTTCAAATGATCTAACCTGATATAAAATTACCTAATTACTGGATCAGAAGGTATTTTGGGCTTGGCCTCATGGTGTCTTATTTTTGTATTTTGCCACTTATATTAAGTATCTCCTGGGATAGAAACAAATTCCACCTGATGGTTCCCATGCTAACATCTCAGTCACAGGGTTAATAACTGTTTTCAAGCTTAGCTTTGTGATTGCTTCAGTGGTCAGCGAGGGAGTGACTGAAGATCCACTTTGTGATTATCTTACTGCGTGACAATTAGGACACTTCCATAAGGTATTAGAAACCCCTTCCACAAATCAGACAGAGGCAAGACTTGAACAGTTGCAAATTTTAATGATCAGGTGTGGTTTAAACTGTGTTGATTGTTCTAAGTACGAAGTTTTCTGTCATTTCAATTATATGAATTTTTGATCGGATTTTAGTAATTAAAATAGTAATTAAAATGAGTTTATTAGTTAAAAGCAAATACATGCTTATCAATGAATAGTTTTAATTGAATATATTATCCAGCCTTCTAACACTATTTGACAGTCAACACAGATTTGTAAAACAAAGTGGCATTGGACTCCCTTACGTAGTGTCGTGGTGTCTGCCTTGGTGCCCTCCAAAGGATCTAAGTTTGTTGCAATACTCATCAGATTCTCAAGGCAACAGAGAGACTTTACACTTCAAAGCACATAGATCCTGTCTCTCTGAAGTTCCCTCCAACAGACATTCTTAATTTCCTGCTTATGGTGATCCTTCTGTCTGGGCCTCAGTTCTTCAAGTGGGATATCTCGAAACTCCATAAGGTTTCACCACAAAGACCATGAAAGACATATTTATTCCTCCTATTGCTCAGTCTGTTACTGATCTGGTTCCCTTGGAAAAGAATTTTCAGGAGGAGGTATAGCAGATGCCAGTATATTTGTCAGCACCAGCTGAGCCAGCCATCCTTTAATCATACTCTTTTATCCAGGATGATTAAAAATCCTTCCAAAATCTTATGAGAAAAGTTGCTTGACATCTATGTGGAAGCCGTCCAGGAAAACCCTAACAATGCTGGATGCATTGCACACAGCTGTGCCTAGATGCATAGCTTTACCCATCAGTGAAGAATTCTTGAGCATGGTGAAACTGGGTTGGCAAGAAACAGATTCCTTCCCAGCAATCTCCAAGAGAGCAGCTTGTCATTAGTGTGGGCCTTCATGTGAGCAGTTCTTTATTTGTCCTCTACTGGACTTTCTGGTGGAAGAAGCAGTGAGCAAGAAGTCTAAACAAAAGTAGTTTTAATCCCTTCCATATGTGAAAGTCCAAATGTAATTGTTCTATAAACTCCAACACGGAATTCCCAGACCTCCTTCACAGACCAATTCCGTGAGGGCCTGGGGGAGTTTTAAGTCATTTATTAATAATGCTCAGCTTGTAAACAGAACATCACTGAAGACCCTTTGTGCTGATTCAGTAGATTCTCCCACCCATCGCAACACTTATCTGACATCCTTCAGCATTTGAGGCAGCTCCTTGAGGACTGCAGTTACACTGAAAAAAAAAGAACTTTTACAATTTACCTTAAAGATTCCAAAGTAATGGTGAGAATATTGAAAGTCAGATCTTCATCATTAGAGGCAACGTGATGTCACAGATACTTGGGTAGGCTCTGCATTTGTCCTTGTATGAGAGATCAGTCCACAATCGTCTCGTGCCCCTTTGCTGCAGCAGTCTTACTGTATTGGAGTGGAAATACCAAGCACCTTCTGAGCTCTGTAATGTGCACCAATTCCTGTGCACTTTATTCCAATATGTCCTTTGCCAGGTATTAACTATATTTGATACAAATCCATATGAAGTACTTCTAGCAAAGTAATAAAAACTTCCTGTAACGACTACCATTCTATCAATTTCATAACACTTTTATGAAAATCCAGGATGTTCCCATATTACCAAACCTGAAATTTGGCCAGACAGACCCAAATTGCATCAGGAAATACCACGTGTGCAATATCAGGTCCAAACAGGAACATGTTTTGTTGCACATAGTTTTTTTGCAAATATGCACACAATGGTTTAAGGTAAGTAAAACTGTCTTTGGCCCCAAACTTCTGTATGACAGCACCAAGTATATCATTGCAACTCCACAAATTTCTTTTTTTTTTTAGCTCTAGCTAGATAAACATGATGTCAGTTGTGGAAAGATTGATTTGTTTTTCTGTTTGTTTATTTGCTTTTAATTTGTTCGATGTTCAACATGTGAATTAAGGCTGGGCAAAATTGTGACAGACTTTCTTTTCTCTGAGGTGGTCATTAAAGATGACTACTGGCTTGCAGTTTCAGAAGTGAGATGTTTGCCTCCTTGAAATCTTATGGAAGTGGTCCATATTTTTGTAATTTAAAATTTGTCAAAGTTTTGATATTTAAGACTTGCAGTTAAAAGTGTTCCTTAATTTGAGCAGAAACCAACAAAATTATAGACATTGAAAAGTGAAGTTGCCTTTTAGGATAAAAGGAAGTTATAAATTTGCAAGACTAAATGTTAAAAGGTATTGTTAGGAATTGATAAATCAGGCTTACAGATGTGTGCTTCGCTTTGTGTAAAACACACTTGCTAACTTTTTGGAGTTCTTTCTATTTTCTGCTTTGAGAATATTTGGCTTATTTCAAACTTCTGATACTGATGTTTCTACTGAGCACGCTGGAGTCATAAACTCTAGCAATACTAGAGGAAACTGACAGGTGATTTCTGTGTGGATGTTCTGACTATTGAATATATTTCACATTTCCTTCCAAAATAAACCCCTCAGCAACTCCTACAAAAATTTGTGTCCCTGGCAGTAAATAAAAGCAGTAAAGTAGCTTTGCAAAGAAACTGTAGAGACATTTAGAACATGTTCAGAACTTGAAATTTTTATACATGTCTGTATTATTAAGAGTCATATCATGCTTGTTTTTGTCACTGTATTTTAATTTGAAATGTGTCAAGTCATAATTAAAAGTACTATTCTCTCTCTGGAGGACATACAGAATTGGTTAGGAATGTCTGTAGTCTATCTTGTCAGAGTTTTTATTCTTTTGAGTACCTCTCAAAACAAATAAATAACCTCTCTTTTTTATTGCCCTTTTGGAGAAGGGCATCTCAAAACACTATTGTTGTTGAAGCTGGAGTCACAATATGGAAATCTTTGATGGTATCTGACCTTGAGTAAAGCAGGTTTTTTTTGATGGGGCAAGTGAATGCATAAAAAATCGTTTCTTATACGTAAAGTATTGTAAATTTCTCTTTTTCTGGAAATCTTTTATCCATGAGTTCTGGGTATATTATAGATATAAAAGAGTTGGGTTTTTTCCCCCAATATTTATGGAACCTTATGCAGAGTACAGTGATTGCTGGGTGTTATAAACTGATTGAAGCAGACAGAAAAACTTTGTCTCATTTAAAGCGTATACAGTCTCTTGTTTCTATTCTGGTTTAGAGATGAGCTGCTCCATCTCCTAATCAAAATGTTTCACAATAAAAATTTAACAAAATGGAGAGCATTTGCAGAAACAAATTTCTAATGTGAATATGAATTGAAATAGCAAAGGACAGCAAGCTGTAAGAAAATGGTGTTTAAAAGGAAAAGAAAACTTTCTTAATTTAAAGAAATTTATATCCTTTGAATGCCATTTCTTGAATGGGAAGCTAACACAGTGGTGCCCCATCTGCAGCCCTAATAGGAGCCAAATACTCTGGCTGTGCTGTGTTCAAATACTCTGGCTGTGCTGTATTGTTAACATCTGCTATAGTAGGTTGCTGCAGGAGACGGGAGGACTGAGCATTTCTGACAGAAAATCAACTTTACATGCAGACAGGCCTCTGAGCAGTAATACAATTCCAGTGGGAAATGAAGACAATAAAGATATAAATGGAGTAGAAGTAATGGAAATTGCAAAATGCAGTGGGGTGAAAGTTGCCCAACACTTTGCACTTTGGTTAGAAAGACCTGTTTCCTCATTTATAAGCTTGCCAAACCCACTTTAAAAGCCTGGTGATTTTACTTTAAAGTGGTTTTTGGATTTTTTGGTACTTGAAATGTGACAGAGAGGTCATTTTGTCATCTGCTTTGTATCTCTCATTGGCTTCATGAGGTTTTATCTCGATTTGACAGTAAAAACCTTCTACAAAATTTTGTGTTAATAGACTGAGGTTTTCGCTTGGTAGGGTTGTAAAGCACAGTCCCCAGGGGATTCTGTCCAACTCGGAGAGAGACTCTGTCTTCACAGCTCCTCTGTGCCAACTGGGTTGGGTTTGAAATTCCGAAGCAGCTGTGCTAAGGGGCTTTCCAAGATAGTCACATTGTTCTCCAGAGTGTGTTTGTTAGCAATTTTGCTGTGAGATTCCTGATTCCTGCAGACCTGAAGCTCAGGGCAAAAATTCAAGGTTGTCAAAATAATTAAAACTACAACTGCTCTATAAAGCTGAGTAAGAATCTGCTCAGTAAAGCATGTCAAAAGCCTCACAGATTCTGGGTTTTATTTACATTTGTGTGGAAAAAAAGTAAAGAGAAAAACATCTTAATTTTGATGCCAGCGCAATATCAGCATATGCTCAGGTTGCTTGCTTCCTGACAGCTCCATGATACAACATAATGCAGTCAGTCCAGAAAGCAGAAAGTTGAAGTGCTGGCTCATTTTTTGTGCCAGATTTTTCTTTTTTGATACTCTCAAACTGAAGTCCTGCCGTGCACAGTTTTCATGAAAGAGGAGTTACCTAGTTACTTTTGCTGCATAAGCAAACATCCACTTCTCCCTTCCCCCCACAGCCCCACTCCAAACCTTTTTAGAAATAGAACAAGGTGAAACATAAACCAGTGCTATTAAATATTTCCACAATCTGTTCTGGCCATGACAAAAAAGGTATTTTAAAATTTGCTGTTAAAGAGGAACAAAAAAAGAACATAAAACTTATCTGTGGACTTCTGCTAAACAATGAAAATATCATGCATTCTGAGGAAGTACAGGACTCAGAAAAGTACCAAGAAACGCTTGATTCTGCTTTTAGTATTTGTTTTAGTTATACTTCTCTTGGTACTAGCTCATTAAGTTCTTTCTTCTCTCTCAGTAGTTACTGCAAAGAAAACCTCTGAAATCTGTTTCACTATGAGAACGCAGTGCCGTCATCAAGGGAACGAGAGTGCATAAACAGTGTCATTGCTTGGCAAAGTCACTCACTATCCTACCCCCACTTCACTTGGTAATTTTTGGTATGATGTGACCATCTGAGTTTTCTCAGATGAGAAGGTTTATAGCATGCAGGGAGCAAAAAGCTCATGGGAAAATTCCTTTTGTAACCTTTTCTCTGTTATTCTTCTTGACTGTTAGTCCTCTATTCTCATCTGTGTAAAATGTGTCTGCCATAGTACAACGCTTAATTATTTAGTTGCTGTGAAAGTAGAGTAGAATTCTTCATAAAATTACTTCAGTAAAGTTTCTGTTTGGTGAAAAAGGGGAACCTGAATTTTTAAAAGAAAATATAGTAGAAAAGGGATATGGTCTTAAAATATTTTAGCCTTGTAATTTGGGAATTAACTTCTGTCAGACAGAACTGGTGGTCAGCCTACAGTTTGTTTAGATGATCTTACTTTTTTGATGTATAAAAAATATTTAAATTCACTTTCTCCCGATAAAAGAATCTTAAACCACATTCTATAATAAGAGTTTCACTGGCTGATGAATATCCTTCTGTGAAACTGCATATTTCAAAGATCAATCACAAAGCTTTTGAAACCTTGGGTGGTTCCTCACCATCTTTATATTGCGTTTATTATTCAGATTTGAGTGTGCCCGCAGTCTTTTAGGATTCTCATGTATTTTGAAAAAGGAGAGAAAAACGTTAATTTTGTGGATTTGAAGTAGCACTTCAGTAGAATTATAATTTCATTTAAAGCAGCTGATTGCTGAGGTCCCCTTCAAGGAAGACTAAAAAAAATAGTGAATAAACAGTTGTGGAGTGTGGGCTCTCTGTAAGTCTTACCGTGTCTGGACTAAAGTTGTGACCTAAAAATTGTTTATCCTAAAACATGCCTGAAACTTTCTCCTTTGCTTCTTAGTCTGCATTAGACACGGATGTTCATGCTCAGTGAACATTGACGTCTTCAAGTGTTGATTGTATCTTCAGATACGCTTTTAGAACTAAATAAGGGCTATCATTCACTGCATTATGAACAGCATTATGATAAACAATGTAAAAAATAGATATTCTTTGACTTAAAATGTTTTCTGAAGAGTTTCGTTCTTCTACCTTTCTTCTTTTTGTCTTTAAATTGGTACTTGCTCATGAAGGGTGAAAGACTGCAAATAGTTTCTATAACATTACCAAGTTGCCTCTAGTGTTATGCAACCCTCTTCAAAGAGATGTGGGCAATAACTGTGTTTGATCATTAGTGCATGCACAGGTAAGAAAACAGTTACATGGGAAACTATACTAAGTAGTTGTTTTCCATGCTGGGCCTGTCAGCAGTTTTGAAATTTTCCCAGGATAGAGGAGAAAGGTACAAAATAGATAAAGAAGGAGATTCACTTGTAGATTAATCTGTGCTTCGAAATACCCTCACCTCCTGCCACTTGGTTTAGAGAGTCCATATACTAAAAAAGACTTATGAGAAAATCTGTAGTACAGCCTACCTCTGCTGTTTCTTACATAATTTATATAAAATTTGCTGAGAGTGTCCTTTTGATCTCTTTGATTTTAATCAGCTTTCTGTTCGTATTTTCAGTCCTTATAGCAGTCCTGCTTAATTAAAGTTTTGTACATTCTCTTCATATTGGTTTTTTTTTTCCCTTACAGTTTATCTATTTACTGGCTTCTCTTTTGCCAGAACTTTGTCAATCTATTATATTTGTCAGTGTTACCTTTTTTTTTCCAGACAGAAGTGGCTTAGTAGCTTATCTAAGCTACAGCATACACAGAGACAGTCCTGCACGTGAGCACATCTCAAGGCTCTAATGTTTAGTTAAACAATCTTTCTACAAATATAGGTATGGAAAAGAAATATGTCAAGACTAGCACTGGAAACATTCACTGCAAGGTTTTGCTCTACTGAGATCAGAAAAATTACTCAGCTTCATGCACTGTTTTCTCATTCTGACATTAGTGTGAAGGCTTTTCCAAATTGTTGATTTCCTTTCAAAATACAGTTTCTGGCTGCATCTAAACTTCCTGGTGTCTCTTCTCTGAGTCCTTGAGTAAAGAAGAACTGAACAAAAACACCACAGTAATTTGGACCTGTTGCTGGAAGTAAACAGAATTCTGAGAGTTTGTGCAAGGTTGCCCTAATGGGTAAAAGTGAAGGTGATTAGGTATCAAACTGGGTGGCCTGTAAGCCAGAAACACCTCTCAGTTTCTTAGTGCATTGGTTGCACTGTCATATGAGTTCAGAGGGTACATAAATCCCCAGAAGAAAATAACTATTTGGTTGCAACAGCCACGGGACCTTCATTGTACAGCGCACACTAAGGATGCCAAGTGAGCCTCTTACCCTCGATGTAATTAGAGGTCATGGTGTACTCAGAAAAACACAGCCTGTGTGCTCTTATAGGCATAGCTTTGGTAAGGAAGAGCCTACTTTATGTTCCACTGAGACTGGAATAACACCCTGCAGTGTCATTAAGAGTGAAGCCTCAGACTACACCTACTCTACCCTGAGGTGCTCTTGGCTGCATGTTTCCTTCCCCTCCCTGTCACAGCAGGATGCAGCAGTAGCCAAGAGGTGAGTCAGTGTAGGCAGGTGAGCTGGGGAGAGCCCTGTCCCACTTTTTGTTTACCTGGGTTTTGAAGAGTGCTTTCATTTCCTTCAGGTTGCTGAAGTGACTTGGCTTGTGGCCACCCTGCCAGGTCCCTTCTGGAGAAACTGAAAGTAGCACGTGGATGATGGGACAATGTAGTACAGTCACTGCACTGGTATTACACTTTTACCCTCATTTGGTGGAACATGAGTTTAGGCCTGTCCAAATGGGTGGAGAGCAGCTCTATGTAAAATAATTGTGCAAAGCTTGGCTCTGATATACCAGATTCATCATTGTAGTCAATAATTCCCATAGATGCACTATATTCTTAATAGTGAAGGCCAGAAAATGATCTCAAGGACGGGTGCCTGTAGATATGTTTCATCACTTCTGTGTCACTAATTTAACTCCCATTGTATATTTATTATGCTGAGAACTCTGAAATTCCAATTTGCAGTGAAATTAAGGTCAGTAGAAGACCTATTACCATTTAAATTCTACTTTCACCCCTAAATGACAGGCTAAGTTTATGTTGCCTTGTGCAGAGGTGCATGTCTCTTGTACAGCAAAAGAAATCTGGAAGATGGGCTGCACATCTCTTGGCCATTCTGGGGACATGACCCTGTAATGGCTGTGTCACAGAATCATTGTTCACAGTATAGCTTGTTCCCCTCTGGTTCCATTACTGCATGTTTTTTTTAGCTGAAGCAAGTTTGTATAGTGTATTGGAAATATAAACAGAGCTCTAAAAGCCACAAGGCGTCCTTAACAACAGAGCCATCAAACCTTCTGCTTCACAAATAAGTATCGTGTTTTCCTTGGATTTATTAGCACTTTCTCACTATTACTTTTTCCACCAGTAATATTATTTTAGTATGTCAGAATTAATTATAACAGTGTTAAAAGGTACAAAATCACCGTATTGCAACAACGCTCTTTCTCCTAATTGTCCTCAGAATAAAATGCTCTTTCTTATTTAATAATTTTTTAAAAAGGGGTATTTCTTCCTATTATGTGATTTGTTTTCTCTGTAATCCTGTTTTATGATAGTTGCTGAACACTGCTTTAAATATTTTGCCAGTTCAGATTTGTTTCTCAAACAAACAGGAGGTTTTTATAAATCACTCTGAATCAACCACCTAATTTTGGAAAGAAAAACGTTTCCATGTTACAAAGATTAGCCAGTAAGTGAATATCAACTTTTGTTTCTTTCTGACATAAATAACAAGCAGAACAACTTTGCTTCAGGCACTTTTTTCCCCTCATTTAAGGCATAAAGGGTAAGCTTGTTTCTTAGCAGTTAAAGTCTTAAATTGGGAAAGTATATGCAAAGACATATCAATAAATTGTGCAACTTGTTAAAACATTCTGGGAGAATGAATTGGGACAATCATGATATTTAGTGGCATGTTATTGCACAGCATAATTCTTAACTCACTGCGGCTGACTGATGGCTGCTCTGTGGAAGTCACACCTGGGCATTCGTGCTGACGTCAGCCAGGTTTATATGGAAGTTAAGCAAGATCAGTAATTGGCACTAAACATAAAATGTTCTGTTTTTAAAGAAAACAATGTGTGTGGGGAGGAATGAGTAACAAGAGGGTTTGAAAAGTTTTGGTATATTATTAAGAGGAAATATTTAACAGGAGGGTTAAACTTTAAACTAAAAGCATTTTCCCATTGGCTTTATTAAAAATATCTCTTCAGATTTTAGATGAGAAAAAGACACCTATAGACCAACTGTAGTCACCATGACAACAAGTTGAACTCACAAAACATAACAGAATTACTTGGCAGCATAGTTACTTACAAGCTAATACATCAAATCAGCAGAACATAGGCTATCCCACTTCACCTAAAATAATTTCTTTTTCTTTCTGTCTTAATACAGGAACAAACTGTGGAACACAACAAACATGAACTCATGCTCTGCCTTATTTTCTGAATGATTTTTGTGAATTTCATTTGGATAACTAAAACCTTCTATTTTAAACACAGGTCTTTTTATTTTTTTTTCTGGATCTGTGATCATCTACAGGGGGAGTTTAGGTATTTCTTCACAGAATTATGAAAACCAGCGATGGCAATGACCTATGAGTATCAAGTAATATATCTTTTGCCAATACAGAAATATTCCCCTACACTGATTGTTATTGTCTAGTCTAGTTTTAAAAGTTTAAAGCTATGTAGATTCCATTGTTTCCCCTGGGAGCCCGGTTTGTTTCACTGCCAGGAAGCTTTCCTGATACTCAGCCTCAATTTTTCCATGTTTAATTTCAGGCTATTAATATGAGAGTCTCATACTGAATAACTAGTCTACTTTTTGTTATGATCTTAAAATATTAGTAGATGCTGTCAGTCTAGTCAAATGTGAACCAATCTATACTTAATTATTTTTAACTTTCCTCAATTGAGTATTTAAATCTCCCAGTTAATGCTCTCTTTGAGCAATTTCTACTTTCCATGTATTTGCTTTGTTATAGGAAAATTTAATTTTTTTTCTTATACCAAAGTAATATGAGAAATAATGCTCTCTTTCTTTTCCAAGATGTAGTTGAATATATCCAAATTACAGGATTATTTTTAATTACATGCTAGCATGAATATTTGGTCTCCTGAAGTCTGTCTCAGTGGTACTCATTTTCATCTCTCTCTCCCCTTGAAATGCATGTTGAAATATATTCTCTCACATTTTTCTTTGCCTCCAGTGCTATGAGATTATTTTCTTAGCATTGTTTTCTGTGCATTTGCAGTACCTTTTAAATTGTCTTTGTTATCACCTGGCTTGAAAACCTGAAAATTCCATTAATGTTTTTCCATTATTAAATAATAAGTTAAAAAAAAAAAAAAAGGTTAGTCCTGGATATTAGCAAAGATGCGACATCTCATCCCGATGTTACTCTGTTTATGTTTTCCATGCCAATGTGTAATTCTCAAAAATACCTCCCTTTGTGAGCCAATTTGAATTACATTTCCAGGTATTAAAGGGTCTAAATCTTTCTGGAAAACTGGTGACCTAATTTCTTCTTCACTTAATCAATCAGTTTGTTTTACTGTTCCACCAGGAAGGCACTTGAGATAACTTGGTTAAGTCCTTATGAAAAACAGAAAGCTGAATTGCTCACAATTCCAAAATTCCCCAGCCAACCAGCACGTTATTCCCTTACTGTGTGTTCTGAATTACTGGGGATATACAAATTCAAATGACTTATTGATAGCCACCAGTGTTACAGTTTACTTCCTCTGGCTATCACTTTTTCTTTTTCTTTTCTTTTCTTTTTTTTTTTTTTTTGCTTAGGACTCATTGGTACATATGAAACTCTTAAACTCTTTCCTGTGTGAATCTGTTCATGATGATTGTTGTGCTTAACAAGAAAGAAACTCTCAAGACCTTGCTTTTAAGCAAGTTCTTATATGAGAGTGACTTCAATCATCAGCAAAGCTTAAAAGTAGTGGTGGATTTACAGGAATACTTGGATATATCTGTTTCTATCCTAGCAGATTCATACCAATCAGCTAATTTAAGACCATGGCTTTGCCAGCTACATTTAGACCTCTTCAATGCCTAGAAAACCTTTGTAAATCTTCGCTTCAGAGATTCTTCAGAGCACAGAGAGAAGTTAATTATCTCAATACTGGAGTAATTCAAGCAGGTGTGCTGTGGGTTTTGTTGTCTACATAGCTCTTGGACCTAGTGAGCTTAACAAATGAGCTTAGGGTTTATGCAAATCTCTGTCTGATGCATTTGATCAGCTCTGATTAGACATGGATACCTTTACCTCACTCCTCAGTCCATACTCCCTCGGATGCAGGAGTACCCTCTGACCAGATTCCTGTTTCTTAACCTGATGAAAGTGTGTGGCACTGGGGGATTCCCTCAGCAGGGCCCTGGCTGTAGCAGTCACCAGAGTGCCCATATGGAAAACAAAGATGTTTCTTTAAGATGGCAGCTGCAAAAAGTAGCAGGGAACTATTTTGGGACTAAAGGAAGTAGATGAATGAAAGGCAGACTTAAAAGAGCAACTAGGTCTTTGTGGAAGATGCATTCCTGACACACACAAGACAAAGATAAAAACTTTTTTTTTTTATGGGTATCCTAACTTACTTTTTATAATGGAAAGGAACATAAAATTTTCTGATAGGAATCCACTTTATAGTATAGTACAGGGAGCTTTATACTCTTCTCTGAAAGCTAAGTGTTAAAAAACCAAAGACCAACCTTCTTGGATGTATTGCTCACAGTTTTGTATTCTGTAGACAAAACCTTTTGGTGACTTGCGCAGGTGGCTGTGGGTTAAAAAAGGCTCCTAATTTTCTGCTGCATATAGTGCCAACAGGGTTTCAAAATGTGAATAATAAATATGTTCAGAATAAATAGGAGCAAGAAACAAAAAAGAGATCATCATGACAGTTTATAAATAAGTGACAAATAGTTCTCTGCACAACATCACAATATACTGAGGGATTCCCTGACAAAGGACATTGTGGATGCCAGGAATGAACATGGGTACAGAAGGACACTGAGAAACTTCATAGAAGAGTTATTTCTTTCTACACACATAGAAACCACCTCTGTGTCAGGGAGTCCTTTACCCCTGCGTGGCCAGAGGCTGGGAGAGTATCTAATATCACTGTATACTACTTTTGCTCTTTTTTTCTTCCCTGGACATCTGCTTTTGGCGTTTTCAAGACCGCGTAAGAACTAGATGGATTTGAATTGTGACCCCGCATAGACGTGCTTATGTTACCAGGAACAAAAATAAAAGCATATGATGCCAGTTTTTGCTGCTAAGCTCGTAAATGAATAATATTCCACTAGAAAGGCTGAAGAAAGGAAAAGAGAAAGGAAAGAGACCAATATTGCCTGAATTAGGAAAATATGTTTGATCTAACATGTAAAACTCATAAAGACACAAGGTATTTACCCAGCAGCATAATCAGGTAAGCAAAATTCATATATCTTTTTTTCAGTGTGCAGAAGCCAGTAAGAACAACAGGGTGATTTAAGGAGCTGCACTGTGATCAATAACTAAAATTTAACCCACATTATTAGTTATGAGTAGGTATCGCATCTTTAGCTTCATTGAGTTAAGTGGATAAATAGCTGTTTCATATTTTCTTTTTTCAAGATCCCAAGCTGGCTCTACTTATTGTAGCTTATTGTAGTGATTTTTCCTCAGTAAAGGTAGCTTTATGGTGTGAGAAAGGAAAATTTAGCAACTGATTTGATATTAACAAAGAGTTTTTTAAATGGCAGTTACTAGTTTACAGATCGTAGAAGTGTAGGATAATTCAACTTGGAAGGAATCTCTCCACTCCTATCAGATTTTTGCGGTATTGTTCAGCTGGGTTTGGAAGAAGTGGGTCTATTCTTGGAGTCCAAGGACAGAGATGATGTAGTCAAGGGTTATTCTTCTTAAAATATCTGTCAATAGCTAAAGAGCTCTGGCTTTATCACCTGTTTCACAATTAATACCCATACTTCAGCTGAGATGCTGCCATGAAGCATGCTTGTCAAGGAGAATACATCGTGCCTACTGAATTCTGAGGCATGAGCATCTGGGGCAAGTACAGTGGTTCTCTTTCTGGAAAATAATGTAACATTGCGTTGAGAAAGCTTGGCTATTTCTTGTGTAGTAATGAAAAAACCACAACTGGACAAAAGCTATTGCACCATAAAGCATAAATCAATGAAGTTTAAATAAAACTTTTTGAAGTTTTTGAAATAAATCCTCCAGAAGTTGTACAAAAAAACCCTTGAAGAATTAAAAATATTTCACAATCTTCATATAGTTCCCCTATTATATTCTGAATAATCCATTCTAATACTGTATGGTTACAGCATGGTACTTAACATTCAGAAAGGGCTGTAATACAGCAATCACCACTGATTTTTTTGGGTAATTCTCAAAATCAAGACACTTCTGTCCCACTACTTGGTTCTTTAAGTCCTTTCATGTGGGGATCTCATGAGAGAGGACTGAGGCTCAGTTCTGATATGCAAATGGAAAGAAGACAAGTTTTTCTGTGAAGTTCTCCTGGTGTGACACCAGGTACATGTGTGCCTGTGGTCAGTAACTGGTGGGGTTCTGTGCTCTGCCTCCCAGGGCTCTGCAGAAAGTCACCAAGAAAACACACATCACATCCCTGCTTGGAAAAGCTGGTAGAGGGCTGGAAGCAGGCTGGAAAGAGGGGGTGATCATTGTTAACTTTGGGCAAGAGCAGCTGCAAAATTTTATACAAGTTGTCAGGGTAGGTGGGCTCAGCTACGTTTTCTAACACTCAGATCTGTGAAGTTTAAAGATGGAAATAGGCTGTTGACTTTAATGGGCTGGGCATGACCTTACAGTCACACACATGCTTAAATAGCCTGCGAATGGAAGGACTAACTCTGTCTTTTGCTTGCTGATGGCTGCCCTGAGTAACTCACTAGAAAAAACCTATGAATTTAAGTTGAACATCTGGTAATCAAGCACTTGAACTCTGTCAAGCAATATGCATCTCTGACATAGCAGGAAAAATGTGTTTAGCATCTGGGCGGACTGGATTAGAGAGAAGGCGGCAAGAGGCATCTGCTTGCAAGTACTTCGCCTGTTCCTCCCCGGCTGTGTGGGAGACTTCTGATAGTTTCAGGAAAC
Source organism: Oreocharis arfaki (assembly GCA_013398015.1). Taxonomy (NCBI): domain Eukaryota; kingdom Metazoa; phylum Chordata; class Aves; order Passeriformes; family Paramythiidae; genus Oreocharis; species Oreocharis arfaki. The sequence goes on along the minus strand of VZRR01014002.1, from coordinate 1,019,922 downwards.
CACTTCTTCCACTAGTGGCTTCATATGCCTTCATCATTGCTTGTGGGTGGAGTTACCCCGTCTGTATAGCAGATGAGGATTTTAGACAAGCAGTCATCACAGGAGACCTTAACTGAGCCGAAAAATGTCCTATTTTAGGTACAAAAAGTTTTCAAGATCATAGTGAAATAAGACATATTTCAGTTTGGTTCTAAGGAGTTTATTTGCAGATAGGAACAAGATTTGAGGCAAATTGTAGAGACTTTTCAAAAGAAAAGTGTAGCTGAATAATCTGAGTTTCTTCATCAGTGCCTTCCAGTGGGGTTCCTATCATAGCAGAGTAAATGCTTAAAGGAAATGAAATATTTTTAAAAGTATGTCTTGAGAATGCTCCTGAGATTACTAGTAAATAATTTAAAATATTGTAGATATTGTACCTGAGCAACACCATCCTTTCACTCCCTGCTGTAGAACTGTTTGTCCAGCAAACTGGCTCTTTCTTCATCAGAAGTGTTGTCATATTTCATGTGCTCTCTCTCCCGCTGACTTACAAAGCAGTTTTGTTTCTACATAACAAAATTGCTTTTTATGTTATGAAATCTTGGCATCGATACATCTCTGAACATCTACCCCAAAATATGGCAACTAGTTTAAGTACTTAATAAATAATAGACATTAATAGTTCCCTAGTGTTGCTGTTTGCTAGGAAGCAGTAGAACTGGCAATGGGAATGCAATCATTGTGTAACAGAGACAAATTTAGAAAAGATGAAACAAAATTAGGATATGTGTCATTTAATGATACTGAAGTATATATCTCATCCTGTGCAAGAACTTTGGAAACATTACACAATTATTCTCATGTGGTTTGAGCAAAATGAAATGCTAAGCATTATTGTGTTTTTGAGCATAAGACTAATAAAATGAACTGTAGATAAAAAACCCCCGTTATTCTTGCTTATTTTAAAAGGAAAAAAAGTCACTTTGGTAACAAATAGCTGTTTCACAGCTAAAGGTCACTTAGAAACAAGGATGTTTTCCGAATGGGCTTCAGATGAACCCAGCTTTCATGAATGTAGTTTGAATTTTACGATATTGGAGAGTTATTGTTAGTTCCACAAATTTGTCAAGAACTGAAGCATCACCTCATGATCATTTTGAACACGATGCAGCTGAAAATCAATACTTTTTTGATCAGACTGATCATGGGTTTTGGCACTCTAGAATCATCTTTCTTTAAGAATTACAAAAGATAATGAAGATATTTTCCTTGCAGTGAAAGATGGACTTCATAGATTTATGACAGACTGTCCAATATTATGAATATATTGAATGAAAATATACTAAAGTTTCCAGTGAGATTATTGCCATGTATTTTTTCTATCCTCTGGATTTCCTTGCATTGACTAATAAATTTGCCTCACCTGGGCTACTTGTACTTCTGCACTTTAAAAAAGAGCAAAAAAATTAATGAGCAAAGTCAAAATAAAAATGACAGTTTTCAAATTTTTTTGCAAGTTAGTGCACTTTTTCTGTTCATTGATCCTTGATATAATTGGGAGAAATCTGCATTAAGCAACCCCATAGAATGTAGCAACAAACATGAAATGATTGCTATAATCAAGTGCCTTACTGAAGATTTTGACCTTTTTTCTCATTTTTTTCATAACTAGTATCAGTATTGTGGCTTGTTCAACAAATCACTTAGTTACCTGCAAATATGGATCCATTGTACTCCAACAGTTATGGTATGACCTGGTTTGTTCATTTACCTGAGCTATGCAGCAAGGAAAGAAAAGATGTAAAATATGTAATCTTCAATGTGATGGAATGTTTGCGTTTTGCAGTGACTTGGGGCATTTTAAGTTAGCTCTTTATTCACGTTGATTTGGAGCAGTCAACTCATCTGAGACTGCTATCAGATTAAAAACTGCCCATTTTTTAAGCTAGGGAGTTGTAGGATTGTGTTAAATAAAATAGAGTTCAGCAGAATGATGAATGCAAACATCAGGACTGGAAGCTGTAGGAAACACCTTAACCTTGATTTAAGAGCTAGGTTTGGCCAGGCAGGTCGTTTTCAGTGGTCGGTCACTGTGGTGTCTGGAGGCTGAAGTTTTGGACAATGGAACCAAGTCCCTGCTGGGTTTTCATCATACAGGAAAAACACCAGGCACAGAGTGGCGAGAATAAGCCTGTGAGCCAAGAGAGTCGTATTGTATTTCCCATGACCCCTGGTACCTATCTTCTCATGTTCCTCAGTATTCCTATTTGTAGAACAGAGATAAAATTTGGTGTTTAAGTCTCAGCTTGTTTATAAAATGTCACAATATCCCTGGATAGAAAGTGCTATGAAAATATAATCTGTTCTACTAAATACAACTCCATATTACCAGGCTCTTCTGCTTTGTCTTAACATTTTAGCCCAGCTATTTTTTATGCAAATGAATCACGTTAACAAAAATGAAGAAGTTAATTCACAAGAGACTAAGTACATTGTCATAAATTGTCATAATGATGGAAATTCATGTGTCTCTGACAAATAGGTTTGTACTTAAGTTTACTCCTAGCTTTGAGTGCATGCCTTGGGATTGGAACATATTTAGCGGATAAATTTTTATTTTTAAATGCTCAGCAATTAAAGGAAAACAGATTGGGAAAATCTAGATAACCTACTGGTTATATTTATTCAGCATAGAAACTCTTAATCGTGTATCCATCATAAAATACGAAGAACCCCTCATTACTACATTTATTTATATGCATTGCTGTCTTTTGCTCAAGACTGAGTATAGAAGCCAGGTAGATATAGAAGCTTGAAATTGCAGGAAGATAAAAAACTTCCTTCTTTACCCAAGGATAAGAAATTGATAGGAATCCATTAAATTTATGAATGATTATTAATGGAGTCAGCTTTTCAGACTATATCGATGATAAAGCGAACCTTTCCAAGGTGGCATTTTTAGGCTGAGGACAGAGTAGATAGAGTATGCAGGTTATAGAAGGAGATTAAATAGCTCGTAGCTGACTCTGTAGAGCTTTTTACTTGTAATTCTAAGTGATGAAATGTGACAAAGTACAGATTTCTTCTAAATGTATTTCTTTCAAGCCATTTGATGTTTGATAGATTTCTATTTTTATGATTGTTTTCAACAAAATGGTTTCTTTTGCATAGCATATGTTTCATACGTGAGAATGTGCTTGCATTTTTTTTAATCCCCTCTTTTAAGTCAAAACTTACTTTTGATTTTGGAAAAAACAAAAATGAGATTTGACATTTTCCATAAAATTATAGATTATTTCTGAAAGTGCTAAGTAACCTAAGATCACCGTATTTTTATCTCTGTTTTTCAAATTAACATAAATACTTTCTAAATTAAAACCAAGCACAAAGCAGGTTTATGTCTTTTCATTTGAAAATCATCAGGTCAGATTCATAGTTTTAATGTCGCAACCTTTCCTTGTTCAAATCGATAAAAATTACATGTTTTGAAGACGAGGAGGATAAAAATTTCCCTGGCACTCCATGTCCTTATTTAGTAACTACAAGACATGGACATTAGGGATTTTTTTTTTAATTTGTTCCTGACATAATTTTTTGTATTTTACCTTCTTGTTACAAAATTCGTCTTGCTGGGGAATGCGCAGGGTAAGACTGTCCCTGACCTGGAAGGGAATTCCTGTCAGGACTCATGAGACTTCAGCACTTCACGGCCTTTGCAGCTGCTCTGTCCCAGCTGAACTGAACAGTTTTCTGGGCAGCCCAACAGGCTCAGTCACAGTATTTAAGTAAATGCATCTTTTAGCAGAAAGTATGTTAGAAGTGGCAGGGCAGTTAACTATTAATTAAATGGTGACTATTACTCCTGTCTCAGGAAACATTTGGATGAGACTTTGATCTTTTCAGGTTTTTCTTAGAAAATAGGAAAAGTCATGGGAGCTTTCATTCGTTTTTACCACGGTATTTTGCTCTGCTGATGCACCTGTTCTTTTCCTATTTTTATTTCTATTTTTTTTGGTACCTGTTCTTATGACAAAATTTCAGTTATGCCAGTACTATCAGGTACATAAGCAAAACTGTAATAACATGAATATGCCATGGTGGGTGAGCCCTTTGGCCTTAATGGACTAGCTAATGACTTTTTAACTTCTAGAAAGACATTCAGAGATATATTGCTGTGGGCAATGTTTTCAGAGGTCACTGACTGGTACGAAGGATTTGTACAGCTATTGAGAGTTTGGTGCCAATGCAGAATCACAAGTGAAAAAAGAATATCCTCTTAACCTTTAGTTCTACCTTTTTGCTGACATTCAGTGAGCAACAGCTCATGTGATGCACAGAGAAAACATGTTGTTCTATGTTGCTTCTTACTTTTATCCCAAACATGCAACCTTTTCCAGACTCAGTTTGACTATAGGGGCTAATAGCCAAATTTAGATAAAACCATTTGCTTGGAATAACTTTGGAATCTCTTAAAATTAGTATTATAGGGCACTTGGGTTTCTGGGAAGGTTTTATTTTAGGCTCCAGTGACTTGATATGGTATGCTGTGCAATTCTATGGCAAAATAACTGGCATTATTTGAAAAGTTTAGTAGTCTTTTCCATCGTTCACAAGTGAGGCTTCCTGATTTAACAAATAGGGCTTCTTTCCTTTGCAAGACTGCAAATATTACAATTACAGATTTGCACCAGAGCAAAGTGTTCTCGGAAGCACGGGCCGAACAATTTTGTCTCAGTGCTGCGACAGCTGTGTTCAGGTGTCTGCTGTGCAGCTGCCCCACTGCGTGGGGCCGGTGGCTCTTCTGCTGTATTTAGGTGGGTAAGAAATCTCAGAAAGTCATTGGGATTTTAAAAGAGCTGAAACAGATGCCTCAGTCATTGCTAGGCCAGTTTTTTGCTCTGCCTTATAGGTTCTTTATATGTTTTGATGGTTTCCTAAGAAATAGAGCGGGTAGTCTAATTTTAGTGGAATAGATTGTATAAAGATAGAAGGGTGTGTTTATTTATGTTACTTTTATGATGACTTTTTAGGAGAAAACTTCTATATGGCAATAATCATGCCATAGGCCAGGATCAAGTGGAATAACTTCTAGTACCTGGATGCTCTCTAAAGCAGCGTAAGATGGTCGTGTCTCACTTTTTATAGTGTTGAGTGAATAGAGGTAAAAGAACAGAATTGCCACCTTCTTTGACGAGACTCTCAAAACCAGCTTTGTATGAACATATAAAGCTGCTGCATTAAATACTTGTGTAGATACCACTGATGTTTTCCACAGCCTGAACACATTTGTTTTCTAGTTCGTAGTAGATGAAGTGAAATTGTTTTGACAAATGGTGTTTTCTTTAAAAAAGAAAAAGAGGCTAAGACTTTATGTCTCAGGAAACATCCTGATGTGTGTGCAATGGCTCTGGGTCTGTCCATACCTGCATAGTGGTATTCATACACTTCTAATGATTTTCAGAGCATTGTGAAGTGGACAGGTCATAAGTATTTCTGATCATCCCTTGAAGAATGGTACTTGTACCATTTTCATGGCAAACAGCAGAGAGACTGTTGAGGTGGCTGTGGATTCTACATACAGAACCATTTTGGGAAAGTTACTGTGATGGGTTTAATAAGTTCCTCGTATTGGCCCATGGTATAAAGTATGGTACATAAATTATTGTCTGTGATTTTGTATAAATGGAAATGGAGCCAAGAAAAGCTAAGACATGTACCTCCTGCCACATAGATTTTTTGAGCTCCCTGTGGTCCTAGTTAGAATAGGAATGCAGCTGCATTCCTAAGTCCAGCCAGAATTTTGGTAATTAGCCATTTAGATGACCATTCAGTTATTTTTTGTCAGATGGTGATTATTTTTCTTCAACTGTAAGTGCTAGCTCAACATAAAAATATATCTATTCCGAAAGTCCAGTATCCCCTTATTTACACAATTTATAATCTCTAAAAATATTCTTGTTTTGCAAATGAAATGTTTTAGACCTCACATACAATTGTAGAGCCCAAAAATTGTGGTTGTTTATGATAAACTATTTTTTCATTATTTTGATTGGGTTATTTTCATATAGGGTATGTTGATAAACTGTCTTTTAAGATACTCTCATTTTATGTAGCTTTTAATTATTAGCTCATTTCTGAAAATTGTCCTTGCGATAACCATCACATTTAAACAAGGTTGTCCTTTAGTTCCTTTTCTGTCCTCATGTGAAAATAGATGGACATTATTTGGGGGGATTTTAAGGTCAAAAGAGCTGATACCAAGAAAAAGACAGTTGAGAGGCTGAAGTCCGGCTTTGTTTTTGATAAGCAGTGGTGTCAGTCGTGTTCAAGGGGTCAGGTACCATCTCCCACAGCTGACTGTGGAAAAAAAATCTCAGCTGGTCTCTCCCTAGGGAACCACAGTGGGTGTCCTCACTTTCAAAGGGAGAGGGAAGCCGCTGGGAAGATTTAGTACTGGGAGACAGGAAAGAGGAGGAGGGAGATTGTTACACTGCAGCTCTCACATATTCCCTGGGTAACCTGGTAGTCAGGTCTAGTAACTAATGAGCTGGATTACGAGATAGAGACCAAGCTAGGGGAACAGAGTTGATCTGAGAAGTGAAAAAAACCCCATTGCCATAGATTTTATCTGATTGGTTTGGTTCCCATTTATGTTATGCCCAGTATGCTATTTGCCCAGCAGTGGAGCTGGGTTTAATCTCTGCTACTTTAATACCATTCTGGTGGTGTAAAAATGTGTGTGGTGTTAAGTTGTGGTGTTAAGAATGTATGTTGCTTTCCTTTCCATGTTACTCAGACATCATGCTTGACTGAGAAGTGGGGTAAAACCTGGGCGCAGTAGAAATGATGAGACCTCCTTTGCTAAATCAGGTTATAATCAGTCACAAAAGGTCAAAAAATATACAAACCAAGGGGTAACTGTGCTCCTGACATGTCAGAAGACTGCAGTATATATGTGCTTGCTCTGTCTCTGGCTTTCTCTCTTTTTTCTGTTCTTCTCACGACACATGTACGAGACCAGGCTTTTTATGTCATACTGCAGCAGTAGCACCATCCCACACACTCTCTGTCTCTAAGAAATGTAACCCTTCTCCCACTTATCTTCAAGTAGATTTCAGTGATTTCTGAACTGAATATCTTCTGCCTGAAGGAGCGTGTGTCTGCTTTACCTGTAAAGAATTGACAGCCTAGGCTGGCATCAGTCGCTCAAATACAGGTATCTAGTGCCATTTGAGACACCTGAGGGTGCCCGAGACATCCACCCAGGGCTGGCAGATATGACCCAGGACCAGCAGGACACCTGCGCTCTTCTGGAGCAGCAGCTGGCGACCAGGTGAGACACTCCAGGGCATCTCCATTGCAGCAAGATGCCTGGCTTAGATAACTGATTTGAGCCTCCTGTTTCTGGGCATGCTGTATGACTGATATATAAAATGACTGATTAAGCTCCTGGTTTTGTTTTTGTTTTGTTCTGAGGCCAAGTTGTACAAATCTGTAATTACATCGTCTTCCTCTGGCTGCTAATGGAACTGCTTGTACACGTAATTGCTGACTGTCGTGGGTAAAATGTACAGAACTGAGCTCTCCCTCTCCGAGTGCTCTGGCTATGCAGCTGCTCTTCTTGACAGGAACTTGAATAAATGACAGACCATTCCAAATTCGTCTTGTTCACAATACTAAAGAAACAAAGCCACACAACTTTCAAAGCTGATAACTAAAAATGATTATGTGTATTCCTGCACAGAAGGCTTTGCACTTTAGGGATTGAAAAATCTTCTGTCAATTCTGGCAGTATATAATTTGTGAGAGAAGCAAAAGACTAGATTATGTAGCATCTCTTTCTGAGACCAGATTTATGTTTTGTGTGCCAGAACTACATTAAGCAAATCCTCTTCTTCCTTCTAAAGGAGCTAGCCAGCTCCTAGCTCTCAAGAATTTTCTTTTTTCAGGGATAAACATTACTTTGAAAACTTTTCCATGCACCTGGGTGGTGACCAAAGACAACAAATAACGGAACAGGAAACCATAATTCAATTCTTTGCTATATAGAAAGCTTTGCAGATGACCTAAGCAGCCTATTAAAGAGGTTGATTTGGGTTTTTGGCTGTTGGGAATGGAAAATCTGTCTCTTTTATTGTATTCTGTGTACATTTAATCAGTTTGTAATCCTCTCCTTAGTTCTATGCCTACACTGCTTTTCCTTCTAGTCCAGAGAGCAAGACAGAAACACAGGCAAGAGCATTCCCAATGAGATGGCTTTCGAACACACAAAAGCTGCCGACTGAACTGGTGCTGTGGCTTCAGATGCTGAGGATTTAGAGCAAAGTCAGTATAAGAGGGACATTTCTGTTATTCCTTAAGCATTTCCTGGCTCGAGATGGGTATTGGTAGCAGTTGTGGTATATAATAGCTGTGTTATGAGTGCTGCTTTTCCCCCCATAGCTACTGTTAATTACCCATTTTGTTAACGCTTTTCAAAGTCTCATTTAAGGTTTTGTTTTAACATAATAGCAGAGCTGAAATGGGTGCCAAACCTCAAACCTGAAGACAGACCGGATTGCCCTGTAGGTTGGCTCCTTTCCTTTGACCTCACTGGAGAAAGCACACAGGCAGCAAAGTGACCTCTGGCACTGTTTGTTGGGTCATGGGAGGAAGCCAATTCCTCCAGTACCCCAGGTATACGCAATTCCTTGGAAGTGCATCCTGTACAGTAATATATAGAAACACACTTCAAAGAAAAGGCATGAAAAGAAAATTATTAATTTACTGTGGCAGTGTTTTTTTGTTCATGGTTTTGTGGAGTTTTTTGGGTTTTTTTGTTTGTTTTATTGTTTGTTTGGGGGGTTTTTTTGCCCAGCTCTCTGTATCAACAGGTTAAAGTTCAAGGGGACATTTTGGCATCAGGCCAGTTATGATTCTTCAAGCAGTTTAACGCAGTGTTTCTTCCTGATATTTATAGATATTTTCAACTGATGTGTTGAGAGAAAGAACTGAACTGAAATTTTCTATCATTCTGTCAAAAATGACTGAACAAAACAGGAACAAAAAAATCCACATTCTGCCTTCAGGAGCCCTTACAATTCATACATAGTAGATACATTATGGTCGAATTCTCCAGAACCTTTATCTTTTTTAATCCATCCAATAATCCAATCTAGAAAATTTGACTTTTAAACATCCATTGGTAATATAGAAACAATATTTGTTAAATATAATGGTTAAAATTTATTGTATTTCTCTGAAAGAGGTATAAAATGCAGAAATCCAAATCTGTTGGGGTGAGCAGATCTTTAGATCAGGTACTTTTGTACAAGACAAAAGTCTCTGGCACAGGACATCTCTCCTGTCTTGAGATGGCAATTTTCTGTCCAGTCTAGCTGGCTCCATAGATTCAAATGCATCACTAGATTAAACTTTGAATCTATTGATGTAAGGGGATAATTATTCTTTTCTCTTGGAAGTGGAGCTAGCTTAGGTATTATAGTTATAATTCATACTTTTTTGCAAATGGCTCTATTTTGAGGTGGTCTGAGCTTAAAAAATATGGAATTTTTCGTCCTTTGTTGGAGCTGAAAACATGTTCGCAGTGGATTAAAATAATGTTGATAATTTATTGCTTATTTATAAGAGAAAATTTGATTTTGTTCAAAGGTGCATAAATGGGAACTTTTTATGTTCATTTATTTTCCTTGTGAATTTTTACATACATGATTTCTGTTCCTCCTTCTCTACCAGTGCTTTACTACCTGCTCCTCTCTGAAGAGATGAGTCAGCTGCCTTAATTATGCGCATGAAGAAACCACAGAATCATGAATTAATACGCTTATTTTCATAGCTGAATATCCTGGTTCCTATTCCATTCTGGTGTCCTAGTCTGAGAGTCCATGAGGCAGATTATCAAATCAGTGAGACTAGGAACTAGGAGCAGACTGTGGTTTGTTGTTGGGCTGCTGAGAGTTCTCCTGATAAAGCAGACATTTAGGAATTGGCTGATCTATATTACGTCAGCTAAGCAGAGGTCTAGTGTACTTACTGATGCAGAGCAACAGAACAATCCTTATCAGATGGTACTTATCAGATGATGCATGTGAGAATCAACTGCTGAGGGCATAAAGCAGTTCTGTCATGTACCACTCTGAACGTTCAGGAAAAAGTGAAGTGACTGCAAAAGGCTTCCACTGTTCTGTGCTCTACTGATAAGAGTTTTTTGGCAGCATACAGGCTTACTTTTCATAAGGAAATGCCAATTTCTCAAACCCAAGAGCTTTTCTGTACAATTTTCAGTGAAATTTTGCTTGAGAAAAACATCCATACTCATAGCCTACTCAGTAAAATCTCTGTTATTTGGAAATACCTTTTTTGTTTTCTTCCTGGGATATATTGAAAGGTCTGCAAAGTTTTTGTGCTTTTGTTTTCTGTATTAAGTCGTACGAATGCCTATTGTAAACACAAATGCCAGGTTGTACAATTGTGTCAAATCTGAATGTGGAATGGAACAGGTAACTTTAGGAGAACCACTGTAACATTAGTGCAAAATTAGACATTCTCATTTTAAATTTTAGAGGGATAGCAAAATCTAGTAGCTAAATAAATGTGATCCAGTTCTATAGGAGGAGACTATAAATGATCTTACAAATCACATAATTACATTGTGTAATCTAACAATAGAGTAACTCCTGAGACTTTTTTGTTATTATTAGAGGAAACACAACACCATTAATCCATCTTACAGCAGTGTTTATCTTTTTAATACTTATGAGCAGCTAGTTAAATGCAATGATAGGTCTAATAAATAGAAAATCTGTAAGCATCATGAACAGGATTATCATGATATATTTATCTTATTTTCTTTTTAAAATTCAAAATGACTAAAAGGTCTGAAAAACCTCTTAACTGACTTTTATGGAGGTCCTATAATCCTATTTATAAAAGAAAAGTTTCCAAGTTCATTCACTGATGTAGGTCTGCAAAATACTGTTTAAAGATTTTTCTGTTTAAATAAGATTTATGAGACAATATGTTTTGGAAAAGTGCCACACTTGTACAAATGTGGGATTGGGAAGTGCTGACAAGATTCAGAAAGGCAACTCAAAACCAACCTTATTTATCACAAGAAGGCATTGGAGTAAATCGAAAGAAAAAGTAATTATAATTTCCAAAGCAGATCTAGGCCTAACACGTATTAAATTTACACTGTTGTAAGGCGTGCTACACGCAGTGAGGCTTAAGGTAGCACTTATTCCATCACCAATGAAAGGAAAATTTGGATTGCTTTATGAGACACCTAAAACTGGTAGTTTAAGACATATTTTTTAAACCTTCTTCTAATAGATATCCGTTGGAGTTAAATGGTGCATGCATTAAAAGATTACAAAATCCAATAATTATTTTGTTAAATGTTATGTGTTTTCCTCTTAGAATATTTCATGTAATTTCAAATCCTTCTGGCACGTACCAAATTTAGAACTTGGAGCTTGAAAGAGACTATCCAGCATTTCAACAGAAACCAACTGCCCTGATCAAGCTGGTTCTTGGTATGTAGAAGAATGGGGTGAGGAAAGGGAAGGTTCTTCCCAGTGAAGTTTCGTGCTAAGTCACAAGTTCCAATAATCTGGATATGTAGATGTGGATATAGTAAGAGACAGCTTGGTACTTGTGTTGTTTGAGAAATACTTGTATAATGAATCCTTCCTCTGTGCGTGGGAGAGCTGTTGTGTCTTGCAAGTCCCAGAGTCCTGCCTTACTGACACCAGTCACTTGGCTCAGCTGCTTTAGATATTTTCGGGACTGAAATGTTTCTGAAGAGCACTGCAAATTAATTTAGTGCACTTGAAGCACGATCTGTGCATCACTGGTGACAGCAGTAAAATATCCTTCATGAACTGTTAATCCATGCATCTTTATCATATGCATGAGGTATTAATGAATTTCTAAACTACTCTTGCCTGACTTCATAACTGAAGTTGTTAATGGCTTTGTAACGAAACTTCGAGTATGAAGAAAAACAATGCAGGTACTCTTCGCTTAGAAAACACTTATTTTGTTTTTTCATGCCATTATACCAAAATGTGTTAGAAAGCACGTGTTCATGTAAACTAATTGAACCCTCTATGTTCTGTGAGATTCACGCTACCTAAAATCCTGACCTGTGATGACTAACATTGTTGCCAGCATCAGCATTATATCGTTGAGTGGTGAGGAACTAGGAAACAGTGCCTTCAGCCTTAAAGTACATATGGTGTTTCATATTTACTTGCTTTCTATCAATTAAATATTGAAAAAAATACCTGTATCACTGTTAGAGCTGTACTCCCAACTAATCTGTAGCAAGCTGCCCTGCCTAGTGACTTGACTGCTATGTACTTTCAAGGGTGTTTCTTTCATATTGTAGATAAATATGGGAAAAAAATTCATCAGATAGTACATATAAACTTAAGCTGAAGCTGTGTATTAATAAAATTCCTCACTATGGGAGCTTTAGAGCTATGGGGAGTGTATTTTGTAGGTGAAAGGCAAGGTGGGGTTAAATGCACTATTACTGATGTTGCTCTTCAGTTCACCTCTTTGGCATGCCTGTGTGAATGCAGAGAGTCGAATGGCAGGAAAAAACTTCAGCCAAACACCAAGAAATGGAAACAGAAAAGACCAGGCTCAGTTTAGAGCAAAAGTGTCAAGGAACATGAGTGAGGAAGGCCTAGAGGGGCAAAGTCGGTATTTCCTGTGCCTGGCCCGAGGATTAAAGGGAATGCTAAAGAGGTCAAGGAGCATGGCTGGAACATGAAAATGGAGAGTGGGCATCCAAGAGCCCTGGCAGGAGCATGTGGAGAGAGCAGGGAAGTGCCTGTGCCTAATTAGAGCTGGAGGGAACTGTGAATGAATGGAAAGATGAATGGGAAATCAGATGAAAAGATATAGGTTTTGTTACTGTAATCCTAGCACTTGTATTTACATGTCCTTGGGATAAATGGAACAACGAGCATTGGTGTTTAAAAAAATGTCCATGTCTTAACAATTTTCAAGCGCTTCTGAAGCAAAGGGACTGTAGGTGCACAGTGCAGTTAGACTTATGAGGTTGAAGTAATTAATGAAAAAGGATCACAGGCTGGATTTTTAGCCTTAAAACATTAGAACAGTCTGGTTTGTAATCAGAGGAGATAAATCACTGGGGTAAAAGTCAGAAATCTACCTAATAAAGGAATTATTTGCATGATTAAATTGTATGTTGTCATATTTGGGGGCTCACATCACGTGTAATCAAATATGTATCTGCATGTCGAGATATTCTGCCTCTGAATGAAATTAATTAATTCCTCCTACTGCAAAATAATTCAAATCCATGTCAGACAACTAGATAGCATAAATGAGGTCTTGAAAGTTTAGTAAATTTTAATGTAATTTCTGTAAGCATGTTTGTGGTGGAGGTGCCAAGATGTTTCTTTTCAATATATCAGAATCTAGCAGAGTCCTTGTGGTTGCGTAATAGCAGAAATTAATTAGATTTTATTATGACTAATTCTCTTTTAGAGTTATTGTCATTTTCTGGGATCATTTTGATAAGGTTTATTTCTTTATATTTTAAGAATATTTTACTCCACTGTTTTGTGTTCTTTTAATGGTGCTCCAATTTGAATTTTAGTAAGGGTATTCCAGAAAAGAGTCTGAGATTAACTATTCGGGATTAAAATTTAAACTAAGTACGGCTGATGTGACCTCAAAATAATAGTCATAGTGAATGAAAATTTTAAGAGTAGAAAACAGTTATTTTATGGTAAAGCATACTTTAAATTACTCCCTGGATTAACTTCACATTAAATCCTATTCACCATAATACAAATACCTTTCTTTAATACCTCATCTGGGATCTACAGGAGGAAAATTATTACATTGCTTTTTACTTATATTTCTTTTTCATGTAAAATACATCGACATGTATCCAACAGTAGAACCTTAGCAGGATTTTAAGATATAGGCTGATGTATGCAGAGTTGGGATCCCATTTGTCAGACAGCAAATTTCAAAGATAAAGAAAACGGAAGATTAAAAGAAAAATTATGCAAAATACTAGAAGTCCTTTGATCTCCAAACAGTTATGGCATGGATCATGTCTTTTTCTTTGGGTGCTCATATGCCTGGGTTTTTGTTACTGTTAGTTGTTCCTGCATATCTCACTTTATCGAATGTTGCTGCGCCTTGAGCAAGTTCCTTCATAAAAATACATAAACATTTTTGCTATTGTAGTTACTGTATGAATTGTCAGTGTCTATGCTTAGTCGTGTTCACATTTCCTTCATGTTGCTTGATTTTTTATTTTAGAAGAAGTCTTTTACCTGATTTTTTACATACTCTCAGTTAATAAGGCATTTCAACACAGCTTTCCTAAAAAGGAAGCAAATACATATTTTAACAATAGTTGCATCTGCCTTAAATCTTAAAAAGATAGATTTAGATCTCTTCATTGCTTGATCTCACAGCCCCATGGGGAGTGCACTGTTCTACTTCAATGTATTTATAATTTATTTATACATGGGAATGCTTCTAATAAGGTTGGTGCTACAGAGTTTTTAATAAGCTGGAGCAAAGTTTTCAGCTATATATTTACCTTTCATTTGACTGTTTTGCTATTGCTTTGCTTTTCTCTGTTTTTTTTAGGTATATCCTCTCAGTGGTGGGAAATGTGGGTTGGTTGTTCTTTTTCCCTTTCTTTGTGCATATCACTGCTCAAAATGGAAATCTCTCGCACATCGTTTAGAATCATGCCCTTGAATCTTTAAATCAATTTAAAAATCACAGAGTTCACAGAAATGAATGTTGCTTACAATTGAATCTCTAGTCATCAATAATCACGGAATATGGCATTAAGAAAACCTCAAACCCCACAGAAATAATGAGCTGGGATATACATAAAATGGCTTAGAAGGCTCGCTCGCTAGTAAGGTCAAATACAGGGAATTTACTGACCACTGCACAGGAGATGGCCAGGCCCTGCCCCGGGGGTTCAAGCCAAACAAGTACAGCAGCCGCTGTCATTTGCTGGCCTAGGAAAGGCTGGTGGCTGACCAAAAAGGTGATATCCATCTGATTCATCGTCGTTTTCGCATTATCTTTCCAGAGTGAAATTGCAGAAAGGCTGTAAACGCTCTCACTAACCCTGAGCTCTTACTTTGAGGTTTGCTTGGCTAAAGCACGCATGGGAACCCACATTCACCAGAACCGAACTGTTAATTGCACTTAGTTTCCCTTTCTCCATCATCCATTCTAGAACATCCTGCATTGTGTATTCATGACATCATGTAGATACCTGCAGGTGAAAGCAATGTATTGGTAGGAGACTACTGAACAAGGCACCTTCTCATTTGCATTAATTTTAGGAAATTTAACTGCAGTAGACTTTGCTGTAGTATTTCTCTATGGTCTTTCTTGAAGCACTCCCTTGTGATTGATGTCTGGACTGTTTGCTACTGTGTTAAAACTGGCCTGTTCTCCTTGAGAAAGGCTTACTTCTCTGAGTAGTGCTATTTTAGATTAAAGTGATTGACTTGATTTCAAAACTGAGAATTCCGATAAAAATATGCTGCAGTAAAGGATCTGAAAAGTAATGGAAAATAAAACAATCTATTGTTTGAGAATATGACAGGCAGACCATAGTATGTAGTTACACTTTCTAAGAAACTGTTTTATTGCCTATTTTGCTTTTATACACACAGGCTTCTTCCTTAGTAAGTGTGTAAACAAACATTATAATGAGTCAAGAACTGACTAGTTTTCTATTTTGAAATTAAAATGTAACCAGGTTCTTGACTTAAAAGGAATGCCAATGCTTTGCAGGGAAACTGAAGGATGGTGATTCATTTAGTAGAGCTATGAAAAATGAAGCAAAATTTGGGACTCATGTTAGTCATGACTGTAAGTGAGTTGAACCTTTCAGGTTAGATTTCACATCCCTAGAGAAGGACATTTAGGGATGTTGTACTGTCATCTCTTTGAAGAAGTCACATTTTTATTTCTGTATCCTCAAAAGAGACAGACATTAAGGACAGAATCTTGTCTTATTAGAAGGTGGGTTTGAAATTTTCTTAGAAACAAACTCTTGCTAGAAGCACAGTAATTTTCCAGCTGAAAGCTCTTTCTGGTAAACAGAACATTTTCAAGCCATTGCACAAGTAATTTAACATAGTTGGATGTATTAGTTCTGTGGTTAATTTTGAGATCTGTTTAGGACTTTTTTAGAAAGTAATGTAGCAGCATATAATCTGGCCATGAAGAAAGATGGTCCGTGTTATTCTG
Organism: Oreocharis arfaki; assembly: GCA_013398015.1. Classification (NCBI taxonomy): domain Eukaryota; kingdom Metazoa; phylum Chordata; class Aves; order Passeriformes; family Paramythiidae; genus Oreocharis; species Oreocharis arfaki. The sequence goes on along the minus strand of VZRR01014002.1, from coordinate 1,003,659 downwards.
ATCATGAATATTCTATGAATATTGTCATGATCAGTTTGAGAGCTAGGTTCCTTATTTTCAATTTAATCTGCTTTTAATATGTGTAAAGTTTATGTAAACAGGCAAATTTAAGTTGTCTATGTTTGCTAGATTTTCTCAGTTTAAACAAAATGACAAAAGTAACACCTTTGCTGATGGATTCTGGACTACACCTTCTGAGCGGTGCTCCATTTCAAACCTGGAACATCAACAAATTGGAAGCTATGAAAATACTGTCCCTTTTTAGTTAATAGGTTGATAATCTGGTTGGTTTAATGGCATGTTTTCAAATCAGGCGAGACAATGTGATTAGCAGTTGAGGTTAGTACCTTTTATTGAAGCAGAGGAGTTCAAGTGCTTCGTGGGGGGGATAAGAACATGAACTCATCAAAGTCCTGAGCACAGTACGGAAAACATCGGCAGTTCTGGTGAGGTTAGCAGCCTGTCCCTTCTTGGAGTCCTCTAGATTAGAGCAGCACTTTGCAGCCTTGTAAGAGAAACTCCTATATTTTGTGTGATTTAAGGCAAAGAAAACTGCAAGAACTAAGGAATGGCCTCTAGTCCAAATTACCTTCCAGGCCTATAAACCTGAACTGTCTGTATTGAAGTGCCAGGCACTCTGCAGGCTGAGGAAAATGGCAGCTTTACACCAGCATTGGCTACAAATGATATTTGATTAGGTTTGCTGCACTTCCTATCACAACTGTTTCCAGAACGAAAACCAATCTGCATATAGACCATATATACTATCTGCTTGATAATGAATTTAATGTGATAATGTTTACGAATGACTTTTTGGGAAATATTTTTCCTGATGAGCTCCAGGGTCTTTTATCTGGTTAAGTCAACTAATCCTGAACTATGCAAAGATAGAGCTATTCAAGGACAGTGAATTTCAGTTTCTTATCTCACCCTAATTCAAATTGAGTTTCCCATGCCCAAATCCTAAATCAGGATCTCATGTGTAAAGAAGAATGGCCATGTTACTTTTCATCCTATTTATGACCATTCTCAAAAAATGTAGGGAAAAAGTTCACCCTCTTGATTCTTTCCTCTTTTGAACATTTATATAGCTCTCAAGTGTTTAAGCTAATCTGATGTTCTACTTCTCATTACCAAGACCTGCTTTGAAGTACTTTATTTGGCAATTCTTCAGCAGAACATTTATTTTTAACAATTCCAAATGCCAGAAGTTAGTTTCACACATAACATAGAGTGCTGAATTCTAGAATCTCCTACTTTTTTTCCTACATTTTAATTGCAGTATTGCAGTTTTAAATAAAAACCCTCTTCATATTTTTACGTTGCCATATACATTACATGTACCTTATTCTTTCTTCAGAACCACTGAGATGGTAATGATTTTACAGCAAAATTGTACTGCAATTACTACAGCTGTTGTGCTAAAGCATTTATGTCTTGCTCTGTCTTTTGAATGAAAAATTCTTCTAGTGAAGATAGATTTGTTGAAGCTGGTAATTATTCAGTAGAAAAGACATCTCAATTAAGGTGGTGGTATTTTTTCTACAACAGTTTAGGCAGACTAAGATAACTCTTAAATTATTTTATGCAATAGTCTGTAATAGTTCATAATGCAAATATTTGGGTTCCTTACATTTCACAGTTTTATCCCAAAAATACAGATCTGTACTTTGTTCCTCAGAGCCCATGGTACACATTAAAAATAAAATTAAAAATAAATTGGCTCTTTCATCCCATCTGGAAGGTGTGATTATATATTAAAAGTAAAACTTTTATACTTTGGTACTTCAAGTATATAAGTTTAATTATAAGTAGGAAAGGAGGACTTTCAAATCCAATGAAAAGTGAGGGCTTGGATCAAAGTAGGATTATCTTGGTGATTATGTTGACCTGTTAGTCCAGCTGAACCATCTACCCTGAGTCATCTGATAGCACAGCTGTACATGCACGTGACCCTCATCTGATCGTGTGGAAAGACTTCAGGAGAACTGATGTGAAGTATCTTGGAAGTAACCTGGATTGTTTTGGCTGTCAGGTTGAAGACATACTGTTACCCATGCTCCTGTGCTATCAGGTATGGGGGTGGGTGGGGCAATAGTTCCACAGAAGGAGATGGAATGGATCACAAGGCGATAGCTGGGGCACCACATCTGACTATGTTCTTAGACTATGAGGGACTGCCATTTCAAAAAACTCTTCCTCTGTGATGCATTCTTATACAGGCCTTTAGGTAACCTCTGTTCCCTTAACACATTATCAGCTGGCAGTTGTATGTGTGTTGAGAGAAATGCAGGTTGGCAGGAAACAACTGGACATGGCACTTGGTGCTATGGTTTAGTTGACAATGTGGTGTTTGGCCAAAGGTTGGACTTGATGATCTTCCAGCCTTAATGATTCTGTGATTCTGTCTCATACTAAGCAACCAAACAGAGCTATATTTCATGCTGTGTCCAAGGATGTCAGCAGGTCAGAAACAAACATAAAATAATTTATAAATAGGCACAGAGGACCCAGATTGCTTACCAGGATACAGATTCTACAGTTATAGGTTTTTGATGTCTCAAATATCTGTAACTTTCAAGTAACAAATTTTGAAGTTACCAGAAATATTAGCTCTTAGGGTTTGGCCACCTTTCTGAAAGTTGACCTGTGGTTTGTGCAAGGACATTCTGTCCTGGTTCTAATTTCTATCTCAGGAAAATGAAAATGTTAATTATATACGGATGATATAGTATTTACTGTAGTTTGATTCCACAGAGAAATCATAGAACAAACTGTCATTATTTTATGTTCCTGTACTATCTGCTCAGATGTGATTTTATCAAGTAGAGGAAAGGATACTTGTGCTGTCGTATTTGAAGATACTTTGATCATGTTTGAAGATTCTTTAATCACGGAGAAATGACACTATTTTAATGCTGAACACTTACCAATCTTCTCTCCTTAACGACAGCAGAAATTGCATCAAAAAGGCTTTCAAAAGCAACAACAGCAATATGTTTTCTTAGTATTAGCCTAGAAAATATTTTCAGTACAAAGTTACCGGTTCTGGTTAATGCAGTTTTAAATCAAAGAACATCAGTTGGCTTTTTAGCTTGTTCTTAATATTTCTAAAAGGGCTTTGTACCTCTTTGCATGCCCTTTTCAAAGGACGAGTATCGTTTGTCTACCCACGTTTTCTGGTCCTAAGGACTGAAGGAGATAATCTGCCTTTTAGCAGCTTTGATCACTGTGCTCAAAGCTGCTGTCTGCAGGAAAAATAAAGCTTTTTAAAGCACTATAGGAAATAAGGGCTTTGTGCCTTTTCTGTGTGCTTACCACATTAGGTACAAGTTAAACACACCGAAGGTCTGCCGTCATCTGCAAGCACGATTTTTTGACAGATGATGAGTTTACATTTGATTTCCCAGCTTGTTGATAGTGAATACAGCTACTTCATGATGAAGACTTTGAGACATCTTGCAGTATTTGACAACTTCAAGATGACAGAGCTTTAGCTGGGACCTATATAATGTAGAGAGAATTCAGGAAAACCTTGTAGATTAAATCTCAATCTTCAGACAAAAAAAAATATTCAGCAAAAGCCATTAGAAGAATAATTTGCAATTTCCAAATCACTCCTATATATTTTTATTGTCTTTGATTTCATGGGTTGACTGTGAAATGGGAATGTCAGATAATGAAAATGGGCATTGAGACAATAGGAAGAGCTATAGTGTTTAGGGTAAGGAGACTAGTTGATTACTTCCTGGATCTAACAGAAGACAGATAAAATACCCGAATCTTTTGTACCTGCTAAGTAATTTTTTTTTGATTAAGCTTCAACCTGGAAAGAAATTGAACAGTAGAACCAGGTTAGTGTTAATGGTGGTTCTTTCACAGAAGTGAGAGAAAAGTTTGAAGGCACTTAAAGCTTGGCTAGGTTCATTCTGTAGCTTGGATGTGCATAAAGGAAGGCCAGAGAAATTCAAACCTGTGAGAGTTGGTGATCATGACATATATAAAATCTAATGGTGAAAGTGACTTTTGGGAAAGGATGAGTAACTTGGGAGGGCAAGAGAGACAGCAGGTAAGAGCAGCAGTAACAGGACCCCAGACAAGCCTCCTCCTCTGGGGGGTGTCTCCAGTGTAGCCAGTGAAGATGATGGAAGATGGTGAAAAGTTATAGAGCTGCAGATAGCAGACCTTTATTATTATTGAGGTTAAGACACTGTGGCTTCTCAGGCACTTCAAATTTGTTTTATTAGGTTTGTTGAGAATGACGCAGAAATCCAAAAATGCTTTCAAGACCTTGAATTGGTTTATGGTTTCAGCTGGAAACCCTGTTAAAACCCCACAGTGTTCTGTGATTTCGGGTGGGTGATAAAGCAAATGTAGGAATTTGGACTAAATTTTTTAAATGCACCTTTTTAACTTGTTACTGAATGAGACACAAAGGATAATACTTATATAGTACTAGAGTGGTAAATACTAAATTTTTAGGATAAGGTAAAATGAATTGAAGCCTAATAGAGAATGCCTGTCTGAAGGAAAACCACTTCATCTTGCAAAAAAATAATCGATATTTGAACAACCAAGGCAATTATATCACCATGAAAAAGCAGAGTATTACAATTAAGAAAATGTAAATTTCAGCATTGCTATATAGCTGCACAACTTCTATTTTAATTCTTCGATATGAGATTGAAGTTTTGGTTATCAAAATGTTGTCTGAATTACCAGCACATTTAGTATTTATTTTCTAATGATTGAATCACAATTACAGATCAGCGTGTACCACTTGTATGCTTAAAATAATCATGAAATACATGTGATTTATGAAACCCTTAGCAACCACAAGGCTTCCTGTGCATATGCTCAGACACTGCCGTGTCTGAGAAGTAATTTCAAAAAACACGTTTGCAGCACTGAAAACACAGTATATCTTTCTTGTATTTCTCCACATAAGAGTTTATTGAGAGCACCTCTAATTAGAAGAAATATTAGGTAACTGCATTTGGAGTTGCATTTTTTATGATTTCAAGGAAGTGAAACACACGTTAAGGCCTGAGTCAAGAGCTGCCAGTTCTAACCCTTGCTCCTCACTGACATGCTGGCCTTGCCTTGCTGGGCAAAATATTCCCGTATCAGCTTGTTTTTCCCTGACTTGCTGTAAAACACCTTGAAGTAAATGTTACCCATTTTGAAGCTGTGGTAATTGGCCACTTTGTAACTGCAGGTGGGAGCAAGGAAACAGGAGTGGCAACCCAAAGGCATCACTCCTGAATCTTTGATACCATATTGTGTATACTTCTTCAGCATCTCTCATCTGTTTGTATTGTTGGAGGGACTGGTGTATTTATATAAAGATGCATTTTATACATGCATGTTCTTAGTAGAAATGTGTAAAATTCAAATGATACCAATTCACATTAAAAAAAATTGGAATTTGGGCAATTCATATAGGGAATTTCAGAATTCAAGTGAAATAGTGTTATTTTGAATTTGTTGTGACTTTTCAAGATGTGGTTTTGCTGTTTCCATTTTGGATTCCCCCTTATTCAAATACTTTCTTGAATCTCAAATAGGTATGTAAAGCAACTTGGACTGTGGGATTGGGTTGTTTTTGTTAGATTAGCTGAACTACTCATTGTTCATGATTTGGAATTGTTGGACACTGATCTTATTTCAGAGTGTTTATGTTTGAGTGAGGATGTAACTTCTGCCTTGGAAAGCTGAGGAACTCCTGGGAGAGCAATGCTTTCCACAGGTGAAAATTATTCAACTGATTAGTACAAGAATCACTACAGGTAGCAAAACTGGTTTGTGGTTTTAATTACAGATAGTTTTAGAGGAAAATTCCCTCCTTCACCAAAGTTTTGAGTAAAGGGATGTTTAAACCAACTACCAAAGGGATGTTTAAACCAACTACCCATATTGCCAGGATACAGTTACTCTCCTCCTCTTTAATTTCACATTACATATCCGTTCTTACTTTGTGATGTTCATTTAGAGGGTCAAATCACTTTTATAATAAAGTTTACAATAATCCATTTAATTTTATTGTTCAATATTAAATATCCCAAACACCATGTGAAACATTTGTTTACAGAAAAAAAAAATCTTTCTTCCATCCTTAAACTTTTTCACTCATTGTCACAATTGTCACAGCTAGGCTTTTCCCAATTAGTTCATGGGAACATGATGATTTACAACTTGGAGTTGACCTAACCAACACAAATACTTTTTTTAACGTCAATGTGAATATTAACATCAAAAACTATTTCTCTTTAATTAGCAATAGCATGTGTTTATTATTTTCAAAGAACTACCTATGTGTTCATTGCCCATCTTCAGCAGTGACTTTCACTAATTTCAAAATATATTAGCAAGCAAGGTTAGTTTACAATTTACTTTTTACAGTTTATTTCACTTCCCCTTTAATAGGATCTGTAGTAAAAGCCAGCTTTTTTTTTTTGTTGAAATTTTCCAAAACAGTTTTAAGTGAAGTCCAGATGTGTAAGTTAGAGAGCTGTTTCTTTGCAATGCTCAGTGGTGGGGAGACTTACGTGGCAAATAAAGGCAGTTTAGGGGATGCAGGCAGAAGGTTTTTTCCTCAGGTTCAGAAGTTTACTACAGGCTGAATTTTCCTCTTCTGGTTCTTAAAGAATCTTAAACTGAGTCTTTAACTCTGTTTTATTCTCAGTGACTACTAGTAATTTATTTTACCTTGGAAATAAAAGTGGAAGTTTAAAAATTTAAACTGAAATTGAAATTTTCCAACTAGTCTCCCTCTCTACTTTAAAATCTCCTTCCTTAAGTAATCCTACCCCTGCACCTTTCTTTGCTAGCACTTCAGCTTGTGTTTAGGACAATTATTCAGTATTTCCAAACATCTCCCATTGGACTTTGCTTAGTTCTGTAGAAAAGAAGAGTTTCTCATGAGTACATTGCAAAAAGTCGTATTTGATCACTGATTCCTTTACATTTTTCATTGTTCTTCTTTTTCCTTTTTGTAGTTACTGAAACTGTTGTGGGAAACTTTTTGAAATATCATACCATCACAAAACCTATCCTCACTTAATTTGGTATAACCTCAGAAAGCTACAGTAGATTTAACAAAACTTCAGTTCGGACATGGGAGAATTTTAATGAGCAAGTTGGGAACAATTGAGTTGTGGTTTTGATATTGTTAATCAAGAAATGCTTCTTCACCTCCCGGTAAAATCCTTGTTTCCTCTGATTTTCCTGTGTTGCTGGGTGGGCCTCAAAGCATTTGCCCACAGCTGGACACTGGCATCAGCTGCACAGAGGGGTGAGAAATGGAGAAACACGGACCCTGGTAACGTCACAGACACATTGTTGAAGAGAGATGGGAGCAGAGTGCATTTGGATTGTCCATAAAAGCATTGAATCCCACAGCACTGTTAATGATGTTTACCCGAGATGACAGAAGATGGTTCTCCACCCACTCCCTTTATCAATTGCAGATGTCTCTCTCTCCCTTACAAACTGGGGCTGCTAGCTGCTATAATGCAGTTTTCAGGTGTCCTGAGATAAATAATCTTCTTTTTTTCATGTTTTATATCACATTAGTTCTGTGTACAATTTTCTTTGCATCATACACCAGTTCAAATAGTTCTTTTTTCTCTTTCACAGAATAGTTCCTCCAGTTTTTTTCTTTTTGCTGTCTATTATTTCTTAGTAGCACAGTTCACAGGCAGGGTAACACAATTACTTACAGTTTTAAGTAACATTTCGGGTTTTCAAATAGTATTTCTAATGTTTGTTTTCAATTTACCACAATTAAAAGAAAGCAAACAAATAAAAATCCTCCCAATACAGCTGGAGCAATCATTCTTTTTTGTTACTTTTCCATGTCATTTTCACAAGTTTCTTTTTCTTGTGGAATGGTGGGCTATGAGTGTATTAACAGTTGTTGCTTAGTCTTATAAATTGACATGTTTATTCTTTGCTAAATTATTTGTTTCTTTACTGAAATGTCAGCTCCTAAACTCTGTGGCTATTCACTTTAATTCAGAAGATGTTGAGTATGTTCAGACCACTCATATACTGCTATAACCCACTTAATCTTGCTGTGTTGGAAATCCATTTTTCTAACTTCTGGGGTAGACTTCATTAGTATCACCTGACAAGTGTGTGATCAGTGACAATATGGAAGGATTTTATTGCCTTGTCCGGCTTCCTAGTGGGAAGTTGTACCACAGATAGAGACAGTTTTTTCTTGGAACTGCACAGCAAAGTCTGGGCACACAGGTTGCCACAAAGGACATTCCAGTTAGATATTGTGAAAACATAATGCAACATGAGGCTGATTGTCCATTGAAACTGGTTGTCCCAAGAGTTTTTGAAATCTCCGTGCATTCAAAGCTTGAACAGAAATACCTGTGAGTAATTTTATCTAACTTTGAAGTTACATCTATCTTTGCCATTAGCCCTGTCTTGAGCAAGAGCTTGTATCAGGTGGAGGTCCCTGCCAACCAAATTATCCCTTGATTCCATGATAGATCTGCTCTGGGTCAGCTAAGGGCTCTTGAGGACATCTTCACAAGGAGTGATGCACGAGATAAGGTCACTTGTGTCCCGTGAATCTGCAACATCTTCAGAATCACTTTAACAGAGCAGAAACAGAGCAGTGTTTCCAAACCATCCAGTCTGTTACTGTGCTCTGCATTCCTCCTAGAGTATGAACTCTAGCCACAGGGCAAGTTACACCTGCTGACTGTCACCTATGTGTGAGATGTTGCAAGATCACTGAGGCTTAAAGGCTCACCCAGGGACTCATTTCCACCTGCAAGCATAAAAATTATTCCAAATACCTGTCATCTGATCTATCCACTCAGAGAGTATGGAACCACTGGAAATTGCAGGATTTGAAGCTGTGTTAAGCTGATATTTCTCTACCAGAGCCTAGCCCCCTGCTGTGCAGCGTTGCAAATTTATTTTTGTGTATTTTTCTATATTTGAAAACAAGTCTTCAAATTTATTTGTGCTCCCACTTTGGAAAGTGTGATCTGGGGATGTGCTCAGTCAAACATGGAGGGAACAGTGGAAGTGACAAAAACACCCTACAGCTATTTTGCAAGTAGTGGCCCTGATGCGTTTGGCATTGGTGCTCAGGAGGGGCTGTGTGTGTGTTTGTGTGCAGTACCGAGGAGCACACATGGCAGGAGAGTTGCCGTGTGTGTGCTGGGTTCTGAGAGATGTCTATGAATAACCTTCTTCAGTCTACAGGTACCTCTGAAGTTATGTACTGGAATTGTCTCCCATGCATATGGTTATTTCTGTGTAGGAGATGAGCTCCCAGGGTATTTCATCTGCCCACTTCATTTCTCTGAGAAAATTTTTTAACGCTACGTTTTCCATTCCATTGATATGCAATGCACTGTGTAAAATACCAAGTAAATATGGTTGTTAAGAGCCTTATTTTTTGCATGTTCTAGACTAATTTGAATTGAATTAAGGCTTTCGAGAGCTGAGGAGGTTGGTCTTAAAACTCCATTTGCTAAAATTATCCTTACACGCTTGAACATAATTGTACTTACGCCAAAGAAATATGAAGAAAAACATGAAAGTGGTTTTATGACAGAACAGTACTTTACAAGTTTATAAAAATGTTTTGAATATCACTGTATTTTTCTAATTTATACATTTTAATTAGGTCAAATCAAATATTGTATGCACCCAATGAAAATAGTATACAGTATATACATATAAAATATATTATTATCACAGAATCACAGAATAAGCTGAGTTGAAAAGGACCCACAAGGGTCATTGAGTCCAACTCCTGGGCCTGCACAGGACATCCCCAAGAGTCACACCATGTGCCTGGGAGCATTGTCCAAACGCTCCTTGAGCTCTGTCAGGCTTGGTGCTGTGACCACTTCCCTGGGGAGCTGTTCCAGTGCCCAAATACTCTCTGGTATAAGAACCTTTTTCTAATATCCAGCCTAAATGTCCCCTGATTCAGCTTCAGGCCATTCCCTCGAGTCCTGTCACTGGTCACTGCAGAGAAGAGATCAGTGCCTGCCCCTCCTCTTCCCCTCACGAGGAAGTTGTAACTGCAGTGAGGTTTCCCCTCAGTCTCCTCTTCATGTAATGTTTGCATATTTTATGTAAGCTTGTTTATGTCATAAATTTGATCATTTTCTGAAAGTAGGCATCTTAATACTTACACAATTTAAACACATTTTTTATCTAAATGCTTGTTTCAGAATTTTTTCATGCACATAAAAAGTATTATTTAATGAAAGTTGTTACAATAATTATATATCCTTAATTACAGAAATCTTTATCTTACATGATACGAAACTGCAGATTATTTCTACTCAGAGAGAAAGCATAGAAAGAAGGGAAAGACCTGTACTTCAAGCATCCATTTAGTCACACATCTGCACTGTTACTGATAAGGTTTTCATTTCATTCCAGTGCTTTATCTACTCTGTATGGTTAAATTGAACAGAAGTGTTCTTGTCAGCAGAGTTTAGGAAAAATCTGGTATTCAAGTAGTTTGTCTGTATAAGTGTATTGCTGCAGAGACAGGAGTTGATGCATTACAAAAATCCCATTTGGGTGTATCCACGTTTGCACTGTAAAACAAAGTTCTCAAAACTAAAAGTTAAAAGCGCACTTGGGGAAATTTGGGTTTTTGTACTGCCATAGGCACTGCCTTTCCTCTGGTAAAATGATGAATTTTCTGTAAGTCAGAAGCAACAGACTTACATATTAGCTCACATTAATAAGAATACGAATTCTGCAGCAAAAACATGCTGGAGGCCTAAGTAAAAATTAAAGACATTTAAGTAAAGCAAAATCATTGCACTGTGAATATTAACAAAACATATTATTAACCACCTAAGCATGGAAAAATTATGGCAAGACAACACACAAAGCTTTATTTTCTATTTAAAAAAATTAGAGACTGAGGCATAATAGCCATGTCACAAATTAATAGGAAATTGCTTTGATGATGGTTAATGCGTCCTCTCTGGCTTTCTGGAACGTATAAGCCATTTTCTTAAAATGAGACAAGAGATGGAGTGATGCTTCCTGCCTCTACATTGTTGTGTTGGTTCCAATGTTTCGATTAGAAAATGAAGTCACTCAAATTTGATAGAATTATTGCACTGATGTTTTTATTCTTTTTTTCCCCCAGATTGAGATGCTTGGTAAAGCAGCTAGAGAAGGGTGACATTAATGTGGTGGACTTAAAAAAGAATATTGAATATGCAGCGTCTGTGCTGGAGGCAGTTTATATTGATGAAACCAGGTAAGTCTGAGGGGAAAAAAAATGGAAGGAATGTTGCAAATTATGTTTTAGAAATTTAGTCTTTGCACGTAATTGTGACTGGCATGAGCTGAAGGCCTGTGCACGTTAGAAAAAGCGTATGTGGCTCTTGGGTCTTTTAGTGACAAGATTAAAGCAAGTAAGGTTCCAAAGGTCAGATATAACTTGGGTGGAAAGAAATGCCCACAGAAATGAGTCAGAATATCTGGTCTTAGTAAATACACAAATGAATGAAAAGGTGTGATTTATTTTATAGTGTTTGATGCCCAGTTTCTGTTTATTGTTGGCAGTATTACTGGCAATTGTGTGGGTTAATTCCAATTAAAATAGAAGTTCTAAGTATTTGGCTTCTTGAAAGAATTTTAAGATCTGAACTGTATTGAAATGAGCTAGCTAACTTACTGTTTTTCTTTCTGCACTCTGGCCTTTCAAGCTTTTTCTAAGAAGAATGGTCTTGTAAAGATGTCTGCCAAAACTTCCTCGGTACCGCTGGAGCGTGCAATGTGTGTCTCAGTTCTACATTTAAGAATTATTTAATGGGCCTAATGCTCTCTCTGTGGTGTGTGTCCTCCCCTTCCCTTGCAAATCTACATAGCTGATGCAGTGCTTGAAGTACTGCTTCAGAGATAAACCACTGATGATTTCTCCATACACCTCCCAAACGCTGGGATTAAAAGGGTGTAATATTCATAGCTCTTTCTGAGTAGTAGCGCCAGGACCAGGAAAATAGATTGAGATTCACTTTGTTTCTAAACTGAGGTGGCTTCTGTGGAAATGAAGAGCAGTGTTGCAATGAGGAATCCAGTGTTTCTGGCTCTGTGTGGGAGTATCAAGACAAACAGCAGACACTTCATGCACAGAGAAAACTGGTACCACTGAAAATGTACAGGCTCTGGCAGCAACAGGTGCACTGCTTTTGCTGTAAGCAAATCTTTAAATAAGCTAATTGCCCTCCTCTATAGAACTTGACAGCAAGATTACTAAACTGCCCAAAAGAAAACAAACATATATAATTTTATAGTGATTTGCAAGATTTTCATAGTTCTCAGGTTATTTTGCTAATCCTACAGCCACTATGACCTCCTAATGGTGACTGCTTTCAAAAATTCCACTGCAATGTATCAATGAAGTTTTGCTCTTCCATAGCTCATTGTGCAACAATGCTTAATAATATTTATTTATTTCACCCAATATTTTGCAGATATTTTGATTTTTCACTGTATTAAATCAGGATATACTTGAGACAGGTATCTTGTTTTGCTCTTATTTTCTGAATAGTTGATTTCACCAAAGCAACCTTAGAGTTTGTAGGCCTACCAAATTTTGGTAGCATTCCTCATATAAATATGCATTAAGCATATATTTTATGTATATATTTCCATACCTATAGCTGTATTTATGAAGTATCTGTATGTAGATACATAAATCAAATTATGCTTTAAGTAATATTTAAAAGTGAGACTATAATGAAACCTGCTCTTCTACTTTTATTCTTTTAATTTTAGTGGTTTGTACTTCAATGTTGTACCTCCATATTGTTCATTTTGGTTTACAGTATTTGATTTTGTTTTTAATTTGTCTTCCTTGGACTAATGCAGTCTCCATGAAATTCAGAATCAGTATGATGAGTTTTCCTAAGCTGGTGGTCTTTGTGGTAAATTTATCCTAAAAATAGAGACTGAGCCTCCACATCTTAGTTGGACAATATTATGTATGGTTCTATTTAAAATTTTAGCATTTTCCCATTAAAAACAATTGTAAACTGAGATATTTATTGTGAGGCTGAGAAACACCCTAGTTGCCACTGGTACTTTCACATGACTCTTTTCCATGGCAAGCTGCAAAGATAATCCCATTTTAAACAGCATGACCAGTATTCTGTAGTCTAAGTCTACACCCAAAAATGTAAACACACAGAGAAGGTCTCTCAAGTTCCTGGGAAGCCAATCCTTAAGGAACAAAGCCGTGTATCGAGTCAAATGCCAATGGAGGCTGAGTTAACTTGTGGGGTTGCATTTGTCCTTATTCCCACCAAAGAATACAGATTCTTTGTCTTGCACAGAGCTACTTCTGTGGGAGTCTGGAACTGACTTAATTGCACTCATTAGTAGATTAGAAATAATACTTTAGACCATAAGCAAAATGGCCCATTTCTGCTGAGCCTGAACATGCAATTTTATACATCACGAAGTTCAAGTAACTTCAGTAAGTTTCTTACATATGAATTGCTGTTCAGTGTCTACAATTCACATGAAAATACCCATGCTTTCTATTTTAAGCCCAGTATTGATCCCTGGATTTTGTCCTGATGAATTTTCTGACCCATTGCTTATCCAAGCAGAGGAAGACCTCAGCTTCAACGTCAGCTTCAAAATTCATTCAAATTTTTAGAATTTCAATNGCAGAGGAAGACCTCAGCTTCAACCAGTGATCTAAAATTAAATTGTGTCTGTGGTATTCTCCACCACTTTTCTGGGTGACAGACCTCAATATCAGCTGAGGGAAAGGTCTTTTAAATATCTCTACAGACAGGAATAGCACTCTACAGCTTAGGAATAATAATAAACAGAGAATTTGTTACCTGAATCCCCTTAGCTCTTAGCTCTGTTATGATATATAACCTATGAAACAGGATAATAAAATGGTCCTGACATTGGTCCCTCACCTATGGCAGAAGCACCTTCTGCAATTCTTTGTGGACACAGAGAAGAAAAAAGCAAAAAGAAAAGTCAAAACTAAAGTAAATAAAGAGATCCAAGTATGACATATCTCACAGAACGCGGTCACTAATGTAGTCAAGGATCAAGGAAGAACCTGGTCTATTCCACAGCTCCAGGAAACGATTTGTGCTACTTAGAAATTAAATCTCTGGTATTATTCTGGCAAAACCACTTTTCTCTTTTTGAGCCTGAGGTTTTTTCAGTTTTTTTCTCCCAGTATACCATTACTTCATTTGAGTTTCTTGAAAAGCTTGTATCATATTATAAAGTTGTGTGTGCACATAGAAGAGTCAAGCATGTAAGTTGATGGCATATTGAGCCTTTATTTAAAGTGCAACAGTCAGCTGCAAATACCTGTAGAATTCACACCCTTTAGCAGAGGATGGAATATTTTTTTCAGGTCCTCTGTCTTTCCCTTTGTCTGCTCCTGTGTTTCTCTACACTATAGCCATTTATCTGAGCATTTTTTGTAACTATTTACACATACTCATTTCCATTCTTGAGCTTTCTAAAACTATGTGGAGTTGGGTTAGGGCAAAACCAGAGAAACAACACAACAGATTTTATTTATGAAGTTCTGAGAGCAGTCTTCTTAGAAACAGGGATCGGCAGTAGGGATAGCCTTCCAAAATGAGGAAAAATTGTTTTGGGGCAGTGACTGTCATATAATCCATGACATATATAATAATATCTCTATAAAAGGTTCTGAGCTGATGGAAAGTTGGAAAGCACAGACATCAGGCAACAAGTAAGTGCTGCTTTCCTGAGAGCTTCATTGTCTGTGGCCCCGTGTCACTCAATAAGCTTGTTTAACAAGCTCTTTTTTGGACCGCTGCATCTTTCAGTGCTGCACTAAACTCTTTCATGAAAGAGATCTAACACTCCGCTAGCTGAAGCAGAGGTTCACCATCAGCTGAAAACAAGCAGTGAAACTCTCACAGTTCCAGCCTCTCAGCAGATCTGCTCTGTGGAAGAAGTTCAAACTTACTCAATAGATGTTATAAATAATTCTGACAAATCTTGCAGAATTTTCTCCGTTAGTACCTGCCACTTGGCTCAAGGCAATGGAAGAAGGATATTTAGAGTCAAACAGGAAATAAATACAGCCTGATAATTCAGTCATGACAGCTGTTCCGTTCCTTGTAAATGCAGCTTTTCATTCACGTTAACTGGAAAGAAAAGTCAAATAAAATCTAGATGGAAATTACAAGATGAAAGAAAAAAAAAGTATTACAAAGCTAAATAATAACAATAACAATAACAATAACAACAGCAATAAAATAATACTTATTGTGGAGAATACTTTTCTGTTGTCCTGAGTAAAATCAGAATTGTTTATTCCAATTATGTTTTACTTTCAAATGCCTTAATATTTTAGAAAATATACTTGATTTCAGGAGGATATTTATCTGTGCAGTTGCAGTTCCACACAGGGTTTTTGTCTGTTTCAGTCTGCCCTTTTAATAAGGCTTTAACCTCTTGAGAACTTTTGCCTTAGAAGAGGCTGCATTTCCGTAATGCATGAAGCAGCTCTGTATTATACAGCTGGCAGGTTTTTTGAGCATCTTTGATTCAACAAGGCAAAATAAGAAATCCAGGTTCATGAAGAGAAAGGAGATGTCGTTAAGGGTGACATTGTAGAAATATATATTTACATGAGAGGTCTGGAAATAGTGAATGTATTTCAGTGACACTGCAATGGCAAACACAATTCTTCTTGATAAAAAGCTCTTACTTAGAAAAAAAGTACACATTGTGATATGTATAATGTTAACTAAAAAGGAGGTAATTAAACCTGAACTTTGTGACTGCTGTTGTAATAAACACCTTGGACTACACTGAATTTCCATGGTTCTACTCCGGCAACGCTCCAAATATTTTTTTGTCGTTTTGGGAGTGAAACAGGGACAAACAAACCCTCAAATTTTGGA
The DNA here is from genome assembly GCA_013398015.1 of Oreocharis arfaki. Lineage (NCBI taxonomy): Eukaryota > Metazoa > Chordata > Aves > Passeriformes > Paramythiidae > Oreocharis > Oreocharis arfaki. The sequence goes on along the minus strand of VZRR01014002.1, from coordinate 987,718 downwards.
CAAAAAAGGAATAGTTTAAATTGCGAGACGAAGAGTTTTGTCATTTCAGCTCACCAAAATCTGTGTGACCTTTCAAGTGCACCATGGAAATATCTGTGATAGGAACATGCACGTGTGTATCTTTGCCGCGTGAGGTCCAAGGAGGCAGAAAGGAGCAAACGCTTGACTGGATCCTGGTGCTCCCAGAGCTCTGTGTTGTGGAAGTTGGAACAGAGCTTAGCAACAGCCCAACAAATTAACGAAATTCTCCCGTTTCCAGGAGATTCCGAGGTGAAGAATGGTCAGTATAGCCTATTCTTGGGCAGCTTTCAGTACACAGTTTGGGTTATGTTTGTAAGCTGGAGAATGCTGTTCCCTGGTATTTTCAAGTTCTTCAGTAGTGAAACAGAACCTGGGTCTGTGGCAGCTACTCCATCTTAGGCTAGGAATTAATATCTCAAAAAATAATAAACTGTGATGATACTTACTTGGTAACCCTGTGCTTTCTTTCACTCTCTTCTAGCCATCAGCACACACTTAGCAGCTTCCTATTTTAAATGAGAGCCAAAGTCAATGAAGGATCCACCTTTTACATTTCTCATAATGAATCATTTTCACCAGCTGTATTTTAGCATCAGTGTTGCAACGCTCTGAGCTAGCACTCCATAAGTTGCTGATGAGCATCTCACAGCAGGAAACTGTTCCTTGACATTGCAGGACCATTGGCACTCTGTTCTCACGTGTAGCGTACCAGATGGAGCTGACTTTGTGAGTCACAGAGTTTCACTGGCTGTAAGGCTCTGGTTATGGTAGAAATTGTGCCAATTCAGACACCAGTATCTATGCAGGGACGTCAGCAGAGATGGTCACACCAGAAAAATGTCTTTGATGGTGCAAGGGTTGAGAAGGTTAAATTTTCTTGCATCAAAGATATGTACATATTTTTTAAAACTTTAAAAAATATTTATTCTTAATCTCAACCTGAAAAAGCAGATTAATTTGTTCGTTTATGCACTCACAGAACATTGGGCTATTCAGTCAATGATGTAATTTATTTTTAAAGATCTAGAACATATTTCTCCTGAAAATTACCTTTTTTGGGAAAAATCTATGTATATTAAAGAACATAATCTGCCTATTGCCGAGGATAAAACAGGTGGAATGGGCTGTTCTATTTGGTAATTATTTGCCACTTAAAAAATATGGTCTCTGTGATTCCTCTCTGAGCTGGTTTACCTGCGGAGAGATTTGAAGTGGCAATTATTTAAGCACAAGGTTAAATTTTAATCTTGAATATTCAGTCAAGTTTGCTGAGTGTGTATTGCTGTCCTCCACAGCCAGCCCATGGTTAAATGTGCTTCGCCTGAATTTGTCAGGAGCAAATGTACCATTTGATGTAAATTGTTCAGTTTATCCATTAAGGGAATCTACAATTGATACTTTTGCAAAAGCTGCTATTGAGAAAAAGCTTATTGTGTTGAGATTAGTTCAGTACATTCCACCCTTATAAAAGCTTAAAATAAGCCTTTGAAATCTTTTGTACTAAACTAACATGGTTTGGTTTTGTGGTTTTTTTTTTTTTTTTCCTGAGAGGAAAGCTTACAAGAGCATTCAAGTAATATAAAAAAATGCGTTTAGAATCACTGAAAATCTATTAAACTCTGACTAAAGCTTCTTGGTTTGGTTAGGGTACTTAATAAATGGCCAGCATTCCTTTTCCAAAGCTATTGAATTTTTCTGTTTCAAAGATTTGCTGCTAATTTATTTCTAAGTCATGTCCTGAATTAGTCCCTGCCTTATAGAGCTCTCCCAGAACACTATATCAGAGCAACTGAAGAGGGAAGGGAAGGGAAGGGAANGGAAAGGAAAGGAAAGGAAAGGAAGAAAAGAGAAAAGGCACTGGCTCACAGCTGTACTCTGAAATATGGTAATTTTTAACCATGAGTATCCTGAGCTGCATCTTAAGATTGTTGTTGTCCTTTGGTATATACCTCTGTGCTTCTGAATAGGCAGTACATATCAACAAGTGAACATTCCCAGTAACAATGGGCCTTCCTACATTACTTATCTTCTGGCATAATACCTGTACTCATTCCAAATTATTTTCTATTTATTTCATTAATTGGTAATTCTTCAAATGAGGACATTTCTTCTAAGAATATGCTAATTTTATTAGCACAACATGTTGGTAAATTCATCATTTGCTTTAGAAAGACCTTTATGTACTAAAAATGCCCCTCATTCATTTTTGCAATTTGTTTATCCTTCATGGGAATCAAGAGAATCTTTTAGTGGATGTTAGTGGAAATTGTAATGGACTATAGAGGATGGAAATATTTATTGAATATGTTGATTCATGCTTATTCAGGAAGATAGTGAGATAATAGAACTAAAGAATTGTAAAAATGTGAATTGAATATTTAGACTGTAGCTTCTTCTGCGTTCTAGACCTAGAAGAGGACTTTCTTTAATTCACTCTTAAGGGCTTGATTAATTCACTAATTGGCAAAGAGCTAACACCACCTTCTCAATCTCTCCTCTGGAAATCTTTCACTACCTCTGTTAGGCAGCATGACTGATCAACAAAGATGGATTTTTTTTTCCCCCACAGCCATTATCTAATTTTAATTTTTAAAATTTTCTTTTCTTTCTTCTCCTCCATAGTACATCTGATATATTCCTAAGGGAAAAGAAATATACTTCTGACTAGTGCATTACTATATTTAAAATTCTGATTAAATGAAAAGAGAGCCAGAAATTATCATTACTTGAATTTTGAAAAATTATTCTTGGCAAAAAACACAGTACTGTGACAAGAAGATCAGGTTATTAGTTACTATGACTGCAATATTAATTGATTGCTAAGCTGAAATGCCATGGGCCATGTCTTACTTATTCCCACAACTGTCAATGGAAGTTCTACTCATAGAATGAATAGAATTAAATAACCCAAGCCTCCCCCTCTCCTTCCCACGCATATCTCTTCCTCGTATTGCATCTACTTAACATGCTAATGATATATGAGCAAAATAAGTGTATGTAACCCTGAAATTCTGACTCTGTGTTGAAAAAAAAAGTATTTTCTGTGGCACATTCTGTTAGAACTCTTTTAGTTGTTTTGTTTTTTAGCATTTTAGGGTGTTCCCTAGCTTTATGGAAGAAAAATTATATATATTTATTTAATTCATCTGGGATATTTGAGTTCATGCCTCCTGGTTGAATGACGTTTATCTCAGCAGAGTCTTACTTTAAGACTTACTGTGGAACATCTATCTAGCTTTAAAATGCCTACAATCTCTGATCTTCAGGTTGGTTGATTTGGAGGATGAGGCTATGGGCCTTGCAGCCACTTCATTCCAAATATTTGCTAAGCCAGAGGTTCTAGCCTTGTGTTTGACAGCTATAGCCACATGTTCATTAATTTGTCCAATGATATTTTTGAACTTATGTGACAATTTGCATGTTTTGAAATGCCACAAAATTACAGTTTAAAAATTGTATTTTGCAATATACAATTACAAGTTAGATTGCAAAATCTTGCAAAAATCCCTGTAGTATTTCATAGGAAGTTCAATGCCTTGACTGTGTGCCTTTGTTTTGAACCTGTGTTTCAAGAGTATTTGGTCTTCATCCTCCTTTTTTTTTTAAGGGCATAGAATTCTGGAATGGGTTGGAGTGAGATGAATGACTAGCCCTCGTTTCCTGTCCTTAAATGTTGTTTCAATTAGGCACCTGAAAGAAACTAATCCTTTCTGAGAAGTGATTAATCTTACGTGTTGAGTGATCTGTCAGATTTTGTGCTCGCAAATTAATTATGTGTTGCAGTTGCTTTCCTAGTTATTTGAGTTAGAAGCAGAGCCTCTGAAACTCTCTCCTCCCTGGCATGTTGTTCAGTCATCTCTTATCAGAGAGCAGTGGCCTCATGAAGATTACGGATCAAATGAACACTTATTTCAAGTACTATTTTCTTTGTTCTGTCTTCATGAAGTTACTCCTGCTACTGTCATTTACAGACGGAATAGTCCTCCTACTTTACAGATGAATGGTTAAAAAGATTAGAGAGACTGCAGTGTGCCTTGCTAGTCTTAATTTGTACTCCAGTGGCTCATATCTGCAGAGCTCAGGGCTTGGTCCCAAATTTAGATCTGCATCCGATCATAGCAAACTGATGTAGAGCTCTGCTTCCTGCCCCACAGCTGATGTGGAATATCCCGGCTGCATGCTCTGAGGCAGCCCAATGGCCATAGTCCTCTAATTGTGGGAATATTTTCATCTCATTTGAGTAACAGTTGGAATAGTTACAAAAATGTGCTTTAGGAATTATAAGGTTTTTTCCTTATTATACTTAAAAATACATCAAATGTCAAATATTCTTCAAAAATATAAATGTACTGATTTCTTCAGGGATATTTGATAACAGTGTTAGACTAGCATGGGTTTAAGTGGACTATAACATAGGTTTTTGTTTAGACAATAAAGCCAATTTATAGCCTTTGACCTATGCCCACTCTCAGCCATGGTTCAGTTTTGCAAGATAACTTGCTCAAATCCTTCCCTCCACACAAGTCCTGCTCTTCCAAATAAGCTTCTGATTTTTGGCTGTTGTCCCACTGTCAGAAAATTTCATAATTCTTGTTAATTCTGCTCTTCTTGTACTCCATGTTAAAGAGTCTTCCTGATAATTCTATGCCTCTGAAAAACAGGAATGTTTCTACTGTTCTTTCAGTAAACTGGGGAAGGATAAGGGGTGCATTTTAATTTTTTTTTACCACAGTTGAAAAATCTCACAAAATGTACTGTCAGCCAGATGAGCTGCTGAAACTGAGCACAAATACACTATGCTCACTATTCACCAATAATTTATATGATTCTTCTGACATGCTTCCTATTAGGCATCTTCCTATAATCCCTCAGATAGTATTAAATATATGTGGGGATTATTTTGAACCACACCATACTCAGGTGTTCCTTAATTGTCCACGTTTCAGAAAGGCAGCACTGGAGAAATAGACCTATGTGATCAAACAATGCCTGCAATTCAATTGGTACCACTTTCAAGAAAATACCTTGAAAGGGTGGCATGCTTTACATGTGTTCAGGTCATCCTAACTCTGGGGCTTCTTGCGTGATTGAATGAAGGAAAACTTGATATCTGACTAAATAAGGGAATTTGTTCCTGGAAACCCCAGCAGACTGAGTGATAAGGGCAAATAACTGCAAGAAAAAGATTTATAGAAGTATGGAATGGAAGCGTTGAATCTGTTCAAAGAGAATATTTAGTTACATGTTTCTTCTAAATAAACTGATGACCTCTAATTCACTTTTGTTGAAGTTTCTCTTTAATACTTCTAGTTTGCAAGAGCTATATATATCTTTCCTAGCTTTTTGAACTGCTAACAACTGCAAAAGCTGACTTGCAATCCAATTTTGTATAACATTTTTACTGCTGTGACTGTTACCCTGCCTTCAATAGAAATACACATATCTACATAGAAGGAATTAGTTCTCTTCAAGAAAGGAATTAATTCTCTTCAATGCTTTTATTGTGCTGGAATAGCGTGATGAGCACGTGTACAGGGTGTTCATTGACATGCACTCACCACATAATTGCTATTTAGCATCATTTATTTTTGCATGTAAGTGTCAAAACACTTCTTGTACCATTTTGGGGGACAGATCAATAGACCAATGGTGTTCTCAGTTATAGCAGTAACCCTGCTGACATTTCTGTCAGTTACTGTTTTAGATGTCTTCTTGGGATTTTATAGCCCATTGATTACACTTCAATCCACCACAGCTCTGACAACTTACTAGGAAAATATTTTCTTGTCTTCAGTTGAATAACTTGCATTTTATTTCTTTTACCTACTGGAACATGAGCAGTGGGAGAAGAGAAGATATCTGCTGTGCTCCGCTTCCGCTTGCTCTCAGTCCATCTGCCGGAGAAGACATTTAGTGATGTGCTGAATCGGTTCTACAGTCAACCTCAGCTCCTCTTAAATCAAGTTTTGTTCACTGTTCACCTGTCAGTAGACTCCTTGATATGTCTGAGATCTTGTTGGTTACTTTGTATTAATTTTTTTGCAGGAAACTTCTGGACACTGAAGATGAGCTCTCTGACATCCAGTCAGATTCGGTCCCGCTGGAAGTGCGGGACTGGTTAGCTTCTACATTCACGAGAGAAATGGGAATAGTGAAGAGGAGACCTGAGGAAAAGCCCAAATTCCGGAGCATTGTGCATGCTGTACAGGCTGGGATTTTTGTAGAAAGGTGAGAGCTTTGTTTTCTTGCTACAGCAAGAACTGCATTTAACCACAGTGTCTGCCACTGAAGATCCTTTAAATGGTGGGATGAACCGGCAGCAAATCTTTGAGCCAGAACTTATGCTTCAAGTTCTGCAGCCACTCTATTTTTCTATACAGAATTCCAGATGAGACCTCTAAATCTGTAAAATCTCCTAAGCCTTGGAAAATTCTGGGGACGAACTAAATGGCTTTGTAGCTTCTATGCTAAATTGTACAGAAGACTGTTCTAACATCAAAGAGTAATATACCCGCAACGGGGCTTTTCTCATAACTTCATTAAAGATTACATAAATCTTTGGGGTCAGACCCTTAAATCGAATCTTGTTATTTCACCAAATGTGAAAGGCAAATTAAAAAAAGATAATTTGTTCCAGTATGTTTTTAAAGGAGTGCTACTTCTTAATATTTTATTTGTTCTTTTAGGATGTACCGAAAAACTTCAAGCATGGTTGGTTTGGCTTATCCAGCAGAAGTGATAGTCACATTTAAGGTGAAAGAAGTTTAATCATTGTGGAATTTGAATGTATTTACGCTTAAGTTTAGTGACTTTTAGGGTCAGATATAGTTTTCTACTGAACATATCCTAGCCATAGTACTACAGAACTGAGCACGCAGAACAGAGAAGATAATATTGAAGTTAAAATTCAAGAAGAACATATGATTCTGATTGATTCTGATTTAATTTAGATCATATAGGAGCAATAGAATTAAATTTGTATAGAAATTCTTATAGAAATGTGAGACTGTTTTATCAGCTCCCAGTGGTATCGTAATCAGTGTCTCAGACAGCAGCATTTGTTTCCTTTTTAGGAAAGAGAAAGGAGATAGTATTGGGATAGAGCTAACAAAAGAAGCTGAAGCTTATGGAACAAGTACAGTATTTGCTCTAAATTTAAGGTATTACTCTAGTTCAGCCAAAATATGATCTTTTATAGTAAGCTGAGTTCCTATGTCTATGAATGCTGTTAAAAACTGGTGTTTCTTGAAAATTAAGTACCTCAACTTTTTCCCTGAAAGCCAAATATGGTTGTATTATTCTTAAATTGCTTTATGGTTAATGACATCAGTGTTAATGACATTGCATAGTAGCCTGTTTGAAGGGTGGTATTCAGATTAGCTCCATAAGCTTCTGTAGACAATTTGTACAGAGAAAGTTAAACTTGGAAGATTAACACCTTTGATGCAAAGCATGCAAAGTTGCCTCGGTCATGTTGCAAGTATTTTCTTCATAACTGACACATTTGTTTTCATCATTAATATTGAAGTAGCCATTAATGTGTTATCTACATTAGGAGTATGAAGGAGTTGGACAGTAAAACCACCAAACTCTCCCTCTTCCCTCTAAAAAACTCCAAAGTATCTTTTCCAGCGATTAAATGGAAACCTAGCTAAATGGATGGAAATGTAATGTGGTTTTTTGTTTGGTTGGTTGGTTTTTTGTTATTTTTTCTTTCATCTACAGGATGTTGATAAGTGGTCTTTTGACGTATTTGCCCTAAATGAAGCGAGTGGAGAGCACAGTCTGAAATTCATGATGTATGAGCTGTTAACCCGATATGACCTTTTGAGCCGTTTCAAGGTCAGGAACTAACCCCAAATAAAAATATGTATGCAAAAATACAAATGGCAAATTTAAAATACAAGAAACCCAGCACTGAAATGTTTTTTTTATGGTACAATGCAGTGTAGAATTTCAAAGAATATGGCAAATGAAATATTGTAATATGCCAACAGTTCTACCAAATGAAACCTCACCCAGAACATGCAAATTTTTCTGCAACCCAAAAAATGGAAAGCTGTGTATACCCTTGTCATGTCATTTGTGTCACATAAATAGATTATGTATACAGACTATTTACTCAGCAGGTCTGAATCAGTGTCCCAGCTCTATGGACCAAAGATTACTAACAAGGCAGAAAACTGTAGTTAGTCCTAAATCCTTTTTTCATGGTCTAGATCATAGTATGTTGATCACCACTGTGCAGAGGCTTCAGCTGAACCTTCCTCTCCTAAACAACCTAGGGGGATTTATGAAGAGAAAAATTGATTTTCCAAGGTGTTTATCGGGTTTTGCAATGCAATATAGAGTCCTTATAGCCAGCTTTAAAAGGCTGAGCTAAAAAATGGATCAAAATGATACATTTATCGTTATTATAGTACCAAATGGAAGTTTTCGAAAGTTTCAAAATCCCTTCACTGAGAAAACTCCATGTTCCTTTTGAAAAAGCTGTCTCACCCTGAAGTTTTTTGAATATTTTAATTTTAGGATGGTAACCCAGCTTTTCCAAACAGGCTTTATGCATTTGAAGTCAGGACCACACCAGGGCTGCCATTATAAGACAGACAGGAATTACACAATGCTACTGGCAGAGTGGGCTTAAGCCCATTTTCAGACCCATTGTTTACATTCCAGGGTTTTTAAATAAAGAGAGAATTATTAAGGGAAATGTAATTTCATTAAATGGGTGATGTGGTTTATCCCCAGGCAGCAAATAAGCACCACACAGTCACTCACTTGCTCACTTCTCTCCCCAGCAGGATGGGGGGAAGAGAATTGGAGGCGTAAAAGTGAGAAAACTTGTGGGTTGAGATATATACAGTTTAATAATGATGGTGATAATAATAATATAGAAAATTAATATCTAAGAGAGAAATAAAACCCAAGAAGAAATGATGCAAATGCAAACAATTGCTCAGCAGCAGCTGGGCGGTGCCCAGGCGGGCCCCAGGCAGCAGCCCCCAGCCTGGTGTTGCTGACCCTGCGGCCGTACGGAGCGCTGTCCCTTGGGTCAGCGGGGCACGGCTGTCCCGGCTCTGCCCCTTCCCAGCTTCTTGTGCACCCCAGGCTACCCCGTGGGGGGTGGGCTGGGGAGGAGAANGGGGTGGGATGGGGAGCAGAAAAGGCCTTCACTCTGTAACTGCTGCTCAGCAGTAACTACAACATCCTGGAGTTATCAGCTCTGTTTACAGCACAAATCCAAAACACTGACCCATACCAGCTACTATGAAGAAAATTAACTCTGTCCCTGCCAAAAGCAGCACCATGCAAAAGTAAGTGGGACCAGACAGTACCTGCACTTCACACATTGTCTGGAGGAAGGAAAGTCGTACTGTGAGGTTAAAGCAAACCATGTCTCAAGCAGGGTAAAACTGGTGAAGAGAAGGAGATAATCCTATTGTTAGACTCCTATCTGTCATGCCTGTATTACATGTGCATCTATGCATTTCTGGGAAAACTATGTCCTGAAAACCATCTGGTTGATAGCTCTACAGTGTCTTGTTCATGGTGTATGTAGAGAGATATAACATCTACAGAAATTGTGTGGGGACGCACCAGTGCATGTATGATATTAGAAGTTTACATTTAAATTTTTTCTTTTAGTTTGCTCACTAGATTTTATGGTATATTATTTGTGATTCATTTATTGCATGCTTAACTTTGCAGCTGTTGCAGGAAAAACCCAATTATTTTTATGTTTTCTTCTCTATAGATCCCTGTTCCCAATCTTATTTCTTTTGCTGAAGCTCTTGAAGTTGGTTACAGCAAATACAAAAATCCCTATCACAATTTGGTCCATGCAGCTGATGTTACTCAAACTGTGCATTACATAATGATTCACACTGGCATCATGGTAAGAAGTATTGTGAAGTTCAATTTACTTCTTTTCTCAGACTCTGCTGTTTTGAATAAATGTGTACACGTGTCTTTTCTAAAGGAAAAAGCTCAGCTGAAAATTTTGCGGAGAGAGATTCAAAACTACTATTCAGGCTGTGAACTTTATTTCATTTTAACAGTTCTTCCAGGCTGAATTTCGCTTGGTGCAGAGGGAAAGAGGAAGAAAAAAAAATCATCCTTAAATCCTTTTTGCTTTTCATTGCCTGGATTTAGGTATTTTATATCATATTTAATGAGATAGATTTGCAGGAGTGGGCAGGTGAGAATTTTTTAACTTTCACGTCAGAGCATGGGAGGTGTGATCAGGCAAGGAAGCTTTAGTATCTGCAGAGGTCCTGGCTGTTGAAAGATGTACTGAATTGGTGCAGGCTTAGAATGATATCATCATGGGATGGCTTGGGTTGGGAGGCACCTTAAAGACAACTCAGTTCCAACTGCCCTGCCATAGGCAAGGGCAACTTCCACAAGACCAGGCTGCTCAAAGCCCCATCCAGCCTGGCCTTGAACTCTGAAACTGCTTTTTCCTTTGGTTTTTAACCTTCTTTAGGACTGTTCTTGCATACTTCAGTTGCCTGTAGTAGGCAGGCTGTTGCATTTGCCTTGCACCATCACAGTATTTTTTATTATTTATTTGGGAACTGAAATGGGTCTGTGCAAGCATTTTTATTTCTAAACACTCATCTTAGATTTAATACCAGCAGTGGAAGTCTCCTCACTATCAGCTTGCTAGGCAAAAATAAATACTGACTGAAAGAAAATGGATGTTTCTGTCAATGGTTTTTTAATGAATACAGTTGTTTAAAAAAACCCTAACGAACCAAAAACCAAACAACAAACAAAACAGCTGGGAAGAAATAGAGTCTGATTTCTGTTTGTAGAGCTATGAAACAATTCCAGAGGACTTTGGAAAGGAAAAAATTAGAGGTGACTCTGGATGTTTTTGCTCCTATAGACGCAATAAATTACAGTCAATCACTCATGTTAAGCCTTTTCTCACTTAAAATGCCTTTGGCTTCAGGGTGGGCAAGGAAAGGTTCCCAGGCATTGCACATTCTTATTCTACTGTTTAAAGGAAATATTTTGCCTCTAGGTTTAAAGCTATATTTTAACTCCAATACTACTTCTTAAGTGAAGCCCAGAGTCTTCACCAGCCAAGATTCCTTTTCAGATTGAGAAGTTTTCTTGAGAAGGGACTTCCATATCAGATTGAAGCAGAGACTAGCCAGATCTTGCCAAGAGGAGTCCAAACCAAACCTGTTGTATATAATATTCACCTATCAAAAAAAAAATTAGTAGAAGAAAATTCTGGATATTAGATCTTCGTTCCTGTCCTACCCTTGTCTTCTACCACAAGATTAACTGCAAGAGTTAAGTGATAAGAGCGACGTCTTTGTTGTAGGTATACACCTGGATCAGGAACTTAACAGGAGGAAAATCCTTTTGTTTTATTATAAACATCCCTCTGGCCCATTGTGTCTGTGCCCCTCTGCCCTTCAAAAAAGGCAATAGCATTCAGATTTTCCTTGAGATGCCAGGACAAGTTTCCAACTTCCAGAGCTATCCTAGTAATTTTGGGATGTTTAGCCATTGATTAAACTGCTTTGAAAGACACTTTGTGTATCTCTGAACACTGAATAAAGGAATCTGTTTCATATTTGAGTATCTGCTATTTCACTGGGTCCACACGAGTGCGAGAAAGGCCTTTCCAACATGAGTTTTACAGTATTAGCATGTTAACCTTCTAACTGCCTTTGATGTGATTTGGACAACTGTTTTCCAAAAAGTTTAGACTTTACTGCCGCAAAATCTCATTAATATTGCAACACTACTTCAAAGTATTTCTATAAGATTAGTCCAGGTTTAACTCACATTTTAATTGCCAAATTATGATATTGAATTGGGATATTTTCCTGCCCATGGCAGGGGGGATTTGAGCTAGATGATCTTTCAGGTCTCTTCTAACCCTAACCATTCTATGATCTTATGATTCTATGATACTGGAAAGTTCTTGGAAAGATATCTAACTAGGACAGCACTTAGTCAAGAGTGCCTTCAAACAGATGTACTTGCCAGGCAGAAGGAACATTTATGGAAATCAGTGTTTGAAAGAGGGCCTAGTGATTTTGCAGCTTGCAAAGTGTTTCTATCTCAAATGTCACTTGCAATTTGAGAAAGCATCAATATCATGAAAGTGTTCTATTTAACTTGCTGGATTTTTTTTCCTGTTGCCTGGTTAACCCTACTCGATAACAATTTGGAGTTTGCTTCTCAAGCCAATAATTTTCAGAGCATGCCCATTGTAATGCTTTTTTTTTTTTTAAACTCTGCTGTATTTCTAATAAATACTTGAATTAGAGAAAATCTGATGCAATTCTAGATCAAATTCCTGCGTCTTTCTTTTTTCCAGGTTGTTTTGCAATTTGAAGTTTTTGTGCTTTCATTGTCTCTTAAGGACCTCATACTGACTCCAAATTTTGAAGAGTTGCTATCTTCCTTGTTTTTTTCTGAAACACACACTGAAGCAAAAGTTTCCAAAAGCTGGAGTTCAGGAAATCTTTTGCATGATTCCTGCTGGTGGTGTCGTATGTTTTGTACCTTTTATAGGAAGCTGGAAAACAGCCGTATTCCCACATTTGCCAAAAAAAATTGGCTAATCAAAGCTTATGCTTCTCCGCAAGCCCCTAGAGAGATTCTGGTGAAGAATAACACATATTCAGAGCTGTTGTTAAAGAAATAAAATAATCATTATATTTTTCAAAAGTTGCTGTCTTTCTTAAGAAAGGAGATCCAGCCGCTTCAGATCAGTGTGTTAGAATGTTAGATATCACAGATGGCAGACAGTCTATTAACCTTCCCAAGAGATTAAATCCCAGATGATGCAAGTGAATGTATAACTCAAGCTTGCATTTATGAAATTTTCATCTTTATAAAGGTTCAAGAATCCAAGTCCTAGGGAATACATCTTGTAAAGAACTTTTGAGTCATCGATCATCTTCCCACCATCCCTTTTCTCCTCCCACGTACCTGTATTGCTCAAAGTAAAGGAGAAAATGTCTTTACTGCCAATAAGTGCATTGTGAGACTCCACTTCTTACTCAGTTTTTAATCCATCATTGTAGAAAAAAGTTTCAAACAGAACTCATAGGTTGAAATGTATGTATTTACATATAAGCAATACATAATACTTAAAGAGAAGATACAATTTATATTAGCTATTACACCTATAAGATGTAACATCTTCCAGGAGGAAGCAGGTTCCAGTTCTTCTCAGTCTTGCAGACCCCCAGATACTTGTTTTTCCTTCTCCCTTTTAGAAACACATTTACTGACTGTCTCTCTAAGATTTTTTTCTACTTCCTTAGAAATACTTTAGCTAGAGTAGTTCTCTGGTTCTCTGGTTTGATTACTGATCTCAGTTTTGACTGTACTGCTAGTGTGTGTGGAATACTTGCTCTTCTATATTAATGTATGAAGTCTCTGTGTAGCCCATAGATATTGTTTGTGAGGAATGTTCTTCTTATGAATGCATTGCCTAACAACTATATTATTTGCTACAAAAGCTGACCTTTGAAAAGGCATCTTAAAGAAAAGTTTATGCTTAGCTTTCGTTACTAAAAATTTCTGTCTTACTGTTCTATTTGGTATGTTGAAAACATTGTGAAAGCCAGGACTGGTCATGGCCTGGTTTCTTGTGACACACAATATGATGAAGGTCATTGTTTCCATTTTTAGAACTGCTTACAGTACATTCTCGTTCCTCTGTCTGTGACCTTTCTAAACCTATACTGCTTCACCAACAGCCAGTACTTGTTCCCCAGCAGCCTTATTTTGTTGCTGAATGACCTATTTAACTATTCTCACATTGCTTGTGAATCTTGACTGCTTCCTTCCTTCTTCTTTGAAAGAATAACAACTATTGGCAACTTTTACTACATCTGACAGCTTATACATTTCATATCCGTTCACACACATGTATGTGCATATCTGGGTGCATGAACTTGAGATCATTCTTTGATCCTTTAGTACAGAAGCTTACTTGTACACCAAAAACATCTGAAATATGTGTGGAAATGCTTGACTGGCACTTGACTTAATCAGTCCTATGACTGTGGGGGTTAATTATCATATGATTTTTCTGCCCCCATCTTTAGATGGAGTAAATTTTCTGCTCAACGACTTTTTATCATTCAAGAAATAGAACTTGAAAGAATATAACAGAGGTTATTTTACAAACTGAGCAATAGAGAACAGCCTCATTTAGCAAGAGTTATGAAAGGGCTCAAAACTCCAGGGTCTGCATTGTTTTGTATACATGACCCACATTACCTTTTGTTCTGTGTAACTGTGTATTAGCCTTATGCAACGGGGTTTTTTTTTGCATTGGTACAAAGTATGATAAAATTTAGAACAGAGAAATCTCCCATGAGCCTAATTTTAGTGCTATGTACACTGGTAAAATATAGATAATGCTAATTTTGTACCTTCAATTTATTATTAACTGTGTATGTAGTTTACTGAAAGACAAATTATAACCTAATCTTCATATGAGGTTTTTTTAGATTAAAATACCATAATTTGGCAAGTGTCATGTGTGGGCTAACAGATTAGATACTCAAAGCAGTTGCAAAGTAAACTGTGTAATTCTTTTGGTAACTTCTTATATTTTTGGCTGCCAATATTTACTTTGCTAGTGACCATAAGGATTTTAACTTGGTCTCAGAGAAATTGTGAGTATGACTTATTTTCTTGTATAATACTGAAGTGTTTTGGATATATAGTTATCTGGAGTAAGCAAAGAGGAAAGTTTATTTAAGTTGAAGGTATTGCAAAACGTTTTCGGTACTGTAGGGTTTAATCTGAGTTAGGCTATTATTGAAAATGTGACTATGATTTGTTTTTCATTTACCAGCACTGGCTCACAGAACTGGAAATTTTAGCAATGATCTTTGCAGCTGCCGTCCATGATTATGAACACACTGGGACCACGAACAATTTTCATATTCAGACAAGGTAAGTGAAGTGGTCTCCTAAGAGTCACATCTGGAGTTTGCAGTTCATCCAGGTTATGGCTGAACTGTTTCATAACTCTTACTAATAAAGCCAGGAAGTAGCCAGGTCAATCCTGATTTTACAAATTGCTTCCTTGACTTCTGTACGGTTAATGGAATCACTCACATGATCAAAAACTGTGAAAAAGTAATGAGATAGCTCTATAATGTCTAAAATAATTCCATTTTGGAGCTGATATGTCAAGAGAAACTTCAAAAAGATTCAGAACATGCAGAACATGGACTTGAAACCCCCTCACCCCTCTATTTGCTCACTTAAATTCTGATACTACTGACTCAAAAATTTCTTCTACTGTATCTCCATAGGAATGCTTTGTCACTTACAGCAATGTGCTTACATTTTGTTTCACTTTGTGAGTTAAACTTAGAGGGTCCTGGTGCAGAGTGAGAAACTTTCAAGTGCACCTTTAGGAATACCTAGCATGAGCCCTCTCCTAGAATGTTTTGAAAGTAGATACAAAAAAGAAATCTAGAAGGGAATCCAGTTTGAAATACAGAATTTGAGAATACAGGCTAACTGTATTCTTCTGCAGGTACAGCATATCATTCCAGCTGCTGGCCCAGTACAACAGCATATACTTCTCTGCCTTAAAATATTTTCAGCTTATCAAAGGAAAATCCCTGACCAATCCATTACTGAGTGAAAAATGGTACATCTGATACTTAACCTAGTACAAACCACACTATTTTTCTCTTACACAAAGCTATACTTTGTTTTTAGTATCCTCAGTTGAGGAGCTAGCTTTAGCTGTTCTTTTAAAAAAATCACCATAGCACTGGCATATTCTGACAAAACAGCTCAGTGCTTGTAATATTATTACTTTGAACAGAGGTGTCCTCAGATTCATCTATATGGATAAATTCCCCAATGGTTACATTTAAATTAAATCTATAGCATAGTTTACCTCCAAGATGTGGCCTTCAATAATGAAAAAATGCTAGATTTGCAGCTGAAATAAGGACACAATTTTTTTCTCCCTAAATATAGTCTGGCTAAAAATAAACTCGGTTTGTAGTTCCAAGTTTATATTAGTTTTCTATTTTTGCCCTTAATATTTTGCTCTGAAGTATCGCAAGAGTGGAAAACTAATTAAGCTGATAGTCTTTGAATTTCACTCAGGCATACTGGCAAACAGGTAGTTGTTACGTGATGTAGCTCATTCTTCTCTCCTCATGTAACTTGGCCCTGATGTGCCATCCCAGACTGTGATTCCAAGCTTCCTTTGCCTGGGGAAAACTGATGGTATGGCTGCCAAAATCGTAGGAAATCTTAGGACTGCTTAAGCCTAGCCATAAGTCGCTATGTTGATCAAAGTGTGCTTCATAAACATATGTGATTGGCATAACACTGATTTTCTCATGATTTCAGTTAGATTAGGGATGTAAACATATTGATTATTTAGGCTGGTTATGGTTCGTTCCCTCTAAATAACGTTTCCAGCCCTATTTTAATTATTTAGATCCCTTGGCACCATACATGACAACATATACTGGTGCTCAAGAGAACAAGAGGTTGAATTTAGTTTACTTATGTCAGAGTAAGCTGCACTGCTAAATCAACACACCTTTCTTCTAGTACAGACTTTTCAGTGGGCTGAATTGAAATACTCAGGAATAGTTTTGTCAGAACAGAATTGTAGCAGAGAGGGGACTTTCTTGGGGAAACAAAATCCCCAAGAATTAATGGTGTTTGAAGCGAATTATGATAAATCCACACCACATCAAAATTTGTGAATGTCTCTGTGTAATTTTGGAATTGGACATTAGTCTTTGATTATGAAGGAAAGGATACTGTTAAGTGTGCTAATATTATGGTATGGGTCTTTAGGAAGCACTCGAGTGCAATCAAATTGCAGCTTAGCATCTCTACCACCCCATTGTAATGAGGCTCAAGGTTTCTCTGTTTTTCTGAGAAAAGATGGTGGCTGTTTAAAACATGAAATTGAAACTTTTTAGTACTTTATTATTTGCAGCATCTTCTGATAGTGAGTAGCATGGGCCAAAGCACATCTCTCAGAGCAGGGGGAGTAACTTCTTAATACCCATGCTATGTGTGGAGCCCTGCTTTTGGTGAACATATTGCATTTTAAATGGTTGTATTGTGTTAGTGTACACTTGTAATCTAATTAGAGCATTTCTGATGCTCTGGGATCCTATCTACAGTCAAGAAGCTCAAATATCTCACGAATTTTTGCCATAGTTAGGTCATATCAATAAAACATCACACATTTGAAAACATGACTTTCCCACAAACAGTGAGATATATGGTATGAAGATAATTTTTTATGCATTTAAGATGGAAAATGTATCAGTACTTGATACAATAGGAACAAATGAGCATAGTTTGATATACCTGTATCTATCTGTATGTATGTATCTGTAGTCAATATTTCTCATAGAGAATGCATATTCCTACCTTTCTCAGTGTCATCATCCGAACACTCTTACAAAATCTGCCATTTTTTTCCCCACACTAGGTCAGATGTTGCTATATTGTACAATGATCGCTCTGTTCTTGAAAATCATCATGTAAGTGCTGCTTATAGACTCATGCAGGAAGAAGAGATGAACATCCTAGCAAATCTAAACAAAGATGACTGGAGGTAAGACTTGCTGTGACATTCAGAAATACTTCCAGTACTTAAAAATAATAAAACCCACCAAGCCTTCCCTGTGGAGTCTATTTTAAGAGTTCAAATTACAGGAAGTTGACACTGGAAAGAGCAGTGGATATTTAGAGTCTAGGGAAGGTTGCTGTGTTGTTAAGTTCTGTTTGGGAGACTCCATATAATTTTCCAAGTGAGGTTGTGCATTTATGAGGCGCAGTGCTGGAGTGTGTGGACAGTGCCTCAGGTGAGGTAGGTCTTTAGGAAAACCACAATGCTGCCTGAGCTAGGTTGCCTTTGTCCAGCATAACCAGTGGGTTGAAATCACAGTGCAGAGTCACACTCTGCTGCCAGCCTGAGCACTACTGCCTCCGGGATTTCAGCAGTCACGTCTTGGTTAAGCATTAGAAAATGAATTGTGCGGACAGTCCAAAAATAATAAGGCCCAAAAGCACTACAGAAATTTCTTTTTCTTCTTAATTTTAGTGTAAAAGAAAATTTGGCCAGCTGAAAGAATAAGTAGCATAATTGATATATCACAAATAATAAGGCTAAAATTCAGGTGTTGGCTTAAGACTCTCTCCACTATTAAAAAGGAAATGTTATCTTTGTATATCGTTGATGGATAAATATTTCATTTAAAAGTCCTTTAAAAGTGCATGAGTCTTCTGTGTGTTTCTGTAAATATAGATATTATTCAGTGACCCTAAAAAAACTCTTGCAGACAGGTGGACTGTGAAGTTCAGAGAGATATATTCTGCTCCCAGGAAAGTCTCCCACTGTGAATGATGCTACCATGGATAACAAAGCTAAACTCTGCTTTACTTGTGTTTTCACAAAACTATACATTTATGAAGGAATATGTGAATGTCAGATCAAACTTTGCTGTGGTGTATATTTACAGATGAAGGACTGTTTTACATCCTAGATTTACATGATTTTACTTATTTACATGATGAGAACACAAATGCTTTATAAATAAAGCATTTATTGAATATAAGTCTGCTGGCCCTTCTGGGTTTCAATTAAGTATTATTCTGTACCTGTTCAAAAAAAAACTAAAAACATTTATAATTTTTTTATTTAATACAAAGTGAGAGAGGAAGAGAGGAAGAGAGGAAGCATACACTTTTTGGTTCTCTTAAAAGAATTCTTCTCAGAGGATACTCGTCTGGATTTAGTTGTGAGAAGGATTCTGTTGTACATTTAGTGCCGGAGAAATTTCTCCAGAAGTAAATTGTTAACTTCATTGATAACTGTCTACACACCTAGAATTTCAATGCCAACATGAGCCAGCCTTGGTCCTCTTGAAACTATTTTGGGCCTGATAGTTTTGGGGTTGATAGGTCTCTGCGACCCTATTTTCGCTTGTCCTAACTACTGAGTATGGAGAAAATGATTGTGCCAGTACACAGTCATTGGAAACTCATATTCTGTCTTTTAAAACCATAATTTTAGAGGGAAAAGTATTTTCAAATCTTCAGACGTGTTGCCTTGAGTACGTTTTTCTGAAGTGGTGTTGTTTCATATTGTGTCCTACCAGAGAATGCTTCCAAGTAGAAAGGGGCTGATCTTCTTCTGTTTAATTTCAGTTCAGGAGTGTCCCAAGGATGGCTCAAAAACACTTATGTGTGTCCCCAGTCCCAGCTTTGTCATTACTGGAGACCACCATAAATCCGTACAATTTAGGAATGCCTGCAGCAAGATACAGTGATTCCAGCTGATAGAAATCTGGCTGCCAGCTAGTACATTTTACCCCAGTCATTCCCTTTTGTTATGCCACTGAGGAAAAGAGTAATAGGATGAAACCCAAGCATTTGCCAATGGAAAGAGGAACCTGTGGTTTCCAGGTTGCGATGTTTGTATGTACTGCTCTGGTGGACTGCAAACAAAATAGAGGAGGGAATGTGATAGGCTCTCATCACATTTCTGAAACACACTCTTCTCTGCATAGATTTTTTGGGCGAGTCTTCCCCCAGTTCTTTGTCCAGTTTAGTTGTGGTCTGTTTTCTCTAACTTTCGGTGCATTTTGTTTCTCTGTGGTTTTTGAACCTGTGATAAACTACCATGCTCTTTTGGAACTTGCTCAATCACACACTGGCTCCGTTTACACTTTCTTTTCAATCTCTTCTCACTGTAACCCAATTATGCTTTCCTAGAAGATGTTGCTTTAGTTTTGCAAATTTTGTTTGTATAGAGTGGCTACACAGATTCTATTACATGCAGCCAGTTTGAAGCTGGTGAGAGTTGGCAACCAGAGAATAGTAGAATTTATCATCTCTTTTTGGGCATATTCAGCACAATGTAGAAAAAAATGTATGAATTGGCTAATAAGCTCAAGAATCTAAACTAGGACATTCAGTTCCGTGTTTTGTCACTTAGCTCAGCAATTACAGTCTGTACTTTGAAGCAAGCAGTAAATTCCAAAGTGCTGGTCTGTGCCAACCTGCACAACCTGTTGTAGTGTGATACTTCAATTTAGAGGGTCAGTCATGGAAAAGACAGTTTCCTGGTATTCATTTCTAATATCCAGAAATTCCTATTACCCTCTCATTCCATTGTTATCTCTCGCTCATCCAATGATGGATCTGGTAGCCACTTAACAGAAGCTCTTACTTGAGTGAGCTTCTTGGATCTACACTGAAATTCATGCTGTTAAACTAACAGTTATGAAGGTTGCATTGAATCGAGTTGGCAGTAAATTGAAATGATAATCTGTTCTACTTTTTAATGCACTTCCTGGCACTGATTAATTTCTTTACTTCTGTCATATCTATTTTTTTTAGTTGCAGTAATTTAATTTTTTAAAAATTTAACACTGCTGACTGTTTAAACTGAGGTTCTGCTAATTATTCTAGCAAGATAAAGCAAAATGACTAAAATTACTTTATAGTATTCCATTTTCTCTTCTACATGTTAGCATTAAGAAGATAAATGTGATAATAAACTGCCAGCTTCAATTAAGTTTAAAACTTAGGCTTCTGGTCTGAGCTGGGGAACAATGCCAGCATTCTGAGGATGATGTCCTTCGTGGATAATGCATGTGACATTCATGGTAATTTTTCAGTCTTTTCTCACCTCTGAAAATACATTCTGGTCTTTGATATTGTTTTGTTTCTCTCACTTAGTGCCCTTAAATAACTAAAGAAGGATCCTCATTTGTCCCCCTTTCTCCTTTGCTTTACCAGGTTTCCAGTGTTCCAGCACCCCATGTGTAATATTGTTATAGGTGGTGGAGCAGTACTAATGTCTCAAACCATCCCAGCCATAAGGCATACAGTGATATATTGCCTGATTATTCAAAAAAAAAAGACAAATAAGACAGTAGGTATTCCATGTAAAGCATAATGAACAACATTCTTTCACAAAGCCCCTTGGGATTCTTCTGTCTGAGGATTCCTATAACTTGAAGATGAGGCTTATATCTTCAGTTCCCACCTTGCTTTCACTCATCTTAGTTTGTTCCTGCATTTTTTGATTAGTTTCCAGCTGACTAAATCTCTTTGTCATGGACAAACCCAGGTAAAGCTGGTTTCTATTTATCAGTTGACCACTTTTCCAAGAAATTCGTGTGTCACTCCTTGTCTCTTTATTACAGCATTGTTCATGTAATTTTTTCACATAGTCTTGCATCTCTGTTTTTTTACAGTGTCCTATCTATAGGACTTATGGCTATGGGGAGGGTTAAGAAAGGATGCCAGCGCAGAACATGACAGTTTACTAAAGTAAAGTGGAGATAGTAGACTCAAACCCAGTAATCTGATTTTGGGCCTGAAAGATTGTCATGTGCTGTACGTGAATACTGTTACCACTTCCATTCATAGTAGGACAACATCTACGTGTGTTTTTGCCATGGCAGCAGGTACCTGTACTATCCTGATGTTTGTAGTTGTGGACTACTAAATGAAGATCAGGAGAGTTACCTATGAGACCAGCTGAGGTCTCCTACGACATGGATGTTGAGACAGTCTGTTTTCCCTGGGAAGCAATTTGGTAATGGGATCAGTCCAAGAGTAACTTTCTATGCAATGATAGCAGATGAAGTATTTCTAGCTCTAGTAGAGCTTTATCTACCATTTCCCCATCAGGTCTCAATTTTCCATCTCTTTAATTATGGTAGATACAGGTGTAGGCAGGTAATAGCTGCAGGAATCTCTCTTTTGCTGTTAAGCAGATTTTTAGTGGCCTGATATCTTCAGAAGTGTGTGACAGGACAGTGCTATACTGTTTGATCCTTATTCAGGTGTTGGAGGTACAAATTAGGGCTTTTTTCTGCAGCCACAACAATATGAATAAACTGAAAGTGTGATTTTGCTTCTCAGTGTGTTTTGTGTCGTAGGGCTGAGATGTCTTGTGAGTGGGGGTGAACTTATCTCTGATCACTCTAAAAAGTTCAGACATTGAAATTGCCTAAGAAAATCTCCTATAGAAAAGAGAAGTGATAATTATCTCAGTCTTAAAAACAACAGTGTTTAACAATGCAGAGCCCTCATTTTTCTTGTAGTGTTAGCTGGGGATCTTTTTCTTTGTTTTGCTTTTATTTTTTTAATGGATTTGACTGTTTTTGAAGGGTACGTTTTCAAAGCAATGTGGAGGAGGAACAGTTGGGATGCAAAATAATTAGTATCTTTTTATGAGGTCAGATAAGGTAAGGCATTTTCTAAACACAAGTTGCTGTGGCTGCATATTATTGAGTAGAAGTGAGAGCATTGAGTCTTTATCCAGTTACATTAAAGCAAATCTGGAATAAATACATAAAAATCAGTGACAAATATCTGCTTAAATTTGTAATTAATTGGGATCAAAAGCAGTCTTTATAGTCTTTATAACAAAGTATTCTAACAGCCCTAAAGAAAACTGCAAATTACTTCTTTAAAGCATAGTCCTTTGAAAAAACCTGCATGTTTTTTGATTTACTTACACATGTGAATACAATATGAAAGATCAGTGAGAATGACTTAAGTAGGATTTTACTGTTGTATTTGATGCTTGGACATCCTTAAGATTAGGGGTGTGCTCATGAAGACATATGATACATAATGAAAGGTTTAATGAGGTGAATTGTTCCCCATACACATATAAGCAGGACTTGTCCTCCTAGGCTGTTAAAAAAGCCTGTAAATAAAGACCCACTGGACTCCTACATGCTCTATATCCTTCTACATCAAGGAGACAGAATTTTCTAACTCAGTAATTATTGTTGACAAAATTAATTTAATTTCATATTCACAACCGGAATTAATACACTTTTTTATATGATTCATGTTTTATTAGTTTCATATTGATTTAATAGAAAACTGATAGACAAGCCAACATCTCTGACCATAATGCCAGGACAGAGATGAATTATCAATCCCAAGCTTGTTCTGATTCATGAAATATGTATTACAATATTTTTGGAATGAAAGATAATTTGTCATGATGATCTTATATTGGTATAATGTTGATAGTATTTCAGATGTAATACCTCTTGCTCTTCTGAGTGTTTCCTCTCACTCTTCTGAGTGTATCCACAGCCTTCTTCCTAGGTTTAGTGTTACGCACTCTTCACTAACATGAGGGCAGTAATAACGTGTCCTGTTGTGTGACGGTAAGCCCAGAGAACAACATGTTTTTTGAATACTCTACAGCTGGAAAAAATAAGGAATGACTTATAATGGGTGAGAGAACTGCGTGTAATATTAGTTTATGCCCTAGGAAATAGGATTTACAAAACAGTGTGATTCTGAAATAATGATTGCAGAGTACATTTTCTGAGGTACATTGCTTTCACAGAATCCCTTTAGGATACAATGTTCAAGTTGTTAATAATTTATTTAAATGCTTTTTAAAACGTAATAAAACCCATGATGTTGTTTTGAAAGTTATAAATTAACAAATACTGCTTAAACAAATGTACCATACACAGAACAAATGAATTTTAATCAGTCATTTTGCTTTTAATTATTCTTAGGGAGTTGCGTAGCTTGGTCATTGAGATGGTCTTGTCTACAGATATGTCGGGTCATTTTCAACAAATTAAAACAATGCGACATACTCTACAGCAGGCACAGGGGTAGGTCATTTTCCATTCTGTTCATTATCTGTAGTCTTTCATTGAGCTCATATTCAAGAAAAGAATTTAAATAGTTGCTTTTGTTTTGAGATAATTGGAGCATGTCCTTGAATTGACAGGGTAGACAAAGCCAAAGCCATGTCTTTGATTCTACATGCAGCAGACATAAGCCATCCAGCAAAATCCTGGGAACTGCACTACCGGTGGACCATGGCCCTGATGGAAGAATTTTTTCGACAGGTGCCGTTTTTAAAATCCTTTAATAAATCTAGTTCAAGAAGCAATGGTTACACGATTAAATATTTTCTTAAGTCTACCATCAAGGTTGCTGTTGGTTGTGATTGACAAGCATAGTCAGGAGTATATATTCTTTGCTCTTCATACATACCACTGACATTAATTCAACTTTTATGTGTGTGAATAAGACAAAATGGTTTTAGCTCCCTATCTGTTTCAGCTGATACCAAGATTCTGAGTGTTGTAGTGGGTTTTTTCTTTCAATTATAATATAACGTGTCAAGCTGTTTTCATTCTGTAGACAGAGATTTATATATGCTCTGAATTATAAAGAAGCACCAGAAGGGTAGGATGAGAGAAAATAGGGAGAATTCATGTTCAGCAAAGAAGGCAAAAATTTGTCTCCGTTCCACATTTCAGAAAGCCCTTCTATTTCTTTTCCTTGCTAGTATTTGCCATGCATATGCCACATAGATCTGAAGGTGTTGCTTTCATAACAGCCTGATCCAAAGGCAGAGGTTAGACAGTACCATCCTGTTAATGCTGTGACCATATATCCTAAGCCAAAAATGAAGACTCACCTTTTTGAAAGTCTTTTAATTTCTGTGACGTACTGAATTCCAAGAGAAAACCCTGTATATGTTGGTGTCATTGCTGCCATTTTTTGACTCACCTCAGCAGGTGAAACAAAAAACATTTCTCCAGAGGGAAAATACTCTCCCTGTAATCGATATTTGCGACCATGCACATTGTCAGCGTAACTGTTACTGAAGTACAACTGATAATCAAAATACAATTTAGGTATGACAGTTTCTAGAGTTATGCACAGATTTTAAAAAGGGCTAATACAGATAGGGGGACAGTATATGTCTTGCTCAGCTTGACTATCCTAATTTTTCTACATGTTGACATTTTCAATCAGACGGTTTACATTGGAAAAAGAGACCAGAGAACAAAAAAAAGAGTATGTTAAACCATGAGGTTCTTAGACCCATCTGCCCAGAACTGCTCAGTTCCTGGAGATTCTTCATGTGAATTCTCAGTAGGGAGCATCAGGGCATCCTTGACTCTGGGCTTTGCACTGGGGAGGCAGACTGGAGAGCTGGTGCCTTAATCTAAATAACAAATGGACTAAGTTTTGTGGAAATAATGAGTAGTCATGAGTTTGTATCTGCTTCTGTCAATGGAAATTTTGAGGATTTTGAACTTCAGAGCAAAAAGGAGGAGCAGATTGCCCAAGAAAAAGGTCATAAAATGACCAACTGTAATAACATTTTAGACACAGAGAGATGGACTAGGCAGGGCCCATGGGACAGTGAGGCGATGTGTCCAGCCAGGTGGAGGTAGCATTAGCAGAAAACAGCACCACACTGGTCACTGAATGCACAGGACCAGCTAATGTTTTAGTTATCCCTTTATCCATTCATTGGAAGTGACTGGATCCCAAAGAAGCTGCTCCAAAACTTAGGAAAGCATTTAGCAATAGAACAAGTAAAAATGTATATATGTGTGCAACACAGCAGCATGAAATATGAAAGTCTTCCAGGCTGCAGAGGAGTGTATCAGGAACAGAATTCTTTCCATGTGCTGCTAAGGACAGTGTGTGTGGAGTAGCTCCAGCACTTTCAAAGTGTGATGAAGTAACAGCACATATAGAAATGCACTGAGCAGTGCAGACACAGTAGGTCTCTTACTTCCTAGATGCACTGGCTTGTTGTGCATCCTCTGGTCTGTTGCTCTGAGCCTGCGTGATAGAAATCTCCGGGATTTCCAAATCTGTGCCAGCCAACATGAAGTACTCCAAATGTATATAAAACCCTTCAATTCCTCTTCTTTTTTTCTTTAAAGATAGTAATTCAACTACTTCTAGTGCCTCACAGAAAAAGCAGTAGATTCTGAAACAGCTGATGCAAATCCAATGCTTTCACAGGCAGCTTTCAAAGTAGTGAGCACCAGCAAAAAAATGAACATTCACCTTGACAAAAACTTTGTTAACTACAGCTAATGGTTAAAATATGTGCCAGTGTTAACTTCACGGAAAAAAGCCAAACAGCACTTTAAGTTTAAAAGCATCAACTACAGAAAGTATATTATAATACCAAGGAAAATCTGAGTTGCTTGTTTAAAATAGAAATACAGCCACCCATCTCAAATCCTTAAAAGTAAAGAAATACATTGATTTACTCAAAGAAGTATCACAGCACCTATAGCACTATACTCTTGGTCTGAATACATCCAAAGACACTAAAAGAGAGCTAAAAGTGAGTCCAGGGCCTGGACAAAAATTTTTTTACTGTTTTGATTTGTATCTTGTTTTTAGATCTCATTAAATTCTAATGACTGGTTTAAATATCAGTGCTGCGTCCATTATTACAATTTACAGTAGTCTTAGACTTAAATGACACTTAAGTATGAATTAATATTACATTGATTGCAAAGCAATTCATAATTGGGGTAAAGAGCTACTTGAAAACAGAAAGAAATTCAAACTCATCTGTTATTAGTGTGGAATTTTCTCTTTTTTAATACCTAGTGAAGAGAAGATTGCAACATTTATACTACTTTAGAAATCCTGTATTAAACCATGGCTGAAATAGAACTACCCCAGTTTATATTATATTACAATCTGGCTCCTGTATTTACGTGGAGATGCCACTCCCACTGCTCCTAGTAGCAAATGTTCATGTGTTCTTCCACACTCTGAGTTCAAATTATTAACACTTGCATATAAAATTTAATGGCCATAGTGATATAACTCTCCACTTTCACATGAAGTGCAATCTGCAAGCTGCATCTGTTCCTGTGGCTGGATTGGTTTTACTGCTTTTATGGTTCTAAACCTTTCCCAAATATACTTCAGTGATACATGATAAAAAGACTAAGGAAGGTTGATACTGCCCCCTTCATCCATCACTTTCTGTTTTCCCAGTTTTTCTTGGGAAAATGATATGTTCATGTAGTGCTCCCCACTGCATGATCATGTAACAGCACCCTCCAGGACAAATACATAGGTTTATTTGGCTTGCAAGACTAGGTTTTCCTATATCTATAATGTCAGTGCTTCTGGCAGCCAGGTTTGTCCAGCAACACAAATTATAACCTCCTTTAAAAAGATGACTCTTCAGTTTTTGTTGGTTTTTTTTTTTGTACCACTAGACTTTCTTTTTGAGGTTTGGCAGATCAGTTGGTCTACCGTGCTGAAAATGGAGATACATCCTCCTGTCTGTTAAGACTGTTGCAACAAAAAATATTCTTCTAATCTGCTGAATGTTGAAAAAATTTCAGAGCTAGGTTGTACAAATCGTCCTTGTAATGAAGCTGAATTTGCATTTTTTGTGGCTTCAGCAGCAGAGAGTAATGCCTGCTAGCGAGAATAAGCTCAAGTCAGTTCATACACTTGACCTGAGTAAATCCATTGAAGGATTTTTACATGCTGGATGAACCAGTGTAATAGACGGAAACACTCAGCATTTGGCATGCTATTACAAACATGTCTAAGTGTCTCTAGTCCCATTGCATCTGGGATCAGCAGAACTAAATTGTGAATATCAAAGGACTTCATATAGTTTAGATCTCATTGGCAGATGCCTTGCTGTTGAGGAGAACTTGATTGCAATAAGTTTCTTTACATAAAAGTTGCCAAAAGTAAGTTAGAATGTAGACTCTTACTTTTAATCAAAATTTGAAGATTTGAAGATTTCTCTCTGGCATGTTTTTATTTAGGAATATAAATTAATGAAGTGTTATGTTGAATAAATACTAAGAATATTCAGATTCCTTCGTCTCTCTGTCCCTCTATCAAATATATGCTTATAATATTAAACATTGTTATTTGCAGGGAGACAAGGAGGCTGCTTTAGGTCTTCAATTTTCCCCACTTTGTGACCGCAAGTCCACTTTGGTAGCTCAGTCTCAAATAGGTAATGACAAGCTGTGTTTTTCTTTTTCTTGTCTGTGTAGGAGCATGTAAATTCACAAGAACATTTCATGTACCCATTTTGAATTTTATATGTTCAAAATTCCATCGTATGGAAGGTGTTTCTTTGCAGCTATCTGTTCACCAAACTCATGTGCTTTTACAGCGGAATGGTGCCGGTCTCAAAAGAACGTGATGTAATTTCACCATATGGGATGCCAAGGAGGGGTAGGAGAGGGATTAACCAAGGTACTGGACACGAGCCCAGCTTCTACTGTACACACTTTAGAGTCTGGCAGATCATGTCCTCAAACTGCTTATCTCTTGCTCGAGAACTCACAGCTCTGTCTCTATTTTAATCTGAAAGTACCAGTTTGTAAATTCATCTCAGCTTAAAGCTAATTAATATATCAGATCTCTGGACTGCAATTAAGCCTGTCAGTGTGTCAGGGTCAAACTACAGAGGGTCAAGCCTCCCTGGGTTGACAAGGTTGACTGCATTCTGTCACTCTACATATCCTTTATTCCATTTCACTGGGAATTTGAAGACAACATGCTTGAGCATCATACCGACTGCAGAAGCGAAGCTGGATCCTAGACTGAATCACTGTTGCTCACCTTCACGCTGTGTTGCATGGTTAGAGCATGAAGACATCTGGAAATCCACTGCTAGCTCATGTTTTAACATATTTTTTTCTGTTAAGTGCTCAGTAGAGAATAATGCTTCATTCTCTCACTGTGTCATTCCATACCATGATGAGCACTTTAAAATGTAAAAGACATTGTTCAAACCTGACATCTCAGAACTGTGGGATGAATGCTGTCTCCTAAGGATATTACTTGTTCTCTTCACTGATTTGACAGAACACTCCTACACACCGTGAAATAAAACTTTACCTCCACAGAATAATAAACAGCAATTTGAAATATTAACTCCTTGGCAAGAAGCTCCAAGTGGTAAAAGAGACAGCACTTGTAGCACTCTGGCTCAACACTAGCTTCCCTTCTAGTCAATAATTAATACTAATTTCAAATGGTAGGTGTGTTCTGCAGTGCATAAAATCTACAAGAAAAAAGAATGAAAAGCTGCAATTATTAATACCTACTTATATCTATGCAGCTTCAGGTGTTTTTTTGTTTCAATTGTGCTTTTTTGTTCAAGTTTATACTGCTGGTAGCTAGTATATTGAATTAGGACTACAGTTAGAAAATCAGATAGCAAGTATTTATTTTTAGATTTGAGACTGGTGAGAATGTAAAACCTGGTTTTCTCTCTTCTTCTTTAGGTTTCATTGATTTCATAGTAGAACCAACATTTTCTCTTCTTACTGATTCAATGGAGAAAATTGTTATGCCTCTTATAGAGGAAGCGACAAAATCTGAGAGTCCTGCATTTGGGACCCCCAGGTATGAATACAGTGCTTTGTTATTGAACTACCATAAGCTCACATAATGATCATAATAATGTCATTCTCAGAGTTATCTCAGTTATTTGAAGTTGGGGAGGTAAGAAACAGCTGTGC
The DNA here is from genome assembly GCA_013398015.1 of Oreocharis arfaki. Classification (NCBI taxonomy): domain Eukaryota; kingdom Metazoa; phylum Chordata; class Aves; order Passeriformes; family Paramythiidae; genus Oreocharis; species Oreocharis arfaki. The sequence goes on along the minus strand of VZRR01014002.1, from coordinate 958,352 downwards.
AGTATTGCCACCCTGTGGGGCTGCGTTGTATTTGCAATGTGCTGTTTTACCCCATTGACTGAACAATTGTGCATATAAAAAGGCAAAACCCCAGTAATGATCAGAATAAACACGTATAAACCATGAAATTGATTTCTAAAATTTTTTAATATAATCTTTGAAATAGGTTATTGAAATTCCTGTACCTATAAGGCAAACTAGCTATGACTGTAATTTGAGTGACTCCTTGCTGAAAGCATTGTTGAATAATGAGATACTACCTTTACAAATACTGCCTCTGTTATCATATTTTTATTTCATTTTAAAACTGTAATTTGAGCTTTCACTGAGGTTACTAAATGATAACTATGCAAGGCAGGTTTACATTTGCTGGGCATTGCTTAGATTTTAGTAACAAAAGGGTGAACCTAGCTATTTCCTATATTTTGGTTACTGGAAGCAGGTAGAAGTTAGGTAGGTATTTGTGACGGTGTTCTTCATGTTTTGGGGAACAGTGCTAAATTAACGTAATACCGATAACAAATTTGTTTACACACTTGCTTCTTTTCAGATAAGCGATTAGCAGCTGCAAATGACTAGCAGCTTTAGGCTTAACGGTAAATGAAAAAAGGCTTATGATCCAGCAAAACTTCCTTGTGTGAGATGGAGGATAAAGGGATTTTTCTTTGTATGGAATTGAGTGCCACACTTACAAGGAGAGTGGAGAGCCTATAGCATGATACAGAAAAGTCTGAGCCAGGGAATTGCACACACACCACTGCGTGGATGCTATGAGATGGTGCCAGGAAAACAACAGAATTATAGCCTATTCTTTCCATTGTATCCCATTCAACATCTCTGGAGCACATGGGAATTACAGTTAACTCTTCTTGTGAAGTTCTCATTGGTATGTTCACTGCAACTATTTTCTGATTAATGGAAACCCATCTGTATGCATATTAACATCTCTCTGTGGTACCAATGAGATGAACCGCACAGCAAAGTTGAATAAACAAAACCTATTAAGACATGACTACTTGCACAAGGTTGGAAATAGGTCTTATTTTTCAATTCTAAGAAAAAAAGAGCATTCATTCTTTTTTTCCCACCTTTGCATGTATATGCATATACATGTATGAATAATTTCACTTCTACTTACCTTGGATGTAAAGTAGCTGCAGTCTCTATTTAGAGGATTTTAAAGCCACTATCTTAAATCCTGCTTTGACTATACTTGAAGGTTTGTAGCTTGAAGAGAATTTTTGGCTCAAGCAAAACTCACCTGTCATATATGTCATGTCTTCCTTTTTTTAAAATGGGTCAGAAAATACTGATCAGATGTCTTTTCTGTGAGACCCAAAGATACCATTCACTGTTCAAAAACACAGGTAAGAAGCTGCTCCAAAATGGCTGTGTAAGCTTTCTTTCAAGCACTGGATTACAAGTAATGTATTTTCAGCTGTCACATATTTTTTCAAGAATTCCCTGGAAAATGGTCAGCAAGATGTTTTGTATCTTAGGCACACTCTGGTGTAAACTATTATTATTTCAAATTAGTTCCTGAGCAACTTGATTCAGATAACCTGTTTCTATATTATTAAAATTGCCCAACTGTGTTCATAATTTGGAGTTTTTTCCCGTGTGCAGCCAAAATAGTTTGGGAGCAGTAAGCAATCCTGAAGCACAAAGACGACCTGGGTTTAGAAGTACAGGTGATGGAGGGACTCACACAGAAAATTCTCTAGCAACTGTGGACCTTAGAAGCTTCAAGGACAACTTGATGAAGATCATTCAAGCAAACAAAGAAAGATGGAAAGAACTAGCAGCAGAAGGTATGATACCTTAAGGTGAAATGTTTTTATAGGTTATTCCCTAAGATCTTACCTGCTTCCATTTTTAAATTTCTATCAACCTATAAAAATGCGCAGTTGTCATGTATTCATATATTTTATGTCTTAATGTTTGGTTTAGATGCTCCTGTTCTGCTCTCCCAGGAGGTTTAAAGAGGTGTAGGCAGTTAGGGGATGAGAGTAAATCTTATAACCTATAAGGCTCTGTGCTGCACAGCTTATCTTTAGAGGTCTGGTTTAGAAATTTAATTGCAACTGATACTGACATCTGCTTTAAATGCCAAAATCAACAATTCAAAGTAGTGTGTGCTGCCACATTTCTTCAGAAACGTAAAAGTTGTACTTACTATTAGAAATGCTATTTGTTCCCCACTGTATGGAACAAAATTCAGTATTGCAGGCTTCTTGGGACTATGCTGTAGGCAATTATTTAAATGACCCAGTGGATCTAAAGATTTGGGCAATCATTGCATGCATTAGGCCCAAGCAAGCTGAAAGTGACTCTCCATTTGCCAGTAGATAGTTAATAAAGCCAAACCTGCATCGAGCATCTCAGTTCATAAGCCATACCTGAAAATTGGAGTTACAGTTACCTGAGTGAAATGTTTTGTAAAAATTGTTGGAAAGAATTTATAGCTTTGATCCAGGTTAAGTGAATGACGTTCAGGAATATTTTGACCACAGTCTGTGTTGTTTCCTAGTAAGTACCTGGAATATTTCAGCATAACATTTCACTGCTGACACTGGTCTTGCTGTACACAACCCGGTACTGACAGCTGGGAATGATATCCTGGAACCCAGTGCCAGCCTTGCTTTTCATCCCATCATCCAAATCAACATCTTTTTTCTCAAAGAGGTGTCAGACAAGACAGAAAAACAGTGCGGAACAGTGATAAAATCTAATTTAGTGCTAAATTGCAAATGAATATTCTCATTAGGAGGATATTAAGAATAGGCTTCCGTACGTCTTTTGTGACAAAGACTTGAAAGAGTCAGGTGGAAGGGGCAGCTGAGGGGAGGATTCCATTAATATTGACCCTTCTTCATGAGAAGCTTTATATAACCAATTGCTTCCTTTGGTGTGGCCCAACTAATACCAGCTGGTGAAAAGGACAAAACTGCTAATTTGCAGTGGTCGGTAACAACAGAAGACCATCAGAGTGCCCAAGGCTACTTAGCTATAGCCTGCAGAAATCAAGCAGCCCTGAGCTAGTGCCATGAAAGGTCCTTCAATGCGGAATGATGGAGAACTTGTTGTCTGGAAGTTTGCCATTTCCAGTTATATATAACTAACGAGATTGATTCTGCTACATCAGCTTTTTGGTATGTTGTTTTGGAGGTGTGCAGTGCTATCAAAGGGCACTGTTTCCCCTTCATTCCCTATAGCTTTGTTGTGCTCTAGAAATTACTGATATATTTAACCCAGTTTCACTGGGCTGTTGACAGGCATTGAAAACACAAAGCTACTTGCAGCAAGAGATTTAAAAATTCTTTTGGGTAAGATTGCAGTCAGTATTAATGGGAGGCCCAGCAAAATCCAGGGAACTCCGGGCATACTTAGTTCTCTGACAGAGACATTAATGTTCAAGACTCCATGGATTTCGTTGAAATTTTGGTTGTCCTAACCTTCTTTTCTTCCATCAACTTGAGTAATGAAGCATGTCTAAGTACTTCCTGGACAGAATTATGGAATTGCAGTAAAACATACATTAGGGAAGCTAATGGGTAAGTGTAAATAGCTGGTGTTGAGGCCAGACCATGATGAACAATATTGTCTCTGTGTGACTGTGGCTGAATCTGGTATTTTGAACCACTCTGTGAGGAAAAGATTTATAGAAATCTGCTGCCACAAAGAGGCTACTTGCAGCTATGCCTGCAGTTGACTGGAGTATGGCATAGAGACCTTCAGGGTGCCTGATTAGCTTGTAGAGGAAACCTCGTGAACAATGCAAATGCTTTTGAGTATTCATTTATATTTTGTTAGTAAACAGATACTAAGGTATTTTTTAATTGACAGCTGTGGGGTGGATTATATAGGTTTTGTGGAAGTTATATTTTCCATTCATTGTGGAATGGAATGTCTGGGTCCATGGTCCAAATGTGGGCTCTAAGGACTGCTGTAAAAGAGTTTTTTGCTGAGTAAAAATACCCTCCTATTGAGCACTTTCTGAGGTAGCACGTAAGTTCCTTGTCACTCAATGGGAGAGGGAGTCTTCTTCAACTGGTCCAGTATATCTGCTCTGAAGCTATACCCTGCAGAGGCTGAGAATCCTTGATCAGACTGTGCAAAATGACCATCCAGTAAAGAATAAAAAACATAGCAATACATCCCCCTTCCACTTGAAATTCTTTTCAGATCAACCAAGTTTGACTAAGCTTGTAAGTGAATAACCTGAGCCCTTGAACTTCTGATGATTAGTCCCATCCTGCCTGGGTCTCGTGCTACCTTCTCTGACTCCATGCTTAATGAAAAATCTTTGGGCTGCTTTGGGCGTATGTGTAAAGTCGTGTTTTATTCATGTATTAGTAGGAGCATCTACTGAGAGAAGGGATATCAGAGATGAATCTCTGCCAGGTGAAAGAAGTGCTATCATTGTTCCTAGCTAGATAATTTTTGACAAGTCACAAACTGCTGAATGCACTGAGGAGGTCACATGTGTGAGGACTGTGCTGTGATCGTAAATGGGCTGGCTGTTAGTGTAGATCTTCAAAGACGCTTCCTGAGCTGACTATGACAAGCAGAGCTTGTGCTGTTAAAGGAACCATCTGCATTCTTGTCAATGGGCTCTGCAAACACCAGATATTGTTCCCAGTTTAGTTCCTAGGCTCAGGAGAAGTTGTCTCTATAAAATGTAGTACTACAGATGCACAAGGAATACGGAAAGGAGCTAGCAACACTCCATATAGTTTCCTGAGGGTGATCTGAACACATGCTAGCTTCTCACCTTCTCAGGGTAAGGTTACTCATGTAGCACTGGTTGGGAGGCAGCTCAGCTGGAGCAAGGGCTCCCTTAGCAAGGGCTGGAGAAGATGGTCTGGCTCCTGCACCAGGCAGTCCAGAGGAAAAGACTAATCCTCACTGGCAGTGTTGCTGCCATGGAAGCTCTCCTGGAGATGCTGGAGCTACCTCTCCCTGAAAAGATAGTTGCTGTTGAGACTTGATTCCAAGCAAGCAGCTTGTGCAAAGAACAGTGTGCTTTGTTTCTGGAAAGGCCCATGTTAGTAAGGAAAGTGTTTATCTACCTAGGTAGCTGTCTGAAAGCTTCCTTCACAGAAGGCTCGGTAAATAGGATGGCTCCACTTTGCTAAAAAGGCCATGTCTTGTATAATTGATGCAGAGGAGCTCAGTGCTCTATAGCCTAAGGGTCTTCAACCTTTCACCACTGGAGAATTAGAGGAATGTTTCTCTGTAAAAGAGTTTAACTGCTGTTCCTGTATGGGAACTGTATGGGAATTACCATAATGATCAAACATCTGGGATTCTAATTTGAAAGCCTTGATGTTTAATTAATATTCCAAGCCCCGATCACCAGATAATCTGTCTTTGTTCGACTCAACACAGTGATAAGATACTGTTCCATCCTGCGCTTTTTACAGCACATATTGTTGATGGCTGGTGCTGTTTGCAATTATTATATTTGTAGCAAATGGACAGTAAATGTGCTCAGATGTATCAGAGAGGTTCTTTCATGAGAGAAAATGTGTTCTAAGTGGATCTTAAGATCTGAAAGTTATTGACCTACTGAGAAAGCTATAAGAAACACAAAACTTGTGGGGAAAGATTTAACTATCATGTAAGGTCCTTCATGGTGCACTTCTTAGAACATCATTGTAACACAATTATTTAATATTTTAAAAATGCAGTGTTTATTCCTTTATTCACGCTTATTTTGTTCTATAAAACTGTTCCAAAGATTTACTAATAAAGCTGGTCAGTGCTTGGCAAGCTCAGGTGCTCTTAACAGAATGTAAGGGTATGGACTAGTAATCATGCTTGCTGATTTACAGGCTTTAACATTTTCTGTAGATGTCATTGTAAATAAAGTTACAGAGATAAAAAAGTATCATAATTTTCTGTTTATAGTGAACAGAAAGAGGCACAGGCAGCTCAGGACACTCACTTCAGGTCATATAATAACACAAGGGAACGCAAAACAACACACCAAATGTCCAGCTGCCAACCAAATGGGCCCATCTTCAGTATAGTACAACAGCAGTTGTATAACAAACTTACTGTTTTCATTTCATGCTTATGTAACTCTTCTGAAGAATTAAGTGTAAGAGGACCTGACCAAAGTTTGCATTATCTGCATGGAAAGACATCAGTGACGAATGTTGTCCTCAACACTTTTGGCAGTGCCCTGGGCTGCATGGCTCAAAAGTGTATGCCCAGGATGACTGACCTCATCAAGGTGTGATGAAAAAGATGTGAGGCTGAACAAGTCTCTCACACTGGCGTCTTCTTAATTTTGACGATAAAAATGTGACAAAATAACGACTATTTCATCTATGGAGTAGAGATCAGCTTCCCCCCCCTCCCCACACAGGCAGCAATTTTGAATAACAAATGTCTCCTCTGAAAGACCTGTGCATGGTACCTGCAGGCCCCCCTCGGGCACTTTCAGTTCTGCATACCTCCAGTCACAATAACCACAGGGTTCAGTTCCATTTTGTCTGAAAGATTTTCTCTGCAGACTCACTAACAAGAAGAGAGTAGCAGCTGCTGAAATGTGAAAATCTGAGAGTGATGATCTGATAGCATGTTAATGTGACTTAGCAGCCGCTAGGAAGGGCGGGCAGTGGGAGGATGTGTGTGACAGTCACAGAAACTGACTGACAGTTTGGCACATGAAATCTACCCTAATGGACGGTTTTAATCTGTTGGAAAAAAATCAATCCGGGAGGCTGAAGGAGTCCCATCTAGTACCAGTGACAGTGATTTTAATTGTGGTGCTAAAATGCTTAGGTCGCAAGCAGTTTTTGAGCTAATTCAGAAATGTGTTAAGTGGGAAAATGAGAATTTTTCAGCATGGTCTGAGTACGTGCAAGGAGTGGGTTGAGCTAAGCACAGGAAGGAATGTTTGGTGTTGGCAATACCTGGTAAATCACAGACTAAGAAATGATAACTGACCCAATAGTGGAACCTGTTCTGTATCTCCCCGGAGTACACATCAGAGAGCTGGCCCATCTCTGCACATGACAGCCTACATCACCTAAAGCACCTTTTCCCTCTGTTAGGCTCATAGCAGCATGTTCTTCCCATTCCCTGTCCCGAAAGCTCCAGCTCAAGTGATGCAGTTGCTGTAAAGAGGAAGGTAATTTATAAGCCCTGTACTGTGCAGGTCAAAGCAGTTGAATGCTCTTTTTAATACCACAGAAAGGTGAGGAGAAGAAAGCTGATGGATAAATGCAGAAGAAAAAGTTCCAAAATGCAGCAAAGCTTCCTCACCACTTAGACCATGTCCTGAAAATGTTGCTGCATACATAGGCAGTAACAAACAGGGCTGGTGGGAAGCAGTGTTGAAGTTGATAATACAGACCCTCCAGGGCTTCTGTGGTGCTTTGGGGCCACCACAGAGCCCTACAGCATGGGGCTAGAGATTGAGTCTTGTGACAGTTTTAGTGTTTCATGGACACTTCATTGGATTGACAGGGATTCAGGGCTCCCATTCACTCCAACAAACAATAAAAAATAAAAAACTTGAAGAATTCAATTAAATTTTCTTACACCTGTTAAGTGAAAAACAAAACAAAACAAAAAACCCTGGTGACTTAATGAAAAAAGAGTTTAATCATTAAAAGAAGAGAGGAAAGAAGTTGCCTCCACTAGTTAACGCATTTTCTGCAAATGCAAAATTACTGAGTACCAGAATTTTTCAGCTATTCTGGAGTTTGGCCATTGTCTTATGAGTCCTGCCAGTTTATCAAACAAAATATTGCATTACAGTTATTTTGCCAACAGCCCAGCCTGAACACAAGGGAAGAAAGACACCACTTCCGTCATGTTTATGTGTCAAATGCCATTGTTCCTTCTCATAAAGGACTGGGCTTTAAGGCAGGATTTCAGAAAGGGCGCAGAAATGCAGAAGAGAGGGATAAATGTGAGCCACCCCAAACAGACCAGTTAGGAGAAGCCATTTATTTTATAGAGGAATTCACACAAGTTTTGCTGAATAACATTTGGATTCTTGTAAAGAAAACAAACCCAACAGCTGAAAAATACATAACCAGGCCTGGCTCCTGTCACTTTTGCCAAGTTAAAGCAGAGAGCAAAACCAGCAGCAACAACAACACGTACCCTGAGTTCACTGCACTGCACAACGTACTCCTGCCTGCCTTTATCTGAATGGCTGCAATAATCCCTGAGCTCTTCAGTTCTGTTTTTGAACCCCAAAACTGTTTTGAACACCCCAAAAACCCCAAAAATTTTCTGAGGGCCAAGATGGATGGTTGCTTAATCTTTTATACCTTACTAATCTATTTACTGTTAGTGAGTATTGACAATGTTGCAAATGCCAGATAACCTTGTTCATTTAACATACTCTATTTCCATCTCTGGTTGGTCATGGTAACATGTGCCCATAGGGAGGGGGAGCTGGCTCTTCCCAGAAACCCAGTTCAGGGTGAGGGGCAGCAGCCTGGTCCACTGCCCTCAGAGGGTCCTGGCATTTTGTGGCTGGCTAGAGGCAGAGACTTCCACAGTATTTATTACAATTCTTCTTGCCCAGCACTGGGGGCCAGACATCATGCCAGCTCCATTTCTCTTACGCTAGTAGGATTAATTTACCAGTGCCATGCTTGGATTCTGCTTATTTGGTCACTGTCCCAGTCTCAGCCTCATTTAGACTGCTAGAACTCTGTTTCATCAGAGTGATAGGCAGCAGAAATTATAGAAAATTCCAAGTATTATGTGCATTATAAAGGTCCTATGTAATATAGAATACAAATATTAGGTGTTATAGAAAGCAGAAATCTGTGTTTTTCCAGCACATTTGGCATATTCCACAAGCGGCTGGCCATAAGAACCCAGCATTTTTCATCTTTCTGGCGGTGGATTAATAGGGATCAAAGCTGAGTGGAGCAAAGCAAGTCAGAACATCGAGTTGGATGTCCAGCCGGTGAGAGACTTCCTACTAAGAAAACAGAGGAGGGTCTTAATGACAGTTGTGCCATCATCAGAGAGGATTTTGTACTTGAGGCTTCTCAGCCTCAGTCACTCCTACGAGCCACTCGTGGTGGCAGTCCTGTAGCCTCACACCAGTTTAAGTGCAAAAGGCATAACTTTTAACTGGTGTGTTATCAAGTGTACCTTGTTGCAGAGGTACTCCATTTCAGAACTCCATCCATCAGTTAGTCCCGAGTCAGAGCTTGGCTCTGGCTTATGTATACTTAAACAGTCATATTTGAGATCATCTCAAGGGCAGCCACAGAAATTAGAGACCATCATGACATAACTCAAGAAAAATCCATCAGAGTTGTTATGATTAAACTCTTAATCTCCATTTGCCGGTTTAATTTTGCTAGTGAGTGAATGAGAACAATTTAAGTTTGGACATTCAGCTTTATGAACTGAAAAAAACAGTAGTGGATTTTGCATGTATGAATATTCTGAGCTTCCTAATACGAGAATAAAATGGTCAGCCATCCAGTTACACTGACACACACCTGAATTCTGGCTAGAATAGCCCTAAAACAACATTCAGTGAGAAAAATACTCTTCTTCTTACTAGATTTTTGGTTTAAAAATATCACCTGCGTGAGCTACATTAATATTACAGTTTCATGTGTGCTTATAATTCAACTTTGCTTTTTTTAACTTACTGATGCATTTGAACAGCATGTGAATTATTTTATCTTTGAACGTCCTTGGAGTTTTTTATGAAGTTAAGGAAAAATGCTGCAGTTCTGCCATTTGGAGGTGAATATGGCACGTAAATCACTTTCTTAGGGAAAAAACCTTATGTAGGTAGGTTATATCATGAGTGACAGGTGCTTTAAATAATGTCTCTAAATTGAACACAACTTGCATCAAGTTCCATGTACATATTTCTCAATGGCTTTAGCCCAACCTCTTCTTTGTAGGAGCTGCACTGAAGTCTGTAGAAAAAGACTACTTGTCCAAGTTTCAGAAGATTTAGAACCCAAACCAAGCAGGACTCTAAAGCTTGGGAAAAATGGTTTAACAATTTACAAAGTGCTCAAATTTTAGAGTTCTTGATTTTTAAAAATGTATACTACGAAGTATAAATGACAAAAGAAGGAAATTATTTAACCATTCCATGCTTCTGCACATCAGCTGAGGTTTGAAGGTGTTCCCTTCCATCCGATTTCACAGACCAAACTGTACTTCAAGGGGAACTTTTCCCTGGATTTAGAAAAGTGAGGTGGTCTCAAATGCTGACAGCAATAAAAATATGCTTACAGCATGGGCTGTCTTTCACTTGTCATGTGCAATCACTTGTGGCCTGGATTTGGACCGGTCACTCGCGATCAGAGTGTCCAGGAGCTGCCAGTTTAACTCATTAAGTATCTTAGTGCTTGGTTTCCTTCCTTCATAATTTCTAACAAGTAGAAATTTTATGCAATATCGTGCAGCTGTTTTATACCTGTTCAAACTGCAATGCTTTCACTTTTAAAATTGACAGTATTTGGTATCATCTATACTAGTGTACAGATTCTAAAATCTAAATTTATGAAGTACAGATTATAATAGCAAGAAAAATAAGCCCTCCATGAAGATGGTACATTTATTTTTTGTTAGACTCTTCACCTGCCATCACAAGTTTTCCATTCCCTGTTTCTTTTTCATCTAGTTATTCCTGGTGCCACCCCTCTGTGCTGTTCTTTTTTTTCTTCTTTTACTCTGGGCCATTTCACTTGTACTGTTCTCCAAGTCTCTGCACTAGAGCAAGGAGTAGAGCCTTCCACAGACATTATTTTTCCCCGTTGCTGCTCTCCCCTGAAGCGCAGTTTCCCCCATATCTATTCCTTCCCGTTCTGTATGTGCCATTAGCCATAATGGCAGCAGTACTGGTAGCACATGCATAACCTCCTATAGCTTGCTCCAACTTGTAGGAGCTGATGGTTTGGGCTTTTCCAGGCTGATAGGCAAATTTCCTTCAGGGCTTCCCCTCAATTCTGATGCCTGCCCCATCCCCAGCAAGGCATTCCCCTCCATGGCCTCTCTCTCTTGCAGAACTGATGGGCTCTGCTCTTCGTAGTCCTGTGGTGGTAAACACCACTGCAGAGGGACATGCCTGCAGCAAGGGGTCCTCCTGCTCCCATCCTTCAGGTTGCTGTTGCCTGATGATGCTCCCTGCTCTGTAATATGGCCAAAAAAGAGGTGCTTATTAGACATCGACCAGAAATAGGACCACTACTGTTCAGCTGCAGTAGTGCAATCAGGAGCAGAATCTGACGGTGGGCACGCTCTCATGCAGAAAGTGATGTTCACAGTGGTCCTGTGTGCAGCTCAATCTGTCACTACTCGGAAACAAAAAAATTATGGCATATCCTTCTTATCTAATTCACCTATTTTGTTCCCTCTTTGTAGAAGAACTTGTGAAAAATGTTGGTGAACAGGAAAAAGACCAAAGCAGAAATTCCACAGATGCACAGTTACAGGAAGAGGCAACAAGGATACAAAATGAGAGTAGTCAGGGAAGTGATGGTACAACCTGTCCTCCCAGATCCATCGTCCTACAAGTAGTCTCTTTCGGCACTCCTCTGAGTGATGAATCCAGCTCAGAAAAATGCACTAACTCTGATCCGAACCAGAAAGATCTCAGCGATGCCCAGCAAGAGACACAGAATACAGACCCACTGAATGGTAATGCTTCATCACAGAGCACCAGCCAATCTAATGAAGCTGTCCAGGGTGAAGCTGCTGCAGTGTCTGGTATCTCCCTGTCAAATATCAACAGTAATGTAAAACACTGAAGTAAGGTGTTGCACAAACCACCAGCACAGGACAGTTTCTTCAGGCCTGTGTAAAAGTGGTAATGTCCTAAAACATCAAATAGAAGCATATAAACAAATATCAACTTCTTGATATCACCTATTTGGGATCTGCTAGAAAATTCTTTAGAAAACATATTTAAGTTGAACTTGAAAAATGATTTTAGAATGATTTCAAGATATGTATTCACAATTAAATAGCTGTTTGTTACTGGAGAATAAGGTAAACTTTCAAAACAGAACTATCTAGCACTTTCTTTTTGAATAAGTAATTATGCTATTAATATTTATTCCCCTTAGTTTGGGCACCTAATATGATTGTTATTTCGTGAGCCACATCCTTTGTACCAAAGGTAGTGTGAATCTAAGAGTTAAGTTCAAGTAGATGGAATTTGCCAACTGTAGTAGTCATGGGACTGTCATTCTCTTAATCAGGAAGATCAGTCTCTTGACTATGGCCACAAGACAAGTCAAGCAGCCAGAAAATTGCCAGAATGTCAGAATATGTTTTTAGAGTGTAAGTATTTTATCCCAAGATGACTATGTCTAGTATCTGGTGATGGCAACACAGGATCAAGAGCAACATGCCCAAGCAAGGAGGAATAGATGTTATCAAAGGAAGAGAAAGACACTGTGCATCTTCATTTTATTTTCTGAGTTTGCTTATAGTTAGAATAAGCTTTGAGGCATTAGGGTAATAAGAATAATCAAGGCATATAATGACACTTCTTTTCCTCACTTCTACTTAAAATGTGAAACTCATTAATGCTTTAATGACAGTAAGCCTTGCAATACTGTGCCAGAAGTATGGCATTGTCTGAGCAGCAACATTGAAGTGCTTATAATGCTTAGCTTAGACATGGGTATATGACTTGGCATATTTCTCAAAAGACCTTTTTATGGAGAACTCCCACTTACTCTAGATTTCCACATTCCACGGCTCCATGCTTTTATTGTTGACAGGTTTTTTCCATCAGAAATAACAGATGGTTAATTTAGGGCCCTAAATCAAAATATTTACACTAAAATTATTTTCACAGCATTTGAAGTTGTCTAATAACTGACATTTTATCTTTTGACATGTATTTTTTACACCAGGTTTGTATTAAAGCTTGACTTAAAATTAAAGTGCCTTAGAGAAGTTCCCCATCTCCTGGACGAGGAATGCAGTGGGAAAAGCTGCATCTTTCAGGCTCTGGAGAAGGCAGTTGTGGTGTAGCTGTACTTGTGGGTCTTTAGATGGCTGACCAACAAAAATGATGTTTGAAAGTTCAGATCCAACTCAGCATGCAGTTAGTTCATTCTGTTGCCTTGTCAGTCTTTACATCCCACCTTTCCAACATCCACCTTTCCAACGAGAACAGAGATTTCTTATCTTCGAAAATGCTAATCTCATTTGTTTTCTAAGGCAGGAAATTTTCTAGAGAATGCATTGTTCTTTAAAACTTCAAACTGTAAAATTTCTGAAATAGGTAAGAAGCCACTAAGTTTTTAAAAGTGTATTTGCACATCTATTGATGTCCAGGGGATGCAGACAGGAGTCTTTGAACCCAAGTCAGACATTTTCAATGGAATGCTGCTTCAAGCAAGCAGAAGGTAGCAAACACATGATCTTACATTTTCCCCATTTCACAAATTAGACTTATTTGAGTATTCGAAGAGACACCATACATCTACAGGGACATTATCTCTACTTCTGTAGTTTCTGTGCTGAGGATGGGGGGTAGAAGGCTAATGTGATGTCCAGAGTGCTTGCTGACTCCCAGGGTGGAGAATTAACACCTGCGGGTGCTAGGGCTAGGAGGGTGAGATAGAAAGGAAGAAGAAAAGCAACATGGTTATTCGGGTTAGAGTTTCATATGTTAGCTGTCATTGTTCTGTCTTTTATAAAAAGCAGAAAATCCAGTTAAATTTTCTGTAAGTGATTCAATTATAACTGTTGGAGAACACGGGAAGATGATGTGTGCCCATTCTTGGGAACTGCCAATGAATGGTTGGATGTGCTGTGATGAGGGGGTTCCCCATTCAAAAAAAATTAGAAAGGGGCTGTTTTCCACTCATTGTATCACATCTCTGTCCTGGTGTAGATCTTGTAGACCATCACGTTTTACTGGCAGGAGTAGCTCTGCCCTGGGTCATGGTCGGTGAAAAGGGAGGACCGGAGGGTCACTGTTACAGCCACTGCAGTTGAGACTGAATGTTGCTTTTCTACACAATACCATTTTTTCCTTTCTATCATCTCACTTTCATGTAATTGAATGGTACAAGATTAAATGAAACTATTATAAAGTGATTTTTTTTAAACTATGATTTTCCTTTTCTCCTGAGTGATTTATTAATTAGAACATTAATTTTAAAAACTGCTTATGTTTAATTAAACGACTCCGCATTTCAATGATTTATAAGTGCTAATTAGCAAACTTAACTTCTCACTTGTAATGATAGCCACATTAATCCTAAATATCAAAATGCAAGGGAGGTAATAAATCTGTGATAAAACAGATTGCCAGTAGCTTCACTCTGTATGACAGGAGAGGACTGCCCAGTCCCATCGAGTGTGCAGCACGTTCAACGTCACTGGCAGTCGGTAAGTGAGAGCCTCTGGAGAATAACCAGGTTAAACAGCAGCAGGCAGATCCACACCAGCAATGTGCCAGCTTGATTTATGGTGATGCAGGTGGCACCAGGGGATCATCTGTGCCATGCAAATGCTTGGTGACCGCTCAGTGCTGCGGTGGCCCCGTGGAGCTCAGCGAGCGTGGAACCCTCTGCACCTGAGCAGAACGGGAGCAGGCTGCTGTGCTGCCTGCTTCCTTAGTGCTCTCTGGGTAAACCAGGATCCTGGGGCTAAGGGAAGGCATCCATGTCCGTGCATGCGATAAGGATGGAGGGAAGGTTAGATTTAAAAAGCAAATAATGTGTTTATCAAAAAGGTAGGGTTTATAAGATAACAGCCATTAGCAACCACATTTTTTTTTATCCCATAAAAAACCTGATGCACGGGCAAGAAGAAAGCTATGTATGTCTTAGGAGTTAATGTTTAGTTTTTTTGAAATTTATCCCACAATATAAGAAAGATATTAAGGTATTAGATACTGCTCAGAGGAGGCCAGAGGGTGGTGAAGGGTCTGGAGCAGAAGGTGTATGAGGAGCAGCTGAGGTCTCTTGGTCCGTTCAGCCTGGAGAGGAGGAGACTGAGGGGAAACATCACTGCAGTTACAACTTCCTCATGAGGGGAAGAGGAGGGGCAGGCACTGATCTCTTCTCCCTGGTGACCAGTGACAGGACCTGAGGGAATGGCCTGAAGCTGTGTTGGGGAAGTTTAGGTTGGACATTAGAAAAAAGTTCTTCTCCCAGAGGATGATTGAGCACCAGAACAGGCTGCCCAGGGCAGTGGTCATAGCACCAAGCCTGAGAGAGTTCCAGAAGCATTTGGATAAGGCTTTCAGGCACGTGATATGATTCTTGGGGGTGGTGCTGGGCAGGGCCAGGAGCTGGACTCGATAATCCTTGTGGGTCCCTTTCAACTCAGCATATTTTATGATTTTGTGAATTGTTTTGTTTTAAGCAATCCACAAACTCTAGTGTCAAGTATTAAATTTTAATATTTGGGTAAATAGCTTTTACTTTCGTACTTCTTCCCACTCCCTTTTTTGTTTTTATGGATAATAATGCTAATAAAGTTTTGCTAAATCTCTCCAAAAAGAGCCACAGGCTGAAAGAGCTGTAGACATCCTTGTTCTAATTAATGTTATTCCAGTTTTGAGACTTTAAAAGCCTTTGAAGTATTGGTTGACTGTATTCCACCTACATTAAATTTATGTAAAATAAGAGATGGTGTAGGATGCTGCTTGGGGGAATATGGCCCATCTGTTTGTGGCTGCATTACAGAGTGGGCAACGCACACTCTGCCACCAGTTAAGGTAGTGAAACAAGGGTGAAATCAGTAGCAATTTTTACTTGTTTACAATAAAACCATGGTAGATTCTTAGGTATTAATTTTCTTCTTTCCTCATGCTTGTTCTCTTGAGTATTCTTTCCTCTCTTCCTAGTCTCTTTCCTAAACTCTCAGCTCTTCTTCAGCTCACCATCATCTTCCAATTTTCCTTTCAGATCACGCATCCTCTGCTTTCCCTTTCAGCTACTTCTACCTTTGTCTTTTGGCTTTCAAAAATATTTCCCTCTATTTTTATAACTTTTATGCTTCTCCCAGGTCATCTTTTCCACTTTTGAGATTACTATGCTTTTCCTTTTAGACGTTTTCAGTTCAGCGTTCTTACTGGTGGGATTCCTCGATCAACTGGATAGATATTTCATACTATATGTTACTATATGTAGTTGTAAATAAAACTGTGAGTTTGCTACATTGTACCCTGCCTACCATCTCAGTGTATAATTTCCTCAGCTGTACTCATTCAAAGCAACTGAAGGAATAGTTTAAGCAACAGCTTAATTCTGTGATTGTCAATTTGAGATTAATGTTGTATCACTTAGTTTGAAAGCTGCTTGTGTTACTCTATGTCATTGCTCCTATCTGATTGAATTAATTGAATTCTTAGAACCTGACACTGGCATCTTTCATTTTCTGGGAGAAACTTACTCTGATTTGAAAGCCTACGGTAAAGAGGATTTAAACAGCGCCTCTCCGCAGAGGGTGAATTTTGACTTTCAATAAGCTGGAAGAAAAAAATGAACAAAACCCAAACCCACTTTATTAACACTCATGTAAAAGTCTTCATAGTTTCGTTTCATGCTGTGATCTATTGCTTTCATTCTATCTTTTGCTGCGTGGATAAACCATAATGATTATTTAATTCAAGCTGATGCTTATTCTGGTGAGAAAGCAATTAAAGAAAGAACTGACTGAAACCTCATTTTAACCTTAAAACATCCTGAGGAACTAGATTCTGTCTGTCTATGACTGCGCAGATTCTCTTGATTTGGTTAACTTCCTCATTCAGGTTCCCAATCACATTTGTTTATCTTCCAGGTGAGCCTAAACACTGTAAGACATCAGAAGATATTGTAAAAGCCACGGAGCAGACAGAAGCACTGGTACAGAACTAGATTTGCTATTTCTTAAAAGCTTCTGACATTTCAGGCAGGACAGGTAATTTGGTAATTTCTTTCTTCAAATGGGGAATTTTTTATACCATAAAGGCTTGCTTAATGCTATTCTTAACCTCTTTGTTCCATCCCAGTTGTGCTTATATTAGAAAACTTTGAAATGGGGACACAGTATACCCCACTTTCAACGTCATCTTAAAAAAATTCAATATAAAGAAGGGAAACACAGTACTTTTAGATCTCTGAATCCTTAATGTCAGACTAAATGATCATGCGATGAATCATCCTCTATTCAAGTATATGAAATATTGGAAGTAGTAGTATCAGAAATCTCTTGTTTATGAATTTTCATTTGATCTCTGTTGCAGGAGAAAAGAACTCTACCTGTTCCTACCTCATGATCTCAGAGGCTGTTATCTGTCAACTTGTTCTTGGATCATCCTATTTCTGTGGAGAGTGATTGAACAAAATGCTCAAAAATGTAAAATGTAAAAACCCTGAGCTGGTAACTCAAGGCACTTAAAAACTCGCAAGATTTCAGTTGTTTTTGTGTTGCTATTTCCTCTTCTATTCTGCTTTCCTAAACTAGCCAAAATAATTTTTTCAGCCAAAGTTGGGCCTTGCTTTGTTGCATCACTGGTACCAGACATTTCCAGTTAATCATGAGATGTGTGCAAACACGATGTTTGTCATCCGCCTGGGATTGCTGTACATGTCACTGCTGCTGGCGTCCAATGAAAATGGAAAATCAAAATGAAATGTGTTTCTAGATACTTGTTCATGCAATCATGCTGCATGCACCATAAGAGTCCTACTTGTAGCTTCCTTAAAATACCTGGAAATAAATGTTTGTAGACTGTACAGGGAAGTTGTAGAGTTATGCTGACCAGCCTGCGCGAATGAAGATCCTTCCCCACTGCAGTGGCTGCCATATGGACAGAACTGGTGTTGAACAAATCAGTATTTGAAATATCTCTTTGAAGTTAATTGAACAGCATCTGGTGTTAAAGATTAAAACATTCTGAATCCTGTAATATTTTGAAAGACATCAGCACTGGTGCCAGCCCTACCATGAAACTGGTGCTTATTGTTTTGTAGGATGGAAGAGACAGCAACAGAAATACATGAAAATTGCTTAACTTCAGCAAAATGTTGCGTTGCCCCTCAGACAGAATTGGAAGGTGACACCAAGGCCTTATGTCATGGTTTATCTCAAATGCAAAGGTGACAACATACATCCTGCAAAATCTATGCTAGAGTTTGTTTCTTTTTGAGGGGCAGCAAAAATGGAGCACACAGGCAGATACCTTTGCAAGAAGCCTCAGAATGAGCCCTCCAGCCCAAACTGTGCCCATAAAAAAACTCCATTTTCATCTCTTCTTCCCTCGAGCTGCACACGACCTCTCCTGACTTGTCTGGGTGTCCTGCATGGCTGCAGCCAACCTCACTTCCCTCTGCTGGAACCTGCCAGGAGACTTCCAAGCTCCCCTTCAGGTTGTAGGCGCTCAGGTGGCTCGGGTCGCTGCACTCCCAGTTCCCCAGTTCTCCTTTTTGGACCCTGTGGTTATTACCTCACTGAACAAAAAGTCTTTCTGATCAGCCCTGGTCTGCTCTGAAGGGGACTCGTGGGGGCAGTGGCACTCCCCTCTGTGCTGAGGGTGATGGAGACCTGTGTGCTGTTCATCTGCTGCTTCAGGGATCCAACCAGAGCTCAGTGGCCATCAGGCTCCACCTCAACAAGGGCACGCTTTGTCCCATTGAAGAAGGAATCATAAAACATAAAACCTTCACTGAGGGACCCTTACATGTCCATACCTGTTGACTGTCTCTTTTCTGACAGCAGAGCAGTCAAAATTGAGCTGGGAACAGTGGAAGCTCTGAGCCCTGGCACAAGGGCATGTCAAAAGGTGGAATTCCTGTCATTGAATATGTAAGCCATATATGTGCTATGCATAAGTAGTATGCATAGTTTTAACTTAAGAAATGTTTGTGCATATAGGATGTAAAAAATACATTTAAATTGTTTTGTGTATCTGGTCCAAGGCTTGTATTTAGCATGGACGAATTTCTGTACAGTGCCATTAACGAATGAAATGTTAACAGATGAAATTGTATCATAGATGTTATAATGCAATCAATATTTTTTGCTAAGAGCTAAGAATTTATATATTCTCTGCTAGTGTTTGAGCAAATCATTAGTTGCCTGGACCACTCCATGCACCTTTGCATCCTTTTTGGGAATGTTGGACTCTTTTTTTTTTCCTTTGTAATAAAATGTAAACCATCTTATGGCTTCTTATTGTCCTTATGACAAGAGAAGAAATTTAATGGTCATATCAGACTTTTTTTTAATTGTAAATTGCCACATGCTGTGGCAGTGGAAAATCTTTTTGATTAAGATCTGAGAAGTCGGAACCTTATTTCAGATAAGTTGATCATCTATAGTTCCCACCAAATTTGAAAAGAACAAAAGACAGCTACTGTCTTTAAAAACTAGGCCAGTTACATATTTTTTATGGACTATTTTTCAACACGGTAATTTATGACTCACTGAGACTGAAAGTCAGAGGCAATCAGAATTTAATCTTTATATTGTATTTTCAATTTCAGACTTTTACCATAGTTGAACTTGAAGATTTTTCTGTGTCTCTATCCCATTGAGATTTATTACTCTGCAAAAATTTCCACCTGGAAATACAAGCAGAAAATATAAGAGGTTCTGCAGAGAACTTGAAGCATCCTGTAGGGGTCTCAGTGTCCTGTTGCCATAGTGAGAACCAAGATCTCCCACTGCAGAAGCTAGTAGGAGCTCCTGGTCTCACAGGAGGCACTCACTGCCTGCAGATCTCATTTATTAGTATAGAAGAGTGATTTTTCTATAAATATTCCTATTTGCTCATTTATATTCAGTTTTTCTCACTGTGGTAGATGTTACTGAAACATGAGAAGAGTCCTTAGTTTTTTGTTAATGCCAGCTGATTCTCTTTCTTTCTTCCTTCCTTTATTCTTAGCAAGATTTTGCCTGGACGTGACCCAAAGCTTGGTGTGTTGTTTGGATGAGGAGAAATTTTCTTTGATGGAGAACACTGATAGAGGCAACACGTGTTAGTTAAGACTTTGAGCTGGGGGAAATTTGGGTTCATACGGCAGAAAGGCTTCTTGAAAGAGCCTCTCCCTGACCAGCATTTTATCTCTGAAACCTGTAAGGCTGTGCTGCCAAAACACTGCATGGGGCCCTAAGAAATGGTGTTTGTATCTGCATCTCTCCCACAGCATTCTGGGCATGTACCCTGCATCGAGCACACTGAGGAGCTGTAGCTATAAATGAGCCCTCAAGAGTTTTATTTTGTACTTTTATCTTGAGATATATGACAGATATATTATGTAATATTGTTATGGGTTATGATCTAGCCAGTATTTTTTTAATTTAATTTTCAAGAAGGCAATCTACAACTGTGTGTTTTTATTCTGCTGTATTTGTCCATATTTCCTATGATGATATTCCCAAATAAATTTGATTTGAGGGCAAGGATTGTGAAGCTCCTTAGTTACAAATTCGATTTCCTGGAGCATTTTTGCTCATTTGTGTATGATTGTCTTTGAGAAGTGACAGTGCCTATATGGTTGTTTCCAACCCTTCCACCTGTTTGGGATGCCACACTTTCTCCATTACTGTCCCAGTTTGCATTACAAACTCACTCACATCCTCATAGCACATTTGAAAACAATTTCTTTAAGTGAGTCTTGCCTTCTTAGCCTTTATGGCTAAAATAGCCCTCACATGAAGAAAAACATAACCAGTAAAACATTTTTTACACAAAAAAATTCTTACCATGGTTGAAATAGAAGGAGCCACTGGGACTGTACTTGTTAGCAACAATTCTTCAGGAAGGGTACGGCTTTGAGAGATACCTCCGTGGCAGGGTGTAAAGTCTATAATCTAAGTTCAGTTTAAATGGAATTAAACAGGGCCCCTTTCTACCTGGACTGAAAATGAATGGAAAGAATCCCATAGACTCAAACATGTAACAAATCCTAATTAGGTACATGATGAAAATAAATCAAGACAACTACTTTATACCACATTCTTTGCAGTTCCTCTTTTCCAGGTGCTATATGAGCTACATGCACAAAGGACCTTCTTCTTATAGAGATGCCAGAAGTCAAACAAGCCACTACTGTAATGAAAATAATTTCAAATTAACAAATCAAGATCACTAGTGGTAAGTGTCTAAAATGTGTCTTTTTAACAGACTATACAGTTATTGTATGAGAAAGAGGAAAGTTTAAGTATGACTAACATTCTTCAGCAGCAGTTTAGAGATTTCTGTGTACAGTAGTTTAGCAGACAAAGGTTTGTCTGAAAGGTGAGTGCAACCCTTTTAAAGCATTTTTTAAAAAATCACATCATTGAAAAACAGTATGGAAAACTGAGTGGAAATGAATTTAATGGTATGAGTAAAAGAAACTGTTCTCTCTCAAACACTATGCAAACATTTAGGCTACTTCCCTGGAATAATTTTACTTTCCTGGTCATTTAAGTATTTAATGGATCTCCAGAGACTCCTTTTCCAAGTCCCAGGGCAAACATTCAGCAGTTTTATCAAACTGTGAACATCTAAGCTTTCCCCTGGGAACAAAGAAGCAAGTTATAACCATGGATTTATAAATGGAAAAAATCTCTTATAAAAAATGTGGCTTTAACTGTTTTGGGCTGAACTTTGATGCAAAATACTTTCTTTGTGCTTAGGCAAGTCCTCTGCTTACGGCCTTTGTGTGGAGAATTGTTGGGGAACTTTACATTAGCTGAGCTTGGACAGATAACATCTCAATAAAATAAGCTATTCTGACAGATTACATAGAATATGAACTTTAAAGCTGTTGAGTTTTATCCATTTGCAACATCCTGTATAGGTCATTATTACAAACCTGAAGGAACATAAAGTAGCAAAATAAGGTGGTCAAAATCAAAATGGTACAATCTTGGCTATAAGATGGAATAGTTAAGAATAGAAGTTTCTTCACTTTTATTTGGACTGTAATTATGAAGCTGTCTCATCACCACATAGGACCTAATGCTGGTGCACCTACAAGCAACACTCCTCAACCTGCAAGAAGGGCTGTGGAACTTGTATCATAATACCATGGATAAACATCAAGTTACATAAAAGTATTGGCTAATTATTTGTATAAAGCCTGATATGATTGCCTCAATCAAAATTCAGTGAACCAAAGGGTCAAATTCGCCTATGATGCATTTCCATGAAAGCCAAGAGAGATTATGTCGTTATACCAGAAATTAATTTGTCAATTGGATAGTAATTGGTTGTCTCTTGATTTCTCTGTATTCAGCTGGCTTACAGATTTTCTTTTTTTCTGCAGTGCAGGGTACTCTGAGGGTCTAATGCCTCTGTACAAAGCACATGTTTAACTTGAGGCCACCTTGAATTCTTTTAGGGAAATTGTCCTTCCTTTTCTTTGTGACTGCTCAACTTTGAGAGAGAGCTGTACTCTACTTACCAGTCAGAAATGAACATTCACCTTTATTGTTTGGGGTTCATCAGTAGTTCACAACTGGAATTAATGGCAGCATATCTGTGTCAAACGTTTTAATATAATGCATGATGCATCTTTATTTTAGTGCTCCCACCTGGGGAAGACCCCTATCCTGTTAGGCACAAGGTGGTTTGGGGTAGGGCAGAACTGTGACTGGAGCCAGAGTAGTTCTGGAGGACACGTGTGTGGCTTCAAGCAAATAGTAGATACAGGAGCATGACTATGGAGTTGATATTTCCAGTAAATTAGAGAATAAAAATGTCATGAGCAATTTAAATATTATTTATAGTTGACCTTCATGTCTGTTTTTAATATTCAATCTGCTGAGTGTTTAAAAAAGCAATTAAAAGTCCCATATAATGTTAAAACCCTTGATAAATGTAATAAACAAATGACATATTCAAAAGAGAGAATCTATGTCCCATTAGGAGAGAAAAAGAAAGATGAGAGCAACATATGGCAGTATAATTAGAATGATTAGGGAAGCACATCAACAGAATTTATGCTGCAGGGAAAATGTAATAAGAAACCAACACACTTTCCTCACTGCCTTGAAAACTGCAAATATCGCTCTCTGAAAAGGAGAAGACGCAGAAAGGGTCCCTGGCATTTAAAGCTGTAACTTGTGTTCTTCTGTCATTATTAAAGATGCACACAGCCATCTGCAAACCATTTATTTTTTGCAGAGTTCACATTGTCCCATTGCTTTGATTAATAAGGAGCAATATTACACCTCAGCTGCTTTTCAGAAAGATGCTATTTTGGAAACCTAATTAATACTCATTCCACAGTTAGCTTGAGGTGTTCGTTAGTGCCAGATACTGAGTTCTTATTTGTTTCTCATTATGTGGAGAGTATTGCTTCTCAATGCCAGCGTTTTTGTTTTGCATTTTGGAATAACCTTTCGACACTCCTGCTTCCCACAGCCCTCCCTTCAGAAGAGCTAATAACACCTGTCATCATTATTTTCACATGCCTGTTAATGTCTGTTGAAGACATTGTGGGCTATTTACATAGATAGACTGTCCTGATGCACAGCAAATATTCCTGCCATTTTCTGAACAGTTGGGCTGAAGAGAAAAGCAAAATTTAGAAACTTGGCAATGCAATTAAACTCTCAGTTTACCACTAAGGGTCAGTATGTACTAGGCAAAAGAATGGTTACAGACTTGAAAGAGTGTGTTTGGCCTAGCAGAAATAAAAAATAATTTTTCTGCCCTAAGCCTCCCAGATTATTTAATAAACGAAACAGGAAATCTATAGCAGCATATAGACACTGAACCTGTGTATGCTCCATCAGCCCACTTTGATGAAACTGGAGATTAGTAGCATCTTACCAAGCAGCCTGAGGTTTAGTAGAAGGTGCAGAAATATCTTGCTTGAGATTTGCTCAGCGTGCTGCTATCCTCACTGGAGGATAAAGGAGAGAATACGGCAAAGCAGACGGCATTTAGCATCCACTCAGTTGCCAAGTATAATGCTGTGCATGAAAAGGTTAAATGTAATTGCACATGTCAGGAATCAACAGAACAACTGAGGCTCTTTCTGGAACTCACTCTTGTGCTGAGCTGTTATAGAAAAAATACTAAAAAGAATGAAAAAAAGAACATCTGTGGGCCCGGGCACTAACATGGATGCAATAGGAGAGAAAGAAAGGAGAGTTTGAGGGACAGCATGTTTTAAATATGCCCTTACATTGTCCCCCCAGGGTTAGTGGACAGACAATGCCTTATTTACTGCAGGAATAAGGTCCTTCATGAAAAAAAATTTGTCTCAAGACAAAAGAAATGAGGAGGGGAGCCCTGCACTTGAGCAGGACATTTTGTTGTACAGTGCCAGCTGTATGAAAGCAGACCTGCAGCCTGCAGGAGCCCTGCTTGGGTCCCTCCCCAACCTCCACAGCCTACCCAGGCCAGCTCTGTAGAGAGCCACCCAGTGCTTCACCTTCTGGAGTAAAATAAATGCTTTTTTATTAAAGACCAAAAACCACCACCAGCCTGGTCCTTGATGTTAGAGGAAGCGCAGATGAAGTCTCTTCCTCGCTGACTGCCTGGACCCTGGACACCATGGGAGGCCCTGGCCCGAGCACAGGCAATAGAACCTCTGCTGCAGCCCCGCCTCAGAGTCAGTGTTGGACGTGATACTTTTGGTTAAATAATACCAACAGTGCAAGAACTAATGGTGATTTTTCAGTTTACATTACTGGGGAGAAATAATGATACTATGAGAAGACAGTGGGTAAGTCCTTGAAGACTTCAACAGAATTTGTATCAATCTTAAAAAAAAAAAAAAAAAAAGGGCATGAAATCCAGTAATTAAAGTGATAGCAGGATGATAGAAGCTTTCTTGTACACTGCACATCGTATTTCCCCAAAGGAAAGTGTGTTGTTGGCCAAAACCTATGCTCTTCCTCAAGCAAATTTCCTCTGACTTCAGCAGAAAATATGCTTTAGAAAGCACACTTTAGAATGCTTTAAAAAGAGTTTTAAATCTTGATTCTTAATATCTACTTCAGTATTATCTGATTTTGCACCTGGAGAATAAACCACATATACCATTCTGAAAGTCATATACGGTTCAAACTAAATCCGGGTGGGTTTTTTTTTTCTATTATTTATAAAATGTTATTATACCCAGGTCCAACAATCAACCAGTCAGCATGTTCATTGATGAATTCTCCAAGCTCCTATTGGGTGTTTTGTGTGTTGCCTTTGAAATGCTGAGATTCCAAAGTGTTCAATACTTTCTCCTGGTATCAAGTGTTATAAATCATGTCCATGTTTTCATTTGCTCACAGGTCTTAGACAGTTCTCATCTGCAGCCTGTGGGTACTAATAACCAGCAAAAAGCCACTAATATCCGAAGTGCTTTATTAGCTAGCAACACAGAGAGATAGTGTGAGGTTAAACACCGATGACTGATTCACAACTCGGGAGTACTCTGGCAATGAGCAATTTTGTGGAGAGCCTGGTGCTGTGTGAAAGCAAAGCCATGGCAAAGCTGGGACCAGAGCCCAGATCTTCTTGCTGCCATTCCAGACCTAACTTGGGGCCATTCAAACAGTTTCTGAAGGGTCATTTCCTTCTTTTTGTTGTTTGTGTCATAAAAAGCTCTCAGTCCTGTAAGTCCTGTAGCAGCTTCTGTATAATTGCAGAGTCCTTCTTTAGTCCTTCTTGTACACCCTTGCTGAGCTGGAGTCATGTATCCTGTCTGCAGTGTTTCTGCAGAAAATGGAACCAGAGAGGACAGATACAGAGATACAGATGGAGGGAAAAAATGGCTTTCAAATATAAAGAAACACTTGTTGACAGATCCTGTTCTCAGCAGGTTTTCGTGGCGGACCTCAGATTGAGAGTGAAATCACCATGCAAGGCATAGACAAAAGGCTCTGTGTTTTCCTATATTTCATGTCTTTTTTTTTTCTTTTCTTTTTTATTTTTTTTTCTTTTTTGCTAGCTCAACCCTTTAAAGGAGACTTAACAGCAGTGGAAAGTTAAACTGAGGATAAAACTTTTGTATCAAAGGCAAACAGTTAATACAAAATGACAGTGAATTAATTTTTAAAAATTGCCACTGATAAAAATTTGAAATAATCTGTTAAATGTGGCTTTGAAGAAACATAGTTTTCCCTCTCCACCTTATTCCATTTTATGCCCTAGAGTTTGCATGGTCTAACAAATGAAAAGGTTGATATGAGCCACGCTGACTTCAGCGAAAA
This sequence comes from Oreocharis arfaki, assembly GCA_013398015.1. Classification (NCBI taxonomy): domain Eukaryota; kingdom Metazoa; phylum Chordata; class Aves; order Passeriformes; family Paramythiidae; genus Oreocharis; species Oreocharis arfaki. Next base: position 932,225 of record VZRR01014002.1, on the reverse strand, counting down.
CCCTGGGACTCAGACACAAGCTGAGTTTGTGCAGCTCACTGTGCTGTCACTCACTGGCTCAAACTGAGCCAAGCGCAGGGCAGGAAGGCTGTGACCTGTCCTTGCTGCAGGTGACAAAGGGGGATGTGGCATTTCCCATGGCTCAGCTGGTGCTTGTGCCCTGCTCATGGGCCTCGCCCATGCCTGTGCTCCTCACTCCCAAACTGAGATGTTTTCTAATGCCTCCAGATAACAGGGATCTCGTGTAGAGAGAAATTGTTTTGGCTGCTGTGATGAGGCAGCCTCAGACCAAAAGCAAGACAAGTATTTAAGTGTCACGTATCCAGGGAACACAGGCAAGACTGTCTTTGCATCGTTCTCTAGACAGAGGCACCTCTGCTTACTTCGTTACTTTTTTCTATCTACACCACTGCAAGTAATTCTACCAACAATGGTAAAATCTGCCCTGAACCAAAAGGATCATTCTGTATGAACATTTCTCTGGACGCTAGACAAACCCTCTGTACAAAAGGCAATCTTGTCTAAATTAATGTATCATTTATTTTGTACCTTTTAAATCACTTTTATTTACAACAAGGCTTCGATACAGCTCACACGCAGTAGTTAAGCTCTGGCAGTACTGACGTCAGGGAGCTAACACATTTGTGAATTACATTTCTAAGTCATAGAAAAGAAAAGAAAAAAAGACTTTAAAATAAGTGTTTTATCTCTGGGAATAAGGGTCACAGGACACGTGTGCAGTGCCTGCAGAGCTCCTCCGGGGGCCCTCTCGGGAGCCCCGGTGCCGCGGGCACGGCGAGCGGGCAGGGCAGGACACGGCGGGGCCAAGGGTCAGTTCAGTGACTCTCCGGACGGGGCTCGGGGCAGCTCTGCACTGGTTAATGGCCCCACTCATCTTCCCTCTCGCCAACTCCCTCTTCTTCTTCTGGAAACACTGAGTCACTCTGACTCTTCAGGTGCTTAATCCCTGAAAATACAGAAGTCATGGTTAAGGTTGTATTTAGCTTGCCTCAGCTATTTTTTGTTTTGTGAAGGAAGAAAGAGAAAACCAAAATAAGGGCAAATTTAATGCCCATATTTACTCTCTTTTTCACAAACCTCTTAGTTCAAATCATACTATGGTGTATTTACAATGGAGATATTATCTTCCTTGAATAAAGGCTCAGAACAGTATTTGCTTCTCTTTTTTCCTTGGTAACCCTTGATCAGGTTTGTGTTGAACACCATTGCAAAGCTGGCCTGATGCAAAGAGAGCATTGCACCTGACAGAGAGCAGACTGCTGGCACCAAAGCTGTGACAAGACTGGATAATTTCTTACGTGGAGAATGTGTTCTTTTGACCTCCAGATACCATGAGGGGCTGGATGAAAAGGGTAAATATCTATCACAGGATATTGGGAAGTTCAGGTTTGAGGCAAATTACCTACTGCTGGATAGTTTCAGCCAACGAGTGAAGTAGACTCTCTGAAAATGAATCAAATTAGAGTTATTTCCCTGTCTCACATTCAGCACAAGCAAGCAGACCTCAACGAATGGGCTTAATCACATCTTCTCAGCTCCACCTTGATGTGATAGAATTTGAGCTGGAAAAGGAAGCAACATCAAGATAAAAAAAATGACAGAGAGACCAGAGAGGAAGGGTTGTTATTTTCAAAAAACCTGAAAAGCAAATGTACAAGATCAGTTTCTGGGTCCCCTAGTTTATGACAAACAAAGTGGGAACATAACTGTTCATAAAAAATGCATGATTTGAACAAAACTTAAGCCTGAATTAGACTATTTTCTGGTGCCATTACTCTCATTACATAAAAATATTTTTGATTTCATTAAAGATCATACATAGTTCTAGTCAACATTTTTAATTGTCAGAAAAAAGGCTTCCCTTTTGTATCACTTCCTCTGTGTGATGAGGAGAAATGACACCCCAGCTGCTTTATATAACCGCTGCTAGATAATCAAACACCCCAATATGCACCCTGCAAGTCATAGCACCTGTAGAGGCACAGTTTTCAAAAAGGAGTTCACCCTTGAGGGGTGAGAGCAAGATCCAGATTACTGCTGCTTGTGGGTTAGAAGGATTGATGATGGTGTACGTCCAAGAGCTTTGGCCCCAGCATCACTTAATCTGGAAGTTCCTACACTTCACTGTTTATGTCCACACCATTCCGAAATACAGGACAGATTTTTTTCCAAATATATTACTTAAAAAAAAAATCTCAGCATAAGTTTTTCTAGTTCCACAAATTTACAAATAACTGAAAACAGTATCTTAAAATGGCTGTACAACAACCAGCTCCACTTCTAACAGGAGCCCATCACTCTGCGCTGGGCTCTGGGCTCCTCTCTCTCTTTTCTTCCACACAAATGACAGCACACAGTCTCTGGGGAAACTGTTGTTCACACATAAACCAAGCAAATACATTAATGCTCCCAAGCCACAGTCCTTCCAAGGGTGCCCTGCAATAATCAAGCCATTTCCAGTTAAGGGACTGTGATACATGAAGGTGCTCAGCTACCACCAAGCTCTTAGCAGCTCCTCTTTAGCAGCACCCTTTAGTAAGACAAACACTTTGAATATGATTTCAGCTAACTACAGGTTAATGGACATTTGTTTCCAAATTATGTTTTGTTTTTAAAGGTAAATTTGTCTCCTGTTGTTTCCTCTGCACTTACAGAGCCATTTCTTGCACAATTCACAGCACTCATCCAACAGCTGCTGTTCAGGAATTGCCAGGAGCTAGAGTGCATCATTCTGTAGGGAGTTTTTCAAAGATGAGAAGGGGAAAGTTATGGACAGAAAAGAAGGCGTGTGATATATGGTATGATGAAACCATGGAACTGTATTTTATGTAGGAGTGAAGACTTTTGGTTATGTGGTTTAATTGTAATATTAAATATGAAAATTTTAGGAAATGGAGAGAAATTACATCAATGAGCATTACCCATTGATTTTTGCATGGCAAGTAGCTATCGATATTATTTAATGACTTTTTCATAACCTCCATTCTGCAGCCTGCCTTTGTCTCTGCCAGTCATTTTATGTGAAAGTGTCACTTGGAAGTTTCCTTCTCTGACCAGTAAGTGCACAAGACTTGATGTACTTACTTATAAGCCGCCAGCTGTTTTCACAGCATCAGGTTGTCAGTATGAGCTGACCCTAGGTGTGGCATTATGAAATAAGATGCTCATCTAGACAATGGAATAAGTTAGTGTGAATCGACATAGAAGTAATGAAATTCCTGTCGGTAACATGTGAACATGTATGACAGGAAATGCTGGTAACTGTCCTGAAAAATACATTTCATGCACAAAGCTGCAGACTTTTACAGTGAAAAAAATGGCCTGGAGTAATAAAAATACTTAGTTAAATTACAGCAACCATACTCTTGGATTAAAAGCATACCTAGTGACATAACACTGCAGTAGCCCACAGCGGCTGCCAGGTGTGGTCAGAAGGCATTGGAGCTGGGCAAGTGCACACTCAGCCACAGCTCAAGAGAAGAGGCTGGTACAGTGGCTCTCCCGTGTGGCTCCAGTGGGGTTATTCAGGGCTGTGCCCTACCCTTTGTCAATATGAACCATATGACAAGCAGGTAGTGAGGTGAAGCTCGACCCACAGAGGTGTGTTGCTGCATCAGTTCAGCATCTTTGCTTAACAATATCTGAATTGTTTGCTGGAAGGTTACATTCTGTTTTACTGAGCAAAAATTCTGTACTCAGGTCACCTCAACCATTTTTACAACCACAGCTATGGCAATGTTAATTTACCAGAATGGATATTTCCTTCTCATCTTTTCAATCTTCACACCAGTAACACAGCGCATGCCCTCAGCTTTCTCAACCAGTAACCAAGAAGCACCAAAATGCTGTAGTTTTGGGATTATTTCTGTTCACTGATTGAACACAGTGTAAAGATGAGCATGAAATAACCACTCTGAGATTTTACTTGTAGCAAAAAAGCAAAACAAAGTCAGGATATTTTAGAAGAAATTGTTTGTATGTAAGAGCATTTCCAAGTTAGAAACATCAAGTTACTGATTCCACTTAAACTACACAAGCTTGACAATATCAGTTGCAAAGAGGGAGGACTGCAAATGTGGATTCATGGAGTCACCCTGTCTCATCAATGTCCCTTTTTCCAGGCAATGGGTAACTCTGGATTCTTGGGCACCCTCCCTTTCCTGAAGTGCTGTGCCTGCACTGTCCTGATGCTGCTTTGCCTCTCTCACTGGGTGCCCTGCCCTGCTCTCCTCTTTCTTGGGGATGGGGCTCACAGGGTGCCAGCCATCCCACTGTCCCCATGGGTTCCCAATCCCCTCTACACCTGACCCAGCCACTGCTTCACAACATCACACCCCGCCTGGGGCTCTGCTCTTCACCTGGAATGTCTGACAGCAAAAACCCCCTTCCAGACCAAACAGTGCCCCTTCTCACCACTCCCCAAAAACATTTCATACCCACAGTGTGTTCAAACTCATCCTCATGCTACTTTAAAACAAAGTCTGTCTAAACACTGCCAAAGCCAGCAGGACAAGAATTGGTTTTTCTCAAAGGGCTTATGTTTCGCTGCAGGTAATTTTATCCAATTAATGTTGATAAACAAACCCGTAATTCCAAGCCATTTTGAGCAGCCATACACTAATATAATATAGTAACTGTCAATTCCTTTTAGATGAAGTCACTGTCTCAAAGAATATTTCTAGATTTCTAGATACATGTAAATTATGAATGCGAATGGGACAATTTTCTGGCATTTTTGTAGTCACATCACATCCGCGCTGCTTCATCAACAGCTGTCTTTTTGCGTCTCTCCATCTAACCAAAGCACCAGCTTAGAAAGCTAAGCAGGGCCACAAGATTTGAAATAACCAAGTGTTCCTGAATTAAGTATCTCATGGAAAAAAATTTTTTAAATATTCAAGTAATTAAGGCAGCTCTCCATCCTATTTAACACCTCTTCCTTCACCCTGCTTCACTGCCCAAGGAAGGGTGTTGACATTTACCAAACTCAGGATTGAAGCCTGGTTGGCAGCTCGAATTCCCTAAAGTTTGAAGGGTTATTTAGTTTTATGATTTGGAGCTGATCCTCTCACTATCAAAAACACATTTCCAGATTTGCAGAAAGCAGTGAAAGGCACAGATAAAACAGGCTCATTGTCAGCATTTCAGAACTCAATTCACTTTGAAATTATCATGCAAACAAACCTGGCCAAAGAGGATAACAGCCAAATAAAAATGTCTCAGTCAATGTTAAATGAATTATTTTCTAGTTTCCTTAGTAAAAATGAGAATATCAAAAGAAACATCATATATTCACACCACTAAACAGAAAAAAGGACAATTATTTCTAATGGTACATTTTGGTTTGCATTTACCAGTCAAATATGTTTTGATTTCTCTGATATGTCTTCCTCGTAATTTTTTTTCTGAAGTTTTGATTTAAAATATGCCAACAAAACAAACAAACAAACAAACAGAAAACACAAAACTCAAAAAACCAACAACAACCAAACAGAAAAAACCTACAAAATAATGTCATTAAATCCAGCATCCACCGCAGGTTCTTGGCTGAGCTGGGTGCAATGGAAGACACTTGTGAAGAGCCAAATGGAGCTGGCAGGTCTTCCAGGGCAGCCTCCACCATGTGTAGGGATGGCCCCTACGGTAACAGGAGAACAAGCAGCTGCATCAGATCAGGGGCAACTTTGGGGCACCCAACAGCAGCCTGCCTGCACCAAGGGAAGTTACCCACAAGACGAAGGTGTCTGGTCGTGAATAGGAAGAGAGTATTTTCTGGCTCGATACAAGGAAGAAATTGCTCCATATGAGTATGTTTAAGCACCGGTGTGGTTTGCCAGTGAAAATGTGTTGCCTCCTTTCAAGGAGATTTTCAGTACTGAACTCGACGAAGCGTTGAACAACTTTGGTAAATTTGGTGCTAATTCTGCTTTATGCATCAGGTTGAATTATGGACTTTCCCAAGGTTCCTTGCAACCTAAATTGCTATATGATTTTATGGAATGAAAACTCAGTAAATGCATCTTACAGTTTATAACAGTGTATTAACATTAACTTGTGGGCTGCATATTGATCCACCTGGGAGCTTCAAATGACTCCTTTCTCTGCAAAGTATGAAGTGTCTAACTGCAGCAGTCAGACATTTCAGGAATAAGGTTCCTCTTCACTCCTTAAAATCATGGGGCCAGACTAAATCAATACTTCTGTACTGATTTTGGAAAGCATACAAATTCATAATTAGGTTATGTAGTCCACTGTGATACATATATACATGTATGTGAGGTACATATTGTTCCCAAACACAAAGGATGAAAATAATGTGATTAAAGCCAGAGAACCTGGAGCATCTCTTGCATGTGACAGATACACCTGTGAGACAGAATCTCACACAGAAATCACACCCCAGGTGTGGCCCAGTGCATGGAAATGCAACAGAAAGAATGTAATTCCTGCGAGGGAGGCACAGAGCTGCTGTCCTGCAGATGAGTCCTGGCACTGCTGCTGAAATGGCTCATCTTCCCTTGGGGGCCTCAGGGGCAGAACACTGTCTCAGTCACTACCAGGGTGTGGTGCCTGAGGGGTCTGACTGCCATTGCAATTGAAGGAATATGCTCAGTTGCCTGTGGATGTAACAGGCTAAAAAACCACACTGTGCTAATAAAACCAAGGCCTATGCACCCTGTTTCAGAAATCCCTTTCTTGCTCAGCTAGGCATCAGCTCAACAGAAGTAACACAGACTCTCAACACTCCACAAGATGTTTTGCCAGATTTTTCCAGAAGGATCCAGTGCTCTGTGTGATGGAATGTGCTCCCCTCTGCTGGTCAGTGCCAGTGGGAGAGCCCAGAGACTGTCCCTGCCATGGGCACCACAGTCCAGCTCTGACAGACACAGGGCACAGCCTCTGCTCAGCTCGGAAAAGCAGAAACTGAGCTCTGAAACGCATCAAATGCTTCCTGCTCTTGCCACCTCCAGCAGAGGCAGAAGGACCATCAGAGCCTGCAGGAGCAGCTGCCTGGCAGAATCCTCTTCTGCCAGAAGCTGAATAATTATTAAAAACTTTTCCTCTCTATGATGACTTTCAGTTCAACAGAATATAGCTTCACCAGCCTCCATTCTCAGCACTTTCTGCTTCACAGAACTTTAGAAAAATCCAGTTTCATCATCTTCGAATGTTCATTGTCAGGTGCACACCAGCTACGCTGCCGAATTTATTTAAATGTGAGAAACACGTCTTGTCTTCTCTCTGCCCCATTTGGAGAAGATATCAGAAACACAGCTGCCATTACTGGTCATGAAGGAACTCAAAACTTACCCCTGCACACACAACTCCTAGGCACTTCAACTTTCTTGAACAAAAATTTTGTTGTTTGGCTGGAAAAAAATTAAATTCTACTATTTTTTTTTATCTTCTTTTAAACAGCTGAAATACAGGAGGTCATGCAAGAACAAAACAGGAAACCAGCAAGAAAAATCCTATAGTTTCCCAAAAACCTATTTTGAGCTTTCTCATGTTTCCTCTTTGCATAAATGACCTGTTATCTATCTCCTTCATCTGTACAATCAGTTACTGAAACCTTTAATGCATTTTTACTTAATTGAGTGGTTTAGATAAGCTCTCCTTGCATACAAGTCAGAGTTCAGTGCTTAAGCTTTCATTACCAACTCTAAAAAACCATTAACCCTATCCTGAACCCTACCTGCTTCTCCTTCTTCTCCCTCTACCACTCAGCTCACCAAAAATGATGCTCACTAGTTCCCCCTTATCAGCCCTCTCTGCCCCCATCCTCAATTTCCTTTCATCCAGTTGCCCTTGGACTCAGTCTCAAAGCTCTCTGGCCAAGTGTCTAGTGATGTCTCACTTCATCCTTTCCAGCTTGCTGACGTCTTTGCTTTTGACACTTTTTGCCCTGCTTTTACTTTACCCTGGTTCTTCTTCCACTGTTGTAATGCTTCTCTCTTTTCTCCTTGCCATTCTCTGACAGTCATTTCCCCTTCTGTCCAAATTAAAACTCTAGAGTGCATCTTCTATGCAAGTTTGTGGAAGTCTAAGACAATATCTCAAAATCAAGCTCTTGATCTGCAGTCCTGTCCAAAATGTTCATCTACCATGAACAACACCGTCTTTTTTTCCTGACACTTAGGCCTACACATTTCTGATTTCCACTCTTCTCTAGATCCCCATGTCCAACTGTAGTATGAGTCTTGCATGTTTTTCTTGCTGAATGCATCCCGTAGAGTCTTTACCTTTTATCCAGACTTCGAAACTCTCCTTATCCTGGGGTCTTCACTACTACCACATCTCCTTCTCTAAGCTTTATAAATGTACCTTTTCTCCTGCCATGACCTTCCCCCCTGAGTTCCCCCCATTGATTCCCTCAAAGATATTTCAGACTAATGGTGGCTATTTATGCTTTCAATGAAAATTAAATTTCTTCATTTATTATGAGCATCATCTGCACTCAAATCAGGAAATGATACAGCTTTGCTTCTCAAATTGCTAGGCTTTTAGATCAGCATTTTCATTCTTTCTCCTAAAGTTCTGGAGAGGGAGAACTATCTGCCTCTGTGGCTACTTCCAAATCCTCCTCAAAATCTTCAGTTACAGAATTTCAGAAACAACCTGAGAACATTCTTGTTGCCAGCCCGCTGGGACAAAGACTGTTGCTTTCCTCCCTAATATTCTCTATCTGTTCCTGGGCTTGACTGCTACACCCTAGCTGGGAGTTCCGTGGTGTAATAAATGTTTGTTAAATGTTTGAACAAGGTTTATGTGGCATAGACCAAATTCCTGGTGTGGGTTCCTGGATACTTCATTAACCTCAATATAATATGACAAGAATTGTGGTGTACAGTGATCGGTGGATGATCACTGAGTATGAATGAAGAGCCAGACGATGCCTGATATTTGTATGCAAACACAAGATGCATTTTGCATACACTTCCTTGTGTTTCTTCACTCCCACCTAGAAAAATGGCTTCAGTCTGACAAGCTGGCAGCTATTATTTCATCTGCTGATGCTCTTGTTCAATAATCACACCAGATGACCTGTGGCAGGAGGGTAATCCTGCTTCCAAGCAGATGTGGCAACAAGAGCCCAGCCTTTGTGTCCCAAGGCAGCCACTCTCTCGGGTGGTCTCTGAGCTACTGGCGGTTCAAAGACCATCAAGTTATCTATGACCCAACAGCAATAAAACACAACAAAACACACAGTCCCAGACCTTGACAGCTCCCATGTGTATGAGTAAGTGAACAGAAAAAACGTGAGGGAGGGAAGGCAAAATAAAAATAAACAGATGTGGAAAATTTGTCTTTATAGATGTCGGCAACTGTGAGCAGTCTGCTTGATACAGCCTTCGAAAGTTTTCTAGAATTTGGGTTGTTCTTTGTTGAGAAAGACTGAAAAATGGTGCACTGTGCAATGGTCTCAAGGGACTCTGAGTGGTACCCATGCCTGTAAGTTTTTATTAAGTAAGGTTTCACAGAACCTTGATAACCAACATGCAAGGGTCACCCTTACTCCTGTGGCCAATGAGTGTGAACATAACGAAGTCTTTTCTTTATTACACGGATCTTGGCCCCACTCCTCCAGAAATTAATGAGATTTTCTCTTACTTTTTTTAAAGAAAGAAGAGTCAACTTATGCAACCCATGTTAAGTTCTTGTTATAATGACAAAACCCAGCTACTGTTTATTTACAACGAATTTATGTAAAATACTGTAAATTACTGTTGTATGTGGCTTTAAAGTCTGAGATATGAGACAAAAAAATTGACACAGAAAGTAGGTGCACTAGATTGTCTCAAACTCCTGTTTAGATTAGCCTAGAAAAAGCGAAGTCAGGCTGTCACTCTGATCTACAATTGATGGAGTCTTCAAATCAGCAGATATGGTGGACCTCTAACATTTAGAATAAAGAGAATCTGGAGCACCAGTGTGGCAGTTAAGATATGCTGACATTATAGCAATCTCTAAATAATAAAAAACCCCCCTCCATGTGTCCATTTATACCTAAGCTCAAGTTGAGAAGCAGAAAAAAATTCTCATGTGTGCTGTGATTATGAGACCAAGGCATTATTCAGCCTTGCAATTTAATTTACTTTTTTTCCTCTCTCTGATATGCATGACTAAATCAAAACAAATGATCTGAAGCATTGGCAAATATGACGAGTTTATGTAGGTCATATATCTGATCTGGAGCGGAGCAGATCAGATCATCAGCATATTCAGCAGGTCACCATGGCCCCGTAGAGTTTTGTGAATGATCATTTGGAAACCCAGCAACAAAGTCTGACTAATTTTCTAAATGTCTGCTGGTTGCTGCTATGTCTACTCTTAGCTGAAGTCATACAATCCTCAGTCGTCATGGTGAGCCTTTTAAATGACAAATGTTGAGGCTCATTTGAGGCTACTTTCAGTCAAAAGGCTCCCTGTTAAACTATCACAATGAAGACTGTATGAGAGCAGCAAAAATCATGTTGCAAATGTCTGGCTACTTTCCATTTTGTTCTCTGAAACATCACTTTCAGCTTTCCCTCTTTCCCCTCTCAGAATGGCTTGAAGCAGCACTGGCTCCCTAAGAGTAGCGTGAAGGAGTTTCTTGCACAGAAAGGCTTTTGTTGGTCCTCCACAGGCTGGCCAGAACACGCACCGGAGAGAGGGGTCAGCTTTGCCGTGGCTGAAGTGGCTGCATCTCCCTCTTACAGTAGCCTGAAGAGTAAACAGGGAGGTTTTTGTTGCCCCAGGCAACTTCTGCTAGTATGGAAACATCTTGTTCTGCTGGTTCCTTCCTTCCTTCCCTTGCTAGCCCCCAGACTGCAGAAGTCAGCCAGTCTTCGGAGTTCAAATGAAGAGCAGAAGCTCCTGCAGTCAGCCAGCAAGTGGGTGTTTCAGCCTGTGCCAGTCTCAGCCCAACTCTAATTACCCTTTGGAAAACCAGAAAATATTTCTTAGCTGATTCTGTGGAGGATGGCTCTTGGTCAAATACCTCAAAAAGTTGACCAGAAAAACATGCAGGGGTGGCTTCCGTGTGAGTAATGAAGCTGGGCAGTACTGCAAGGCTCTCCTCCTCACAGCTCCTGTGCTGCTCTGACCAGGCAGCTGGGGCCACCAGTCAGGAGAGGATCAGAGTTTTTCAGCTGACACTTTTCCATCTCAATTTTTCACAGCTAAGAGATAGGCTTAGAACTGTTGATAACTGTGCTTCAATTCAACCAGTGCAGGCAGACCTTCAAAGGTTGTGTGCTGTGAGGGGTCCTGGGGAGCTTGTTAGATGGTCAGAATCTCTGCTGAGAAAGCACTTGTCTGGAAGGCAAATCTTACTGGGCTATGTGTTCATTTGCTGGAATTGCTAAGCCCTCACTCTTAACACCAGCACCACTTTCAGTCAGGCAGCTGTCTGCCTGAGAGTGGGTCAAGATCACAGGCCTGGCAGAATTGTTCCCTTATGTCAAAAGATTACAGTAATTCCACCAAATAAAAGGCCACATTTTCAAACCTCTAATCAGCTGCTCCATAATAACAGAAGTCAAAAGCTCTGCTACTGTCACAAATTATGTGTTAGAATTCACTGGCCTTAAAAGCTTACAAGAAGCATTTTCTAAGCATGGCTTCTTTAAATTAAATCATCTTACACTTTCACAGGCAACTTCTGTCATTCTTAGGATTCGCCACATGCTTCTCCAGCCTATATATCCAGTTGAAGCCACTCTGTAGCCTGATTATTTTAAAATAAGGCAGGAGGCTAAAACTGGGAAGTAGATTTTTCAGCTAGAAAATCGAATCAGGGAAGACTTGGGAACGCTGATGCTAAAGACAGCATGAAAGGATGATCACTATTTCAGCCAGAGAAGGTAAGTCTGTTTAGAGGAACAAGCCAAATTTTAGTTATATAGACTGCTATTACAAAATAAAACAATTGCATCATCCTACCTGCTGTAAGTAAATAAGGGAAAATTTAAGGAGAATTAGATAAATCTTAACTTTCATAAGAAGTCTCAACTTCTGCATTCTAAACTACATGCCATTGTTCAACCTCAAATATAGATTTAGAATTAGGTTGAAGGCTGTGCTTTCTGCCAGAGATTCAATTATAAAAATAAGGGTCCTTTCCAGGCCTTGAAATCAGTGAGCATTTAAAAAAGCGGTCCTCCACTTGTCTCTAGGAACAAATGCTTTGTTCACAGTTACTACTACTTCAAAAGAGGTGAAAAAACCCCGAGTTCTGCTCCCAATATGTTAAAAGATTAAATGGTAACTTATGTGTAAAGAAGGGAATTAAGTGTCATAGTTTTATTTCCTCTAATCTGCTCCTGCCAATAGTGGCAACCCAGAATGTTTTCCCTTTTTAACTTTTTTTTTTTTTCACTTCTTGAGTTCTTAATGGGAAATCTCTGACCTGCTCTCCTGGCCATTTCTCTTACTACAGCACAGTTCTGTCTGTGTGTGTTTCTGTCCCAAACTCTTGTTGGTGCTGTGCAAACCAGTCTTCAAAGCAAATGCCCAAGCATTTGTAAGGGATTTGCCATCTGCAATTAACTCTTGGGGAAAATGCTGTATTAGCGAACCTGAACTGAAGGAGTCTGAGCTTTTTGGACCTGACGTGAGCTGAGACTTGCACCTAGTTGGTCTGTGAGGTACTTATGGTTGCACTGTGACAGAAGAGTAGCATGACATTTTATTCATGTCATATATTTTAACTTCAAATTAAATTATTTCCATTCAAATGGCAATTTTCATTGAGGTTTAAAAATTGTATTGGCTTCCTTGAAGCTGGGTAATTTTCATTTGTTTGTGATTAGGAAAAAAAGCTATGAAATTTTGCAGCTCCCTTTATGAAGAAAAAAATCCACCAAAAAAAAAATTAGCAATATCAGAACATTTAGTTTTGCCTAGTTTGTTAAACATAAAAAAATGTAGACATGCTACAGGAAAATTAATTTGATTTTTATAAACATTCAAAACACAATGGAAATTAATGTTTTTTCATTCAAAACCTAACTGAAAATGCTTTACAAAACATTTTAATCTCCCCAGCTTACTGAGCCATTTCCAAGAAGCTGTATTTCAGTTTTCTTAAGGCATTCTATCTGACTTCAGTGTTAGTGGACAGCATTATCCAGCTGCTCACTTTTTCCTGGACAACTGCACTGTGGCGCTACTTTTTTAGATTTTGACTGACATGGGAATTTTTCTGAGGTCAAGAAACCTAAACAGTTGAGAAAAAACTTATTGCCACATCCTTAGGGGAGAGAATCCTTGACAGAGAAGGGGAGGCTGTGATACTGAAAAGGAGAAGCCTGAGTATGTGATGGAGTAAATGAGGTCCTGTGAGTAACGACTGAACAGCTTTTGCTTCTTCTGTTTCACCCCCAGGTCTGGCAAGACACCCCCAGAGTTCTGTTCAGTCTATATTCTGGCTCCATATTTTCCATTTTTGCTATTCTTTTTGTGGCTATTATTTCTTTCCATGCTCTGAGGCAGATACAGAAAAAAAATTGTTAATGGCAGGCTTAAATCTCTTGCTGAATACTCTATGCAGCCTGAGATTTTTAGGGTTAGGATGAAAAGCTTTCCAGTGAATTTTCAAACTGAAGACAGGAGCACAATCTTTGCTGGTCACCCACAATTCCAAGGTGGTGTTTCTCTGCTATACTTCCATGTGCCGTGTGCCGTTCACTTTCAATTTATCCCGTCTGTTTCTTTTGTCAGAAGTCTATTAAGCTTCTCTGTTAGTTTGCTGATGAATTCCCTACTGAGTTATAATTACAACCTTCGTTGTGATCCTTCCTGTGATGACAAAGGAGATAGGATTTTGGCATCAGGATAACCTCACATCAGTAATATTGCAGATGTTGAAAGGAGCTCTTCTTTTACGTATTTTATAAACAGCTTCAAAATTGGAAAAACCTTGTATAATTGAACAAGTGATTGCTTGGTTAGTGTTTACATTATTATACCTTTGCAGTTGTTTCATGGGTGGCATATGAATAACAGGGAATTACTGTTTTCTTCATGTTACAGGTACTGTGGATGCAGCCCTTACATCCAAGCAGGAATCCATCAGAATGAGCCTCTTTAGTTTTCACCACTTCAGCGCCTATGAGCTGCTGAGATCATCTCAAGCAGCCAAGATCTATTTCAGAAGACTGAAGGTTAAGATGGCCTGAACCCTTCCCCTCTCCCTCTGCAGCAGTCACTCCATGCTAACCAAAGCAGAGCCTATGGCATGAGCTATAATCAATCCAGCTAACCTCCCTAAGAGCATAGGAGAACTTCTGGAAGGTCAGAGTGAGTCTCTGCTCTGTTTTCCCTTGGTGCTGGAGAGCTTTTTATCCCATTAAGAGCTAACTTATTTGGGGCTTAGAGCCTACCCTAGCAAGTCCTAATTTTTGCTTCTGAGACATCTTCCTAGGACACAGTGTCACCCATGCAAACTGACACACAGAGAGCTCTCTTACAGAAGCACAGAATCCACTTCCACAAAAGTTGTCACCCATTGGACTGAAAGGTGAAATTTGGATATAGGCAGCTGTGGGATGATGTTTTCACTGTGTTTTCACTCCCATGTGGTGAAAAATTTTGTCTGTGCCAATTAGCTTTCACCCAGAAAGTTCCCAGCCTGGTGTAGGCACCAGTGGTCACTTCCACTGGGCATTTTGGATGACTCTCATGACTTGGGAGCAAAAAATGGAACAGCATTGTGTTGCTGCAAGGAACAATTTTCATGGAATAAAGGCATAAATCTCTTGAATCAAGGGAGACAAAGGACATTGTAGCAATTTGTAGTGTTTTGCACAGTAACATAGGTAGATTTTTACACCCTTCAAACAAATGCAAACCAATCTAGTACATGATGTTTATACACAACCACGGTACTTCTCTGGTACAGAAATTCAGCAAAATCAAATTCCTGGCTTAGACACCAGAAGGTGTCTGGCACAGTGCCTCTGATCTCTTGGGAGAGGAGAAAAGAGAACAGTTAAAGGTTTAGTTTGACATCTTTAGTAACTTCTTAAATTTGAAACGTTTTCATTTTAACTTGTTCAGCTTGTACTTAAACCCCGCCAAATTTTTATATTTAAGTATTTTTGATTGCTAGAAAATTACAACCCAATGTTAAGAAATAAATTATTCAACATAAAATGCAGTCACCACAAACTATTTGCATTGCAGTAGATACAAGCAGTCTCACCTTGCAGCTGCCATGGGCAGCACAACATTGGGACAAAATTTTTAGTGGCTCTTTATTGTGTGAGTGACTTGAACTTGTGAGAAACCTACCTCTTCTGGTCTGCCTAAGGCATCAAAATACCCCAGAGCCAGCACCCAGTACAACCAGAATGCAATTATGCCATAGAAACACACTATCTGACACTCAGAATTGTCAGAGCCCAAAAACAAGTATTGCTCTCAATTTTTCTAGAAAGCACAGCAAGAATATCAATTTACTCAGTTTAATAGGGGAAAATATAGACAAAGTACAGAAAACGTAAACTCTTCTCTAAAGGTTTAGACACATTCAGATCACAGTCACAGATTAAAAATTAGTTTTTATACTTTAGATCTCGCTAAGAGTGAGTTGAAACAAAATTCAGGCTCTAACCGTTCATGGGATTTGGGGAACACCGCTGGAATGCAGACGAAATGTAGTAATAAACACGCAGATTTTAAATTGAGATTAGTCAGACTGAATATAATTCCATTCCTTACAACGGCTCTTGTCATTCAACAGTGATGCTGCACGTAGGAGTCACCAGAGGGAGCCTGCAGGCCGAAAATCCCACTGACTGTTTTTTTAAAACACTTTTCTTGCAGATTGCAAGGAAATTGAAAGCCAAATTTACATAATTTCTCCTCATCGCCGGAAGAAAAAGAGAAGCCTGCTGCCTCCCCTTGCGTCTGTAGGGGATGGCCAGCCCGTGGGTGCCTGGGTGCTGGGACACAGGCGGCCACTCGCCCTGCTGCTCACTGGCAGCCTCTGCTTTCCCCGCCCTCCCCTTCACTGGCCGCTTCTTCCTTGAGGCTCATGTCTGGACACAGTCCCAGCAGAGCTGGGTAGGAGCATAAGCGTTTCCTACACCTCACCAGCTGCTCTCCAGGGACAGGTGCAGCCATGGTGTGCCCTGTGTCCCTGTCGCCTGGAAAGATGCCGTTGCAGGGAGTAGCTCACAAACCTGCACCGTTTCCAGGGTTTCCAGACATGTGTGTACATTTACTCCTTGCCATGTGCCAACATACACAGCAAGGGTGCACCTTGAGCTGGGAGAACCGCAGCAAACACTTCAGGTGAGCGTTTTCCTTCTGAGCAGTCACTAGATCCCACAACCCCTTTAATTGTATTGTTAGAAATAGTTACTCTGTAAATTGCTCAGAGCCTGCTGACCATCTCTTCTGGCTATAAAAGAGCCGTGGAATAACACTGAATGTTCGCAGGTTGGGTGAGAGCTGAAAAACCTGAAGTATCTTCCCTCTGTTTCAAGAAAAATTAGCAGCTACACCAGATGAGAGCTTTTAAATGACTTCCTCCTGGCCTGCACAGCTCACAGGAAAATGAATCCCTTTTCAGATCCATATGCTAGCTGCAGTATTTCCTGTGTTTTTCTGGTCACAGTCACACACAGAATTCCTGCGAGTGTTCAGTCCTAGCTGCAGGCCTGAAAGGATGTGGCTGAGCTCTTCAGGCTGCTCGTGTTCTTGTCTCCATGCCAAAGCTCTGGTGGATGGTTTTGGGAACTCTGTGTTCTTGCTACACTGGGCAATGTTGCATCCCAAGGGGTGAAGGAAGGGAGAAATTATGGAGGGAAGTAGAACCACATGGCTTTCTGTAGAAAATTTTTGGTTTTCAAGAAATTCAGACCAATAGGTATCCACTTCAAAAGGAAAAAAAATCAAATACTAAAACCCCAGAAAACATCCTCACCACAAGAAACCCAACACAGAGGGTTCCTAAAAATCAGAAGCATAGTTTCTCTGTGTTTCTCTTAGCTCAACCACAGAAATAAGGACCAAGTTGTGCAGAAACAGAGATATCACAAAGCTAACGTGCTACTGGGGCATTGACTCGGGTCAATGAAGTGAAACCTGAAGTAAAAGAGCTGATGGTAAGCTACTGTCCCTGGAAGAGCAGCTAGTGGTCAGGAGCCACTCTCACGGAAATCACTGCCCTGATCCCAGGAGGAGTCAGAGCACGTGGTGGGAGCTCTGCTGATGTCTGTGAGCCTGCACCTACTTACACAGGCTCATAAGGACCAGCACAGCTGATGGAATTGTAGCTGGAAGGTCATGGGATGATTTTGCTGTGTCAGGCTAATGCTGCTGCTCAATGCATGGTGGTGCCTTTCATGTTACACAAATTCACTATTAACCTTGAGCTTGCCTGTAGTCACTCTGTCTTTTGACAGCTTTGCCTTTTGGGGGTGGGGATTTTTATAAATGAAATTGGACTACATGGTGAGGAGACATCGATAGACAAAGAGGGACTGTGGAAATAGGCAGTTAGGTACACATGTAGGGAAGGCTTTTCTTTTAAAGGGTAAATTAAGTGAGACAGCAGCCCACATACTGTGGAGACTTTTTGGAAATACACTGTTTAGAGAGGTGCTTCTGTATTTATTTACTGCATCTGTGTCCAGAACTCCCCAATAGAAACTGAGCAAGCTGCCCCATGTTTCCCCACCCGCAGACCTCTGGCAATGCCGTAGGAGGAGCGGGCTCTCCCCAGTGGGGCTGATTCATGGCACAGAGCCAAGGAGGAGGGAGGCTCCCACAGATGTGCTTGCCCTCACTGTGCAGACAGTCCTGCCCTGCCTGTCTGGGACACGTCAAACACTGAGCAGGAGCAGCAATGAGTAATCTAGGGCTTCATTCTGCCATCTTGCTTGGGATCAAATTCCAGATTTACAATGCTTTAGACGAAACAAAGGGGCAATTATTATTTATTACAGCAGGGCTCGCTGGAGTCAATGTCTGCCATGTGGCTTGGTTGTTAACCTCCAGCATAGAACATACAGCAAGGAAATAAAACTTAATGCCCTGTTAAATGGCTGACTTCATGAGAATCTTACATCTTCTATAAAAATACTATCTTTTCTTCAAAAGCTGCTTCAATTCAGAACACAACACTGCCAAAATATTTGTAATTTCTCTATAAATACATCTTGTAATATAAAGTGACCAGACCAACACATGCTGCCCTTCCTGGGATTTCTACTTTGCATTTTAAAATATGTACTATGCCTCCCACATTTTTGTTCTATAATATTTTATGTTGTTAGGTCTTAAAATGTTGACTGTTTAATGTTGTCTGTTACTGCTTAGAAACAGTATGATATTTACACTGCTCTGTGTTTAATAGAACAATGCTTAATAACACTATTTTCAAGTCATAAATGCTGTTTCACAGCATTTTTCTATTATTAGCTTCTGTCATAAAAATAAAGTTGTACCTTTAGAAGGAGGCCAGTTCAGCATTCATTGCACAAGATCAGAAGGAACTATCAGATATGTGGACTTCACGCTGAGCCAAATGAGGTCAGTGGAAATACTCCCCCAGACTTGGGTCTGTGTTGGACTACACGTGGTAATTTAGGGACTGACATTAGTGCTCAACACAGCTCTTTCTTTTTCACTCCAGGTAATAGTGGCAGATGACAAGTTATAACACAAACATCCCAGTTTTTCTGTAGAACAGATGTCAAGCTTAGTCTCCACTGGACACCTTGGTCTCTCTATAGGTACTGCAATATTTATTGCAGCCAAGACCAGAGCCGTTTTGAAGCAGGAGCTGGCAGCTGTGTGAAATGAAACGTATTCAAACCTGCCAACAGCAAGAAATTAAATACAGACTGCAGCAGTGTCTGCCAATGTGTTGGGCAGTAGCATAACGGTGGCAGCCAGCTGAACTTGAGGTGGCAGCAATCTGATGTATCCCTGTCACCAACTCAGTGATTCACTAATTAATTTAGCTTTTTTTTTCTTAATTGTATCTACTGTCATCATCCTACTGTACAAGTCTGAGGAAGGAGAGAGGAGTGTAGAGAGAGGGGGAAAGAGACCAGGCACTAGAAGGTAACATCTTGGTAAAGACAGCCAGGAAATTCATTCAAGGCCATCCTGCATCAAGTGACGTGGTTGCATCGAGGTGCATCTAAGATGTGGCTAAGAACAGTAGATAAATGAAGAGAACAAGTAGTTTTGGAAACAAAGCTGCACCTCTTGTGACCTAGCTAGGGACAAGGAAAAAACACAATGATAAAGGACTGCTGCATGAATCTTCTATTCCCAGTGCTTGAGAAGGTCCAGGCAGCTGTGGGCCTTCTACCCAGGAAACTAAATGCATTGATGGCATTTTGTCACATCACAACACATCAACAAACAAGAGGAGTTCACATAAACAATGAGGCAGAGCTTAGCCTTCTGTTACCCAAGAAACAACTTACTGAGACAGATTTTCTGCCTGAAAGAAACACGTTGAAGAACTGGTACCACCAGGCTAAAGAACAGATGTTGCTCCAGGGACATGGCAGCTCTGCTAAGGTGTTAGAGGAAGACTTTGCCTCAGCCTTGGGGATTGTTCCAGCCACTGGACAGTGCCTGCTTTTGGAGAGTAGTCGTAGCCTCCTGCCCAGTAGTTATCACAGCCCTTTAGCCTACTGGAAAAGGGAGGAGGTCCAAAATACACACTCAGGACTGAGAGAATAATTGAAAACAATCTTCATCTCCTGTTCTGGCCTCATGGATGACATGCCTCACAATCATCTTGGAAAAAGGATCATTGTTGGAGAGAATGGGAAAATGTAATAGCCTGAGCCAGAGTGACTCACCCACATAAGAAAAGTTTGACTGAGCACCAGCTCAGTTATGAATTTTCACAAGCCTGGCTTTGATTTTTAGAAGACTGCGTAAGATGTCCTACATTGTGACTAACATCAATTGCATAAAAATTAAATTTAAATCCATGTATGAAGCAGAACCACAAAAGGACATGGTATTTGTCATTCTAGAATACTGAGATGTTTCGTGTTCTTACACTGATGTGTTTAGTTAACACTAGAAGCTTGTCACAGAGTTTGCCATATAAGAAAGCAGCCTGTAAAATGATACAAGTTTTTGTAGTCACTGCTAAAGTCTTACAAACTTCATTCCTCTGCCACTTGAAGTAAATTTAGCCTGAGATTTTTGCTCCACAATGATTCTCGCGGTCTCCAAACTCAGTGCTTCCCATACTAACAATAATCCTTAATGTCTCCAGACTCTACCCATGTTCATTGTTAACCTCCAGTCACAAAGTAATGAGATGCATCAGACATCATCAAGCTGGCCTAAGGGGTTACAAATTTGGATGAGGGCCACATACTGTACTAATTGCTTCTAATAAATTACATATTTCAGGAGGGACATCATGATTTTAATCATTTATTCTGCATGTTGTTTCCTTTGGAGAGAAGAACAAGCAGGCACTAAACAAGCTGAGCATCTGAAATTCATGGCAGAAGCTAGAAAGAGCTCATTTAATATCAACCATCATTGTAAATACTAGAATTATGCATGTATTAAATCCCTGGGTCTGAATACTTTGGGAAAAGCCAGTGAGTTCTGGTTGTTTTAATGACTCAAACCAAAATGATGTCTTTGAATGTTCCTTAAATTTATAACAACTCTGATTTAATCTGATTTCAAATCTTGTAGCTGGGGCCTAGCTCAAGAAAAAGCCTTTGTTCTTATGCAAAGAAAAATACATTAAGAAGGGAATTTAAAGCATGTATTTCCCAAAGGGCTGAGAGGGAAAACAATCAAATGTATCTCTCACTTGTGTGGTAAATGACTTTAGTTATGATTTGATGGCACCTTATTGCAAAGGCGGTCCAGTGAACACAGCTACAAGAACTTTCTTTAAAGCCTGCTGAAATTAAAAGGATCTCGTTCTGATCTGAACAGCCTCTTGCAGAGTGAACTAAGATGAGTGAGGTTTTCCTATTTCCTTGACCTCCAGCACATCCACACCAGTAGACTCACTGCTAATGAAATCCTCAAATCGCTTGGGAACATGCACTTCCTTCACAGGGGGAGACCTTGATGGTATTTAAATAGCCACTAGTATTAATAGCAGTAGCTAGTAGATAATGTGGGGATTTGGGACCTCTAGGGAGCAATGCAGGTTTGGGAACAGCTCAGGCTGCCTTCTGTTAGTCTTTGTAAACCTTGCTTCCTGTCACTGCTGTCTGCATTTCCTCCCAAGGATGAGCTGAGATACCAAAAAAACATGACTACCTAGGTAAAAGGAAACCTGCCTCAGCACAAAGTATGCCCAGGGATGGAAAGCTGCAGTTGCAGCTCTAAGACTCAAATGTGCTCTTTTGATTTTCAAGTGGTAATGAGACATCAAGGAAGCTCCATTACCGGTAAGTGCAATCTGCTTCTGCCTTGGTAGTCTGAGATGCCTTCACTTGGTCCCTCCCTATCTGAGAGGGTTATCATCCCATTTTAGACTTCTCTGGCAAATGTGAGGGTAAAAGATTGAGACTCCAGCAAGACTTCCAGGGGCTCCTCTAGTCCACCAAGCAGAATAATGAAGATGTTTCTAAAGATGCTGTTTGTGCATTGATGTGTGGATGGATCTTTGTGCTAAAACAGCTGGACATCTACTTTGGAAAAGGGTCAAAGGAGTCTTCTTGGTTTTGTCATACAGAACAAGAAGCAGATTAGTAAACAGAAGAAAAAGGCCTTACACAGTGAGAATTGACTGGAAAAGATTGCCCAGGGTAAAACTGGTGACTATTCAAATTGCAAAACATTCCTGTGGTTGTTTTTATGGTATTTTTCGTAGGGAAGTTCAAGCCAACCTTCACACATGAAGGAGACCTTAAAGGATGAGAAAATTTGAAGTTCAGGCATAAAAGCCCATGAATAACAAAAGAAGAAGTGACACAAAGAGGGGAACTAGAGATCATGATTCCTCAGTTAAGATTGCTGCTATACATAGAAGAAACTGTGACAAGAGGTGAATCACAACATACAGAAAATATGATGGATTAGTTTGGTGCAGTCTTCAGATACTGACTTTGGCCACCACTGCATGCTACACAAGAGCATGGAATTAACCAACACTAGTGTGGCAGGTTAGGAAAAGAAATATCTATGGAAGCACAATGGAAAACCTTTTTGCCATCCATTAGGTTTGGTAATATAATACTAAGAAGCACACCATGCTGAGCTGTTATCTGGTTGGCTGGCTGAGTCCCCTCTCCCGATTACTACTTAAATCAATAGCTTTCACATTGATTTTTCCAGCACACGGTATTCCAGTAACAAGAACAGTGCTCTGAGATGAGTCAGCTATTTGCTCTGTCCGTAGGAACTCTGGTGTGTTTTCATTTAGGAAAATAAAAGCAGGAGCCAAAGTACACACCGATATACAGTAATAAGAACCTGCTTGTTTCACCAGGTTTGCTACAGCTTACTGCAGCAGCCACAGCCTGGCTTTGAGCTAGAGGAAGCTCCTGTAATGATGAAGCTGAAATATTTGGGGATGATCTTAGCTAATAACACTGAATTTTAGTTTAGTAAGTGCAATGGCAGAGGGGAAAAATATGCCCACATATGTATCATATAACAGAATCACAGAATCATAGAATGGTTTGGGTTGGAAGAGACATTAAAAATCATCTAATTCCAGCCCCCCTTCCATGGGCAGAGACACCTCCCACTAGACCAGGTTTCTCAGAGCCCCATCCAACCTGGCCTTGGACATTTCTAGGGATGGGGCAGCCACAGCTTCTCTGGGCAATGTGAACCCCTCCTCCAGGCAGTTTAACTAAGAGGCCGATCTCCATATATTTACCATGGTAGGTAAAACCTCTGTAGTACTGCATTTCCATTTATTGCATATATTTTCATGTATTTGGATATTTCGTGTAACACGTACTATAGTTCTGGTATTGTAACCAGTCATCACAATTGTCTGATGTTGCTTCTGCTCTTTTCAACCATGTCAACAATTTCCCATTTTATTTGGGTTCCTATAACCACAACATGCACATTCATTTTGTCTTTCCTGCCTAGCCATCAATTCAGAAACCAGCAACCTTTCCCTCATACAGTTTTGTAATTATTTCAAGAAACTTACAAAAACTGCAATGAATCTATTTTCAGCTACTTGGAGATTTGGAGTCAGGCTGAAGCACAACTCTGCCCGTGGTTTCTCTTGGTCCCTCTCTTCTGCAGGCACAGAACAAAACTCCTGCCATGGCACCTCATCTCTCTCACAGCTCTCTGCACACAGCTGCTGTCTCGGCTTCCAGGCTCAGTTCCACTTCCTTATTTCTTATTTCCACAGGATTATTTCTGGGAACTTTGAGTTAATAGCAATACTAAAATGCCAGAGAAGTTAACAAATGAAAATATTTGTCCCTCTTGTCCGCTCCATTTTTTATCTCCATCCTTAAATGTAAGGTACCAGATTACAGTCTATCCCACGTTCCATTAATAACAGCCTCAGAGGGTACGGAGCAGACAAGGGGCTGTAAAGAATTTTATAATTTTACTTTACAGTATGTCAAATACCATATTATCAATATACTGGGGGAAAAACAGTGAACAGGAAAAATATATATCTATATGCTCAAAGTTGAGGAGGAGTGTGCAACTATGAAGCCTATTATTCTGAAAATACTGTTGAGTAGTGTTATCTTCAACTGCTATAAAACTAGCATAATTTAAATCATTACAAAAACTCTGTATTTCTCAGTAGAAATAGCTTTGTGTATTTCACAGCACTGTGTATTTTACATTGCTATATGTTTGCCTCACAGCCTCTTAGTCTAAACAAAAAAAAATCATGTTTTCTTACCAGTGAAAAGGAAGAATAATGAATTTTCCACCGGGTAATTTTAAAATAAAAAAGATCATATTTATGACAATAACAGTATGGTAAAGCTGGAGCAATCCAGCCTGTTTACAGGAAGGTTTATCAACTTCCAAGTGCCCACTTGTGTATCTGAAAGTATGGTGTGATTTAGGGTGCTAAGGTACAGAGGAGAGGCATTTTGCACGCTGCTCTGTGCTGCTTGCAAGGCATTTCAGGTTAGCTGTGACCTTTTTTGAATCGCATGCTCTCCCACTTTTCTACTGTTCCCTGAGAATTAAGCTGAGGTAGAAGTAAACTCTGCCAGGCACTTCCCCAGGTCTCAGCAGGGCATTACAGGTAACGCTGTGTAGGCTGCAGGTCTTGAGAGGAGATATGAGGACATGTTTTACACTGCACTTCATTTGCACAGTGTTTAGTTTAGGCTTGTACAGCGAAATAGTACAGCAGTGAGATCAATAGGTATTATTGCTATCCATGCAAAGCATTTTCCTTCCAGAAAAAATACTCTAATTGAACATAATAAGATTATTTCTAATATCCAGCATGCAAACTTTCAGCCCTATTTGGCAAACAGACAGTCTTGTGTGGCAGCTGAGTGATATTTAAACTGAGGCTAGGAAAAGTAATAGAGAACTAAAGCTACAGAATGAGATACACAGAACTGGCTGATACGGTAAATTACCTCATGACAGCAGCAGTATTTCACACAAGAAATCAGATATCCCACCTTTTCTGCCAGATAATAAATTGTGTTAAGCAGACAAATGGAAATTTACGTATTCATTATCTATCAAGAGACACCTGGCAGGATGGCCTTTAGGCTGCAGTGCGAAAATAATCCTGCTCTGACAAGTGTCAGTCAGAAGTGCTGGTGAATCACTACAGATCTTGCTTCACTGCAAGAAAAATCAAGTCAAATTCTGTTCAGAACTACATAAGAAGTGAGGCCTAAATGTAGCTGCTCTGATCCCAGGTGACATTCCTGCTGCTTTTGTATGTATTCCTAAAAAGCATGTTAGCCCTCCAAACATTCACCAAGACTTCTCATTTTCCTTTATCTTCCCAAGAAAGGCTTCACACTCCCTATGATCAGATGCCTAGCCCACAGTTTTGGTTGTTCTCCTTTTCACAGACGCCTGGAAAGAGAGGCAGAGTACGGGGGAGCGGTTTCAAATAAGAAACAGAGGACTACGGGGCCAGCACTACTAGAATTAACATATTCAAGGAGCTCTGTTCAGGGTTTGGCATTGAATTATCTGTTATAGCAAAGTAATCAAAGCATAAAAACCTTTTTTTAATTTCCTCCAACAAATAAATCTGCCGCTTCAGCAGGATTCTGTGCTGAGGATAAAGAGAGGGTGAGCAGCAGGCAGGTGGTCAGTGCCAGGCAGTGACCGCACAGTGGCACAAAGGCAGCGGTGGCTGGGCACGGCCCTGTGGCAGCTGTGCCACCCTGGGCAGAGCCACCGCTCCCGCCCCGCTGTCCCCCCCAGAGGAGGCACCGAGCCAGCGCAGGGGCAGGGCAGCAGCTGCACAGTACCTTTGAGGGCAGGTGGGGTGAAGACGCTCTGCTTCCTCTGCTTGGGAGAGGCGCTCTGCGACTGCGGGGGGACAAAGCAGAGAGAGGCAGTGAGAGACGGGCACAGGGAGAGCTCTGTGTCCATGGCAGCTCCGCGGGTTGCCCCGCAGCTGCTTTCAGAGCGTGCACACTCCCATCGGAGAGTTTCTAAGAAAAACATATCGTGTGCAACTGATGCCAGCTCCTGGCCTTTCATGTATACAGGAAAACTAAGATTAGATAGACAACAATATGTGTTTAATGGACAACCTTTATGACTCCCAGGCAAGACAGACCCAATACGACTGAAAATTACCCTTCACTCTCTAAAAATATTGTTAAACATAAAATTAGGATAGCCTGTGCTTTTAACAGTCTATGTAATTGATTCTCATAAGGAAAATAAATGTCTACATACATTAAAATAGTTGCAAGGTTTACATTAACCAACATTCCAATTACAGAGTAATCAGTGATTACATGTATGTGTAAGGTAGTTCTGAAATATTAATACATATATTTTAACATAAAAAAGTGGAAAATCCCTCCCCCTGCACCTTTTCAATGTGTTCTGTTACACCTAAGATAATAATTTCAGCAGCCAATCACTCAGCGTTTAACTGAGCCTCATCTGAATGTTGTGTTTAGACACAGCTCAACATTTGTGGCCCCAAAATCGCATCTACGCACAAAAGACAAATTATTCCAAAATAATGGTAGTAAAATGACACATAGAGTAATAATAGCATAATTATACCAATGTTTAGTTAGCAAAAACTAACTGGAGTATATTCAGTGGTAAAGCAGAGCAGCTTTTGCAAAATGAAAGCAGCTAAATTGGTGTCAATATTACACCAACATGAAATATGTCTACGTAAAAAGGACAAGAAAGCTGCATCCAGTACACCCTTAGCTAGCTTTGGAAGACATAAGCACCATATCACACTCCTAACAAAAATGTTAAGGAAAAACTGTATGTTGCCAAGCTTCCCCCCCGCCATTTTATCAGTTTCTAGTTGTATTAATGATGTAGCCTTTTCTCAAACATCTGCTAAAAATGCCTAATATATAGATTGTGAATTTTAATCAGATCTATTTCTTCATGGAACATTTGAGACATCTCTTAAGAGAACCATTTTCACACAAGTAGGGCTAATCCTATTATCTTAGCTTATCACAATGGATAGAATGATAACATTTATAAATAAAATATTGTCTTCTTTGGAAAAAGAAAGCTATTTATAAACACTATGGGACAGCTTGGTGAACCTCACGCCAGTAAATCTTTATAAGTTTGTATTGGAGCTCAAATTTGAACCAATCAATACCTCCTGCTGCTATTTAAAGAGCTGCCTGCTGCTCTGAGCAGTGGGTGGAGGAGAAAGAGATCAGGGAGTTGGAGGAACCATGCAAGGGGAGGTTAGAAAATGAGATTGGAGGAGCCAACTTTTAACTCTTGTGTAAACAACATCACTGCTCTGTCTGCTGTAGGCTTGACAAGCAGTGGAGAGAGTGGAGAGGTGTTTGAAGGCTTTTGTGACCCAGCAGTGACCTGCAGATCCCCAGCAATGCTTGGGGGTGAACTGGCAGGGACCCCTTGGGTTTGCTATGCTTTGACAGGGCATGGCAGCAAGGCAGAGGAGAAGCTTTCCTCTCCCAGCTGCCTGCTACAGGGGAAGGGAGAGCTGGCAGAACATACAACACAGCTGTACACAGCCCTGCTTCAAAAATGATGCTTCTTAAAAGGCCGAGTTACTGCACATGGCATGACAATGTAAATAGAAGTATCAACCAGGATGAATCAGTGAGTTTCCAAGGGTTTTTAACAATAGACCTATTTTAACAATAAATATGTTTAAAAAATGTAAAAACACTTACCTCTGCCTGTGAGATGTTTGTTCTCTTCTCATCTTTTTCTAGAGAAAAAATATGGAAAGAGAAAAGTTAATACAGAAGTGTTTCTCGGTGCTAACACTTGTAACTCTGCCCTGAACCTACAGCACCGCTGTAAATAAGAAATTACCCTTTTTATTTACTGCTTTTCTTTCTCATTTTTGTGTCTCAGAAAGCCAGAGGCCCTGATTAGCATTTAGACAGAAGCACTGCATCTGAAGCACTTAACTCCCATTTTTGTCTGTGAATAACAGCCAGAGATGGAGTTCCTTCAGCAGCAGGTCCTTTGTCCAGGCTGGCAGCAGGGCTCTGCACTGCCAGGGGGGCTGTCAGGGTACAGGGCTGCTTTGCCCAGGCACCGAGCTTTCTTCTGTGGTCAGAAAAGGCCTGGTTGCCAAATGGCATGAAGCAAACTCACTAAGGGTTCTACTGCACTCAAATAATAAGAACCTCACCTCAGTTAAGTTATTAATATACCAATATTGATACTGAAGAGTGCCTCACAGTAATACGTAAAATTAACAAAACAAAGCTTAACAAAGAGCAATCTTTCACCTAAAAAATTTCATGACATTGTCAGAGTGAAATTTTTCCTGGAACTTCTTACTTCTTTTGCCTTAATTTTCTTTCGACTATATGTATGGCAGAATTGGCAAAACTTGAGATTCCTAATAAAAATAAGCACCTCTGACAATCTGTATGAACAACTAAGTAAGATTGTATGATGCAGTGGAAGCTCAAGGATCTTCCTAGCCATGGCACGTTGCCATTTTTTGTATGAGCTAAATTATTTTGCTGCTGTTGTCTTCATGTGGTTAATGGCCAGAAAGTATCTGTCTTCTGCTGATGATTTCAGAAATATTTGGCAAAGATCATGCAGGATATTTGATACACAGTAGTTGGGAGCTCTAAAATAAAATGCCATTAAAAACAGAGACATCAATCTCTCACTGTACTGATGGGCCTTCTAAAATTTTCCACTTGCAGATACCAGTGTGTAATTTTCATTGAGATGTGACAGATCTGCAAACATAGGTCTGAGCAAAGAATTATGTCTAGGCAATATCATTTTATCTGACTTATTCTCTAGATATTGGCTGCTCGTGGTGTGCTGTGTATGGGGGCATGAGCCAGTCCATGCAGCTGGATCGATCGCGTTTTCTATCGCATTCTTTACCATTGTCTCTGTGCATCTTGCAAACATCACTTGACTCACTGGATTTTTCCATTTAAGTATTTCCTATGATCTCTCTCTGAAAGATATTCAGATCACTCATACTCAGGGTTAAAAAGTGTAGCTGAAAACAGTGCTGATTACTAAAGCACGATCCCTCAGATGCAGAATTAGACAAGACAATCAGGAGGCCAGTTTCCTGCCATTGACATTTGCATGAACTTTGGTAAGGTCACTGATCTCCTCCTTGACTTCCCTACCTGTAAATAAGTATAGCAGTGTCTATTTCAGTATAGCAGTGTCTATTCAAGTCCGTAAAACACTTTGGGGTATGAAGTCAGGCTGGCTAAACGGGTGATTATTTATGTGCTTGCAGCCTTCCTTAGTGCTTGCATACCAACACATTTCAATGCATCAACATTGGACTTTTCTTTTTTTAATTCAGGATACTGGATTTAGCTTAAATGCTAAAATTTGAATAAATCAGGAACTTTCAGCAAAGAACAATGAAGAGTAAGTTACGTCCCATTCCTTCCTGAAACTCTAAATTTGCTCAGATTAAAATATATTTTGTAAAGCCAAGCTGATGCTTGCATAAGGAAAAAAAACCTGACATTAGTGGCTTTGTTGTGTTTCAGGTCTTGATCTTGAGAATGTGCACAACTCCAACCCTTTGGGCTTGCATATTTAGTGTTCCGAGTGATGTGACATTAAAACTATCAGAACTGGAACATTTACAGCCTTTCTTTCACCCAGCACCCTTTATATGACAGGCAACTTTGGGAATAAGGACTGGTCCTGTATGGAGTTAGAGAAACCATTCCTATCCACAGGGCAAACAGTGCCAACGAGAAGCATCAGACAACATGGACATTTAAGAACAACTTATAAAATCACATAAACAAGCAATTTGCCAAATCAGTAAACAGAGATCAAAAAGCAACCTAAGGGACTGAAAGATACAAACTCAAGGCAAGAGCCATGAAATGTTTCAAGTGAGTTGTGAGATGAATGGAAACGTGCAGCTGGCTGGAGATGAAGTCTGGACAATGGTACATTTTGACATGAGTTTATTTTTGAGGACAGAAGGAGGATCACATGCTCAATTTTGACAGGTATTTTGATGGATAAGACCCAATCAAGGGTATAGATTTTTAAGGAGAGGTGGCAAGGAATGGGAACAAGGGAATTCTAATTCCCCAAATGCCATAGACTGAGGCAGAGAGAATAAAATAAACAAACCCTCTTTGTATAGAGGAGGAGGAGGGAAAGATGAAAGGCAATGAAGGGTTGGGTCTAAAGGGTATTCCCATCAATCCAGATATGTGCACAGATTTTCTGAAACAAAGCCTTAGTTTTTTAAGGAAAGTCACTTCTGAATGCCCATCTGCTTGCACAGACCCCCTTTCAGCATCAGAGTTCTAAGCCTTAGCCTTTACCCAGGGCGAAATCTCACCCAATTACAGGGAAACCTGCAACACTTGGCCCAGCTATATTGCTGAAATAGGTTGAAGAACCACCAGGGGAGTTGTCTCCCAAACACGCCCTTAGCAGAGCTCTGTGAATATTTGCACATGCCCTCAGCCGAGCCAAGCTAATAAACTGAGCTCCCCCAAAATTGGGGTTATTTGAAGCCAGAGAAGAACCAAGAGGAAGGAGGCTGGTTGTAGCTGGAATGAAATCTGCTTGGTGGTGACGATCACTTCTTCCACAGATCTCCACTGCTGTGCAAACGGCGTGTCTGTGCTGGGGGAAGCTTTGTGGTAGTTTCAGAGCGAGATCAAAATTCATCTGCCTTGCTTCTCCCCCTGGATAATGTTAATGCACTGGGAGCAGCTATGCAGGGCAAGAGGTGACCTGTTTTGAAAGAGTTGGCCTCTGATATCACCCATGGGCTCTGCAGTGGTCTCATCCAGCAAAGGCTTATCTCATCCAGCTAAGTACCCTGCTTGCTTTCACCTCAGCGAGAGCAAATAAAAGCGTTTTCTGTAGGGTTTCAGCCAGGCACTGGAGAAAGAGAACAGGTTAGAGAGGCCAGCTTTTACACAAAAGAAACTCAGTAAGAGACTGGTGTAACTGTTGGAGAAAGCTTCTTGAAGACAGTTTGGAATTTTCCTTGGGAAAACACAGCTGAGCAGATAAAAATCACAGAGGCTGATAGGTTTCGACTCAGTCAATTTTAGAAACGAAAACCAGAAAATAATCCTTCATTCTGACATTTAGTGGCAGAAAAAGATGAAATTTTCTGAAAATTATGTTTCAGTCATTTCACATTTCAATTTCTCCATCAGTAAAATAAAATAAATATTTTTTGATCTACCAGTTTACCTCACTGGATTTTGACCACCACCATCTGTACTAGCCATTGGTATTTGTAAAACAAGCTTATTGAACTCTGATTAGAAATTGACAGACATAATATTGGTTTTTTCTGCTATCACAACTACTTTTCCTTTCTTCTAGAAGACATGGGAAGATCAAAAAGTGTTTAATGTTTTCCTTTTGCCAGGGAACTACACATTGCCACATCAGCTAGCATCTCCTCACTTGTTACTAAACCACTGAGGTCAGGAAAGGAAAAAATTCAAAAAAGACAATAATAAAAAATGTTTATATAGTTAATTGTTTGATTTTCGCTTGCTGGTTTTTATTTGCCGGTGTTTATCAATGAGGACTTGACTATGGGTTTAGATGTCATTACATTTAATTACAAAGAAATATCCTGGTAAGCCCTCCTGGAGTGAGTATATGTTTCTGAAAATATTCCCATGGCTGGAGCACCTCATTAGACTCCCGAATGCAGCTGCTGTGGCAGGCATAGCTGGGAGCTCTGCTCCCCTCCTCAGTCAAGTGCTGACAAGAGGGAGCGTGCGCTGCGGTGCTGCTGCATCTCACTCACTAATCAGCATCTAAATTACTGCCTGGCCCTTGAGGGAGCACTAATAACAAGATTTGTGTAGCAAGCATTAATGAAAACATAGGGCAGAGAGGAATTTGCTATATACACAGGCATTTGCATGCCTATCTATCCTGTCAGGCGCTTGCAGCTCAGGTGTGGCGTCTGGGAAAGGTCCCACGCTGTGCTGACAGCGCTGTCACCAAGGGACCTCTCATCCCTCTGTCTCAGAGATCATAGCACATCTTTTCCCAACTAGCTCCTGTCTGTAACCAGCCCTTTTTACTTCACTAAAATACTACAGGCCAAATGAATCTGCTCTTTGGACACTTACTTTTTTTTTTCCAGATAAATCAGTTATTTAAACAACCCTATATTTCCCACCTTCAATAATCAAGAAGCCATTGCTAGTGCTGAGAGTAGGGGCTGCAGTCTCTTTTGTTAGACCAAATCCTTCCTAATGGTGCTCAAAGTCAGTCACTAAATAGGAAGAACAATCATCCTTTTCCTCCTGATGCATGCAACAGCATCTGATCCAAACAGCATCTACATCTCTGATCATACAGACAGTATATAAGGACCCACATTAAGCTGCTCAGCCATAAGAATATGAAATAAAGCCACCTTTCACAAACCAGACCAATCAAAATTTCTTTAAAACATGCATTCTGGTAAACATAATCTATTTTGGAAGAAACTGGAGACATTACAAACCTCAAATGTGAATCTGAATGCATTTGTTTGCATCACATGATTCTCAGAAGGGAATTATAGTGCCTGAATCACTAACTTGTTATTCCAGCTTCATGCCAGACTCATGGAAATCAGTCTCATTTCACTGGCATTAAACTAGAATACAAGAGTGATGAATCAGGTCCTCAGCCTTACCACAGAGCAGCCATGAATTACTGCAACAAGCGCAAAAATCATCCTTCTCCTAAACATTTTTGTTCCAAATTTTTCATTTCCCCTCCCTAAAATACATGACAAATATTAATACAAGAGAAATTCTAAATAAGTCTCATAAATCAAATATAGCTTCTCAAAATACATTTTGAAAGAGAATTAAAATTTAATTATTTTCTCCCTTCTTACAAAAGGACTAAGTTTTCTGCCTGATGTCTTGAAGTTGCGTTTCTGCCTGACTTTGTGGTCTTCCAGCTGCTGCCAGCTCTGTAAAGCTTTATTCTGATACTGTCCTGGCTTTGAATGACTGGACATAAAACATGTTTGTGGAAAAAGATGTCATGAAAAAAATACTTGCATGCAGAATTCTCATTTTCTGGTAACACAAGAGGCCCTGTCCTGCTCCATGAGAGAGGCTCAGGTGAGCCAGGCACAGGGAGCAGACTTCCTGATGTGGAGTCTTGGATCTGTGATATGGGGACAATTACAGAGCTGGCAGATGTTCTCAGAGAAGTAATCAACCCAGGGAGAAACGCGCTTGAAATAAACATTCTGTTTGGACAACTAATGTAAAGATTGGCTTTAATTCACAATATAAACAATGCTAGCCTTGAAGATGTTTTCTTCTAGTTGCTTTCTAAGCAGCACGAACTCCTCTTTGGTGAAGGAAATGGTGACAGCTTCCAAAGAATGACTGACTAAATAAGATTAACTAGGAGGACGTAAGTACTTTATTTTTTCTTTTGATCTCTCAGATAAGACATTTTCTGGACCAACCCAAAATCTCGTACTAAATTACCAGGAATGACTGTGAGCTAAACTTTTCATGTAATTTGCAGCTGACCAGTGTGGACTCCTGGCACCAGAGCTCAGAGGAACCTCTGGCAGGACCACAGGGTGTCACTGTGGGCAGAAGCTCTGGATCAGGATTTGCCTCCACGTTGCTTCAAAGCTCCCTAGAATTTACTCATTCCAAAAAGATACCACTTATTTACCAGCAAAGTACTTCTTTCTGGCTCCAGCATGACAGAGCTAAGCTCAATCAGAAATCTGGGGTGTCTGCTATGGTCTGACCCTTGGCAAAGAGGAGTTCATCAGTCCCTTCCTTGTTCTGCTGGGTGTTCAGGGGAGCCGAGTGGTGTTGCAGGCAAAAGGAGTCCCACAGGAGTTCAGCACATGCTCAGTGCAAATCCTGCACCAGCAAAGCAAACTGGGCAAAACAGAATGCTGGAGGGAAGTGAAAGACAATCTATTTACCACTGACTTTATTAGGCCATAAGCAACAGCAAGTTTTGCCATTGACTTAAAAGTCAGTATTTTATCCTAAGTTTATATATATATATATATATATATGCAGCATGAATTGTTTAAAAAAAAACCAACAAGAAGAGAAAAAAGGCAAAATACTTCCTCATTTAATAAACTAGTTCTAGAGTTAGTGCAACTGGGAAAGAACTTCAGCCCATAAACTGCCTCTTAGTCAAAACTCTTGCTCGTTATCCAAACTAAGTAATAACAGTCATATCAATATTCACTACATCATTGAAAGTCCAGGTTAATACATTCAGATAAGTAAAAATAAATGAGACAAACTGAAGAAAAGTGCTGGGATTACTGATGTGAAATTTAAAATCCTTGGTGTATTGGGAAAGTTGTTGGCAAACTCAGGTCTTGAAATCAGCAAAGTAAGACTTAAAAGATACATGATGATCTACATATGACCGTTTTATGCACAGTTACTTAGAATGATTAACATCTCCCATTTATATTGAAATATACCTTAGAAAAAAAATACCTTATTCTTGCAGCAAATAAATGAAAACCAGGATACTGATTTTCTGGCATGAACCAGAAGGGAACTGGACAGCCATCATTTCTGGCAGTGCTGGAGGGCCGAACTAAACTACGAAGAAACCTTAGAAAATTAGACTTTCACAGAGATACAGAACAAGACAAAGGACAAAGACTGCAGACTTAAGTCATGATATGTTGTCCCAAAGTTGTCCAGCTGTGTAGAAGGAGAACTCACTTCACTGTGAGGTTACACTCATAGGGTCTGTTCTGGCACAACAGACATCAGTAAACATTGCATCTTTGCTGTATGGACCAAGGGCAGTTTCCACACTTGTAGCACACTCTCACCTGTTCTTACACTTGGCAGTGAAAGATAAGACTCACATGAGTGAAATAGGAGAGCAGTGGAGATAAAAAAGGCTTTTGAGAGGCTAGAGGAAGGCCAGAGCTGTGGGGAAGCTGCTAGCAAATACTCAGAGAAATAGGTTCAAAGAGCAGAAACATGAGTCTGAAATGAGTGTGCCCAAGTAAAAGAGACCACCATACTAATAAATTTTTGTTAATAATTGCTAGTGTTAACCAAATATTCCCAACACTCATACTCAAAAAACTTCCCAAGCAGCTTGCAATTATTTTGTACATTGACTAAATCATAACAATGTTATTAATTTGTGAAAAGACTTAACATGGTCATTAAGTACTTTCAAATACAAAGGAAGACAAGTACCTCGAGAAGACAGCTACCCGGGGTTGTGAGTCCATCAGTAACACTGGTTAGTATTAGTGCTACTTTACATCTGCTTGCTTGCTTGCTTAAGGTTCAGTCTGTGTTCAAATGACTGAAGAGGCTGAAGATCTAAATATGATACTGAGGCAAAGATCATGAAGTAAAATCCATGATTAGCAGAAATATAGTGCTAGCAAATCCCTGGATAAACTTTGAAACCATTTTCTAATAACTTCATGTGCAGGAATCAGTTGTGATGGAAAATGGCTCAGAATTGACCTGCCGATCACAATCTTTGTATCAGTGTTACAGCTGCAAATGCCATCACTGTGAGTGATTCCTTTCTCGGCTGGGAGCTGCAGGAGTATTCTAAGTTCTAAAATAAAAGCCAGCAGCAGCAGCCAAAACAGAAAAAAAAACCCCAGCAAAACGTTTCTTAGCATGCTATACCTCATAAAACCATTAAAAAGGTATCTTATCTGAATGTGTTTGCACATTCTGGAAAATGACATTTGCCATGGGAGAAGGAAACCTACAAAACAATAAAATTTTTCCTTAGCCAGTGATTATTATTGCTGCCTTAGCAATTTCCTTCCTTTTGGAATAATACCTCAAGGATTTCAGTATGAATACCTTGTAAAGCTAGTCTAGGCCAACTGCTTGTGGCTTGCTTGTGGTTAGAATGCACATGCAGAGAGCTCCTCACATACGTGTATCATCTTACACGGGAATCAAGTCAGCTGCTAATAATAGTTCTTCTTGGGGGTTAGGACCCTTTTTACAAAAAAGAAGGTGAAAATACCAGTTTTGTAAAGCCATTGCTGGGTTTTCCAAGCTTTCAAAGAGTCAGCAAAACAAGGTTCCATAGTCTCATTCTTGCCTTCAGCACAGCTAGGTGGGCTGGAACAGCCCAGGGCAATCATTGTTAGCTCAGAATAAGTCAGCTGTAATTTCCAAAGGCATTTTTCAGAATTTCTACCAACCTTACTAAGACAGAGGGGACCCTGGCTTTCGTTTTATACATCTCCATCTGTGCTGTCACAATCAGAAACACCTTGCTGTGGTTCCTGTGGAATGAGCTGTTCCACACCCTCCTGTGGGATGTGCTGTGCATCACACACCAGCGCCGGGCAGGAGGCTTGAAAGCACACTTTGAAACAGTAACAGCCTGCTTGCTGTCTACTGTATTTCAAGAACAGACAGTAAAAACCTAATGTTGGTCAGGATCAAAAAAACCATCCAGGTCACAGTTCTTTAAAGGGAAAGCTCTTTTTTCTACCCTACCCCCTCATTCTGCTCCCACCCCCTGTTAGTTCATCAGTACAATTTCACTTCAAAGAGAAAATGATACAAAATAGCACTTAGTAATGCTGCAACAAACATGTTGCTTGCAAATAAACTGGGCTTTTAGGTTAAATGGCTCCCTGATTCTGCAGCTGTCCTGCAGATCCTAATAGAACAGGGAAAAGGCAGAACAA
This sequence comes from Oreocharis arfaki, assembly GCA_013398015.1. Lineage (NCBI taxonomy): Eukaryota > Metazoa > Chordata > Aves > Passeriformes > Paramythiidae > Oreocharis > Oreocharis arfaki. The sequence goes on along the minus strand of VZRR01014002.1, from coordinate 895,915 downwards.
GTGCTTCAGCTGATCCCAGAGAAGCTGTTCTTTGGAGGTGGCCAAGGAAAGAGCAGGACAAGTTCATCCAAATCTTTGCTTTCTACCCCTATGTGAGAACAGCTACGGCAGGGAACTTCAGAAGAACTTGAAGGGAATACTGTCACTACATGCCATTGAGTGGTGGAGGCTCAGCACAGAAATGTTTAGGTTATGGGATGCCCAGGTACCAGGATAAGCCATATTGTAGGGTACAATAGAGCTCACTGCTGTATTGAACTTTCAGTCTGCCTTGCCCATGTTCATTTTTTGTGTGACTTTCTTTGCTTTCGCTGTCTAATCAGAGCAAAGGACATGGCCTCAGGTAAAAACCACAACCTTTACAATGCACCATCATCTGCTTAACACTGCTGACTCTGTTAGTGCAGTTTGGTTCCACAGGATGAGCAATAGCGAGACATCCATTCTGTGTGACACATCTGCATGCTGGGTATCCCAGGGAAAACTTGAACGAAGAAGGAGCATGTCACTGCTTCATTCTACTACTCTCATAGTCTCTTGATCCTCCAGCAAAGCCGTTTGAGAAAAAAATCAGAAGTGATTTTAGATACAGACACAGGAGTAGCATTTTGAAGGGAAGAAGGTGAAAACAGAGCTCCTTTCAATAGATGAAAAGCTTAATTCTACCCTAGAACTGCTTTGCTTACTGTAAAAAGAAACTCAACTGCTCCATCTGATCTTGTTTCCACCAGCTGATGACACAGGCAGCTCAGACTTACAGGAAAGCAAAGCTAAGCTCTGCAGCTCACTGTACTCTCACTGAGTTTCTGCAGGCTTCTGTAGTTGGTAAAACCTTTTAGGATTGATACGTTCAATTCGTTTAGTGTCTGCTAGCTTTAGGTCCAGATTCACTAAATTCCCACATTTGATCTATTTTGAAGTGAAGTTTTAGCTTCAGTTACACCACATAAAGAGTTAAATTTTGTCTCTAAAAGCTCAATAAATGGGCTACCTTGATTGATGCTTTAAGTGCAACCCCTTCCCAATATTCTGAACATAATGAGGTTAGTGCTAAAAGCTGGATTCTCTCTCATCTATCTGCATTATCTATTTATTCCGCACACGTCACCATGGCAAATGAGTGCTGCATTAAGTACTAAATAGCAGAGGTCAGAAAAACCCTGTGTTGTATTGTTTTCCCCTCAGCAAGGCTGAAACATCTATTAATGGATTTTAGTTTATTACCTGATGTGAACTAAAAAATATATATTGAAAATATCTGTATTAGCTCATTATTGAAGTTTGATTTAAACATAATCTCAAAACAAACAATATAGACATTCTTATTAAAAAAATTTCGTCTTATAATGTTTAAATGGACTTAATTTCAAATATTCTCTGAAATTTTTTCCATTTAACACACCCCCCTCAAAGTATAAACAGAATCTTTGCCACAGGCTAAACTGGATGTATTTTGATCCAAACTCTTTTTTTTAAATGCCATCAGCACCCCAAATTGTACGCTTACGTAGCTATATTAAATATAGCTTAACTATTTTGAATATAAGAAGTAATTACACCCAGGCACTTCATTTTTTAACTAGAAAACTCACCATCCATTCAGAATTCTCAGCAAAACAAACTATGTGAGGTGTGTAAGTATTTGGCACTGTGCAAATCTGCTAAGAGCTCCTCTAGCAAAATACTAAGCCTTATGCATGCAATAAAGTTAGAATCTGTCCAGCTAACTTCCTCACCAGGTCAGGCAGCCATGCACAGTGCTGCTCCCTGCCCACGGCACGGCTCTGTCGTGCTGTATACACGGAGGTGATAACAAATGTCAACATTCCAAAAGCTTATCGGGCCTGATGCTGAATGACCCAAGCAGCTGGAGAGCTGTAACGTGAAGCCGTGTGTATTGAAAATGATTTGCAAATAATCTCCTGGGGTGGAAGGAGGCTGTTTCTATGGTGCTTTTGTATAAGGAACAAGGAAAACAGACGAAGAGTACAAGGTTCAGCCTCTAAAAATACCACATTCACTTTCAGGTAGTTCCACGGACATTGATCCTTCCAACACAAAACCAATGGGAGGCAGGGAGCAGAAGGAACGAGTAAAGTCACAGTACACATTAGGAGTTCAGCTGCACTGGTAAATAAAAAAGTATTTCAGTTCATCTCTTGGGTATTCAAGGCTGAAACAAGAGTTACAGATTAATGCAATTTCACCCATACTGGGAGCAAGTAAAACTTTCGGGGTTTTGGCTTCACGTTCTCTCAGCTGCTCCACTTCTCTGATGTAGGCACAAATCTGAGTCCTGTTGTGAATATCCAACCTCTGTTTCCATCCTCCAGAGCTTTCTCAGGCACTTTGCACCCTAGACTGCTCCATCTCACGGAGGGACGGTAGGCTCTGGTGAACAGGAGGGATTAATTTTTGTTTTGACTAGATTTGTTCACTTCTGCCAACTAGGAGAAACTAGTTCATACAGGTTATGTGCCATGTAAATTGTACCTGTACAGTCAGTCAATAAACACTGAAAATGAAGGGAGCATGGATAAAAATAAACATGAAAAAGTCAGTAAAAATAAGTGAATTTTGACCAGAACATGCATAACATCTTTTTGTTTTGACTGTCTCTGAGTAGCTGTCAGACCCTTCACTGTTTACTGATGAGAGAGACAGTCCAGACTCTATTTGGGCTCTATATGAAATAGTACATGTTTCCTACTGTTTCACGCTGTGTGGTTTACACAATTACTAAAATATTCACAGGGAATGTTTCTATTTGTGAGTTACTGTGTTCATGACCTCAAAAAAACCTGGCTGTTTCGGTGATAACTCTCAGTTTAGGCACAGCACTGTTCACTGAATCCCAACCAACTCAAGCCTTGTCCTCCAGCCTGCTGTCCTTGCTGCACTGCAGGGAGCATGACAGCTCTTTTGACAAGTGATGACAGTGACATATAAAATCCTCATCCTCTCATGAAAATGGAGCCTTCATGAAATGGAACATTTTCATGGATGGTGCAAAAAACCCCACTTTTAAAAAAAGGATTCATAGTTTCTTTTGGGAGGCTGTGAGCTGCTCCTTCTGGGCTGCATAAAGAGCAGCTCAAGCACGGGTTCTTGACTTTTTTTCCTTTTTTAAGTCCTTGAGCTTTACTTTTAGTTTTCATGGAGTCTGTATTTACGCTGCATATGCGTGAGGAACTTTTGCTGGGCCTTATCCCAGGGAATTCTGTGAGCCTGAACTTCAGAATAAATTCAGAGTAACCCAAACAAAAGAGCTTGTGAGCATAGTGAATATAGGTAAAAAAAAAAAGGATGCTGTTTGCTACTGAACATTTGCAGTCACGCATCAGCCTGCAAACAGCGGGATATTTTCAAGCACAGACATTTTCATCTCTGTTCTGGAATCCCTATCACCTGTCAGGTCTTATGCAATGTTTACATATTTCATTGTTTCAGTGTGTCAGACAGTCCTTTCCAGCACAGGCTGAAAGAACACGAAGGCCCTCACTGCCCTGACAAGAAGTGCCTGATCTCTGAACATCCTGGTGCCATTGGTAAGGTACACTGTGCTACACCAGTCCTCTGGCGTGAGGGGACACGGATGTTTTTCATCGCCTATTGAAATACCTCCACAGACTCCTGGAGTGATATGAAAAGAAACAGAATACTTAGATGGGGTATACATTTAACATGTAGAAAGACCAACTAGTTCGACAAAAAAAAATACAGTTAATGACAGTTTTTATTAACGTACTGCTTTTCTGAATGCTCTGTTACCACATTAGAAGCCTAAATTTGCAATTGAAAACAGCTGCTATTTGGCTTACTCACTCTCTAGTTCTTGGATGAAACCAAGCAGTATGTCCTACCAGAATCTCAGTCTTTTGAAAAACATGTCAGTTTCCATGAACTCTGAGACCAAGAGTTTACTGATGAGATTTTTCCCTGAGAAAGTATAGCAGAACTGCTTGACAATGGCCAGCAACACCTGCCTCTTACTAAGTAGGTCTTTTTTTGATGTCAGTTTATTTTGTCTTGGAAGAAAAAGAACTATGTGATCATTAGATCTAAAACCAAACATATTCATTCACCTATAAGCATGATCCAACTAGTATTAGTCACAAACATTAACGCTGGGCAAAGCAACTCACATTAATCCCATCAAGAATGTGGTGCTGGTACAGTTTGCATCAGCAGAAAAGCACATCTGTCTGTGGTAATGAGATTTGTGGTGCAGGGAAAGTCTGGGAGTGTCTAAAACCAATTTAGCATAAAAACCTCAACTACTTCGGGTTGTCATGGAACTGACAAAGGTGTAATGACAGATTTTCCTCCCACCACCCACCTGGCCGTGCTGTTTGCTGCTGGACTAAATACTGAGACTGCCCATGAGGCATCTCAGCAGAGCTCTAGGGAAGTGACAGTAAGCTGAAATGCATGCATAACCAAAAATCAGCTAGGAAGGAGAGATCAAAACTGCTGATGCCCAAACACAAGCTGCAAGCACCTTCCTTGTCTGGAGACAGGTACAGATTGCTTTTCATCAGGTTATGATTTCCAGCATTCAGTAAGCTCGGAAGTACTGCGTTATACTGGGAAGATACATTTTATATTGCTTTTGCAGTGATGATATACCCTTCCTGCTTTGAAATGAGATTTGTGAAGCAGAAAAAGGCAGCTCTATTTCCGAACACTGAGTAACATTTACATTACAAGCAAGGAAGTCAAAACAGGCAATAAAGTAAAAGGGGAGTTGGAAACAGCAAATACATAGAAAATTTAGATACACAGAAGTTTATCCTAATGTTTACCCATATTCTGATGTTTCAAGAAGACTGGACACTTTGACATAAGTTCAAGAGCCTTTGCCAGCCAGACTGTTTGATGTTGTGTTGGCTCTGTGACAAAGCCAGTCTGTACAGGAACGCTGGCATTGTTTTCTGATCAAAGCAAGCCCTAATGGCTTCGACCCTGAGTTGTGGTCTGAGCACTGTGGAAGTGCTTTCTTCCCTCAGCTATCAGTTCTCTACTTTGATACCAGCTTTTTCTTGAGCTGTTGCATTATGGTATTCTGCTAGTTTAAAGCATGTTCAGACTCTTATTTCAGGTAATAAGAATTGATATTCCTCTGTTTTCTGCTATACTGGGTAAGGAGACAGGAGCTTGTGCGTACACAGAAAAGGTTGTGATGGTGATACTCAGTTTCTGTTGACTTCAATGATATTGCAGGGGTAAAAGGAAGCAGGAGAGCTTTAACAATTTTTGGATTAAACTCTCGTGTAGTGTAATAGTTAAATATGTCTTTAAAACTAAGCATTGTACTTACATTCCTTTTATAAAAGGCAGACATAGAGTAACTGTGGCTATAGCAGGATGCGAGTGGGTTACCCCTTTAACCCATGCACCACCCTCACAGGATGAGATGCTTCCTGTTTGTGTAGTTCTGCCACTTTATACTTGTCTTTGCCTTCGCAGATAGTAAAAAGGTCTTGTAATTTCAAATAAAAGTAAAACTGATTAGATACTATGAAATCAAACATCAGATGCTCAGAAAATATAGCTCCATTGATGGCAAGCAAAGCACAACAGATTTAAGCAACTTCATAACTCAAGTCTCAGTTTGCTAGTGTTAGTTTCTCTGCTCAGATGTGACATAACCCATCTAAGAGCACATTAAAGAGAATTTACAGATAGAGTTAAGGGTTTATTCCTTGCTATGTTGCTTCACAAGTTCATATTGTCCACTTCAATCACTGTTGCTGCTGCAATTCAGATTTCTCTTTTATTGACTGTGATTGCAATTACATACTATGCTAGTCAGTGTGAACATGAGGAAATGTGACAGTCAATGGTGCTACAGGCTGGATATGAGCTCCTGTAGTCACATTTATCACCTGCCTTTAAATCATTCAGTGTGGTCTAACACTGTCTCCTTGGAAGCAAGGAAGTCAAGCAGAGTCTTCTTATAGTTTTTGAGTAGCTGTCATTGGTTTAAAATGACTTAGCCTTAGTAGATATTCCATCTTCACTTTATAGTACAACTGACCTGGCCTAGATAAGTGAAGACATATCCCTGTCAAAGCTGTAACAGGCATCAGGGATGGATGAGAAGACTTAGTAAAAAATAGCTTTTAGATCTTTTTACAGAACAACTCAAGCTGAATTTATTATGGAGTTCTGAAATGTCCAAGCACATTTTATTGCCTTCTGGTTTCCAGACAGGTCTGCATCCAGAACACCAGAATACCACAAAAATGCTAATTTTTCCCCCTGCAATCAGAAGCAGCTGTAACAGAAGGCTATAGAAAAGTCTGATTTGGACAGTATGCCTGTCTCTGTTTTTCAAAAAAAGAGAAGTTTAGATAATTTGAGTAAACCTTGCAGGGGCATCCAAACATCTAGAATTGCATTAGGACACACATTTCAAACTCTTGCAAGCATATCCTTCACTAGCTTCTCCCTCCTAACAAAGGAAGTGGGATACTCCAGTGGGTAAAATTCAAGGGACAGGAACATTCAATTCGTTTAGCCCAGCTCTAATAAAAAAAAGATGGCCTTGGCAGTGCCACTGGAATTCTCTGCTGCTCAGTTTCCCTGTTGATCCAGGGAACCACACTTCTAAAGCAATTTGTTAGAGTGTCAGGTTAGCACCCTCACTATTTTTTTTTTTTTTTTAACTTCATCCATTTGCAGTGGTGAATTCACTGTTTCTGGAGACAAATTGTGTTCAGCATCCCACTGAATTCTATTCAAAATCCAGTAACTGATCAGCATTTTGGGGTTTAATCAGCAGGGTGTCAAGAGGCCCTAGGACTAGCTGACTCTGAAAGCTGAAGGCATACAACAGTCTCAGAAGCTGTGCAGCACCTTGACAGAGGAAGACCACAAAGGCTTTTTTTAGTATTTGCCCTTCCATTGTAAACCTCTTGTCTGCCTTTCCAACCTGGCTTTACAGTCCTTGTACTGAGCAGGTTTACACAGCTACCTGTGCACACCCTGTTCGAAACACTTGCCCATATTAAGCAAGTGACACCCTATGGAAATCTGCATGAACCTCATGGTGAAGGGCAGGAAAACAAAGCTGCTTTTGAAGTTTTTATTTTTGTCCAACTTCATGTAAAATTTAAAAACAGGACATGGTTATAATTCAGCTAAATAATAAATTCATTAATACTAGTTCCTAGTATCTAGAAAGAACAAATAATATCTAAATAAACAAATCTAAATAAGTGAAGACAAATACTAACTCGTGGGCTTATATGGAAGTTGGCTGAAACTTCAGCAATCCTGACTCATAATAAAAATGATTTATTTAAGGAGTTATTATGAACATTGCAGGAAAGGTGATAACAGACATGCACCAGTTTGTTTACAGTAAAATTTCCTGTAAATTAAAGAGTTCTTATTCTTTGGTTTTAATTTGGTATTGTACCAAGTATCTGTTTATAAAAGGAAATATGACAGTACAAAGTGTACAAAGTGAATTGCAAAAGAGATTTACAGTCAAGGTGATTTTGCTTTAAATTAAGTCCTAGCAACACAGACAGTGTAGATCCCATTAAGGTAAAGAAAGTCAGTCCAAGGCAGATCTTCCATGCACCTTTTGTGAGAGCTGAACTACCTGAAATTCAGGACAGAAAGCTACTCTCCAAAAAGATTTTAAAAAAAGATTCAGGTGACTAAGAGATATGGCAGGAAAAAAATGTTGCAGAGCACAACAAAGGACAAGTTTGTTTTAGAGTAGGCACTGTGTTCCAAGGGATTAAGTGTTGAGGATTTTCCCCTTTTCGTGGAGTTTTTTGTTTATAACACTCCCTAAACAGCTTATTAAAGCATCTTTCTGAAGTCATATTTATATGACAAAGTATGGTGCAACCTCAAATCATCCCATCCCACAGAAAATCTTCTGTGGGGACTCTTGGATGAAGGTAATGTATTCACAGTTGAAGAGGAATAATGAAAACACACATTATATATTTTATCAGAAAACTAGAAGAGAATCTGTTTTGTAGAAGCAACTCCTTGTGTTGAATTAGCCCTGGAACCAGCCTGGAATCTCTAGAGATCGGACTTCATAGGTCTCCAAAGTCTCCACCCAGGGAAAGAACACATTTGTGTATGGAAGCACTGGATCTAGGTTATATAATTCTCCTTGTACATATAACCAAGATTTACATAGAGGATAAAATTTTGAAATTAATGACATCATCTGAAGGTCAGAAATTACCTGAGTTCATGGTGTTTACTCCAAACAGTCTTAAGATCCATTATTTGATATTTAGTGCTGCAAAATTAATGCTGGATTTTTAAAATCACGTAGTTAATCAAACGAGTTTGCAGCCAATCCTGTGTGTACAAGTCCAGTGGTTTAGAAGGTATGTTGGCACTTACCTGGGGGCATGTGTTCATTCATGATGACGAGTGATGCTGGCGTAGGCCTTCTTTTCCTGATCTGTAACAGATAGAAACCAAGGACACTCATTAGGGCCCATCAATTGCCACACACAGAGCAAAGCAAAAAATCTGTCTGGTGTCCTCCTGAGTATAGACCAGGCAAAGTTAAAAATGAAACTATTTAAAGAACAGCAGCAATTCACTGTCTTACTGACAGCTTGTCTGGTCTGACAGCAGTCAGGGTCATGCTTCTGCTTGTTCTGGGAGAACGAAGGCACAGGAAGAGCTGTCCAAAATACCTTTAGGATTTGTAATCGTCTTGACTTAAGTTTTTGGATATGTGTTGCTGAAAAATATCAGTCGTATCTTAAAATATTGACATTAACTTTGCATCAGGAAGATGATTACAGCAGTTTGTGAGCTTGTATGTGCAAATACCTAGTACTGCCATAGCTCTCACAAGTAATAATTAATATTTTGTGAGTGCATTTCAGAGGCGTGCCTTCCAATGAACTTGTATTTCTCAGCTGTGGTCAGATGTGTTACTACTGTTCTTTAACTAAAATACCCCAGTATTTAAGGCTTTAAAAAAAATATTTCCAATACAGCAGATTTTACATACCAATATATGCTCTTGAATTGGATACAGCTCTTCAGAGTTTATCTGGGTAACTACTTTTGTTCCATTAACAGTGGCTGGACTGCATGGTATTGGACTACCTTCCTATAAAGCACACATTTGCATTGAAAGCTTTGTGTTGCTCCACTAAAGCCTCCAGGCTTGACATTCTATTGAATTTAAGAGAGGGACCAGGAGCATTTAAGCTAGAAACCATTCTGACACAAAACCTCAATGTCAGTGCATTTGTTCTTTTTTATGTGCTGAGCCAACATCTGTATTTAGCTGGGTTCAAATTTTGCTTTCAGAGGTGTAAATGGAAAATTACATCATCAGGGCTAATGGGTTTATTCCAGATTAGTGTAACTATAGCTGACTGTAGAATTTAGTATTTTAATTTCATCACACACCCACAGTGAAACTGTATAGCACTTGGAATCAAACTCACAACACAAAAAAAAAAAAAAAAAGACTGCCCATAAACACCAGGCAGAAAATAGGCTACAGCATTTCAAAAGCCATGGGAATTCCAGGAAATCCTAATCCTATGGTTCTCACAGATTCCAGAAAAACACCAGAACACATTCTGCTTGAATTCATTGCAGAACTCTTCCGTGAGGTACGGACACCTCGCAGCTCAGAAGAGCCTATGCACAAAATGAGGACCCGCAGCAACTCTTTTCTGCACTCTTCTAATATTTTGCATTCAATGGTCACTCACAACTCATCTTTTTCTGCAAAGGTGTCTGCCTTTTAAGAGACATGACATCAGAATATTCAGGAAACCAGATACCTGTCCTAAAGGTGCAAATAATTTCATAGCTAATGGCATGGAACCGTCAAGGTTATACTATTCCCCTGGTATCATCTAAAATGAGACGTACCCAAATAGAAGCAAATATTGAGAAGGACTTGCACTGAGAGAAATATACTGGGTCACCTAATTAAGATTTATCCAGTTTTCTCACAAGACTCCCTGTGACTTTTTTTTATGCACATCTACACATATCTGTACACAGTAATAGGTATCTTTTCCTCTTTAGACGTCTGTACTGATACATATAATCAGTACAGTACATATATATATATAATTTTGTGTATCTTTTGGGATTGAGTTAAAACCTAAAATAGCACACACATTATTCCGATAAGGACATAAGTAAGGCATATTTCCCTATGTATATATTTTTCAGACATGTAAAACACTGTAAAAATTACATAAAGACTGTACAAAACCATGAGAAATACAGGAAGTAACTGAAGTGATGACTGTTGTGCAAAACATTCATTGTATTTTCTCGTGTTAAAATGAACGGTAAGTAAGACATCTTCTTCCCAATATTTCCATTAGGTATCTATTATCAAATTTTTGTTTTGCTTTATGTACATATAATATACTTGTGTCGATTTGTTGAGAACGTAATCATTGAGTGTATTCATGTGAAGTGTAAGCATCAGGGTACAAGTGCAGCTACAGAAAAGGCACAACAAATATACCCTAATAAACCTACCCAGGGTGAAGAAGCCTTATTCTGGCTAGAGGATATATCCTTCTCCCTCTCTAGGTATATCCAACATAGCTATAACCTCCAGAGTATATAATCTACAGTTTCACTAATATAAGCAAGAAAAGCCTTTAGGCCACAAGTATCATTGTTCTTACCCACATCCTGCCCCACTCCTACCCCATTCCCTCAAAACAGCGAAGGAAACTCGTCTTCCTTACCTGCTCGGCTGCCTCGGGATCTATTTGGCTCTGAAACAGGGGCACAGCAAACTGTATTTTTTTGGGGCTGTTGGGCTCCATCGTGGTGCTGAGGTGAGTCAGACGAGAGAAGAGCCTGGAGCCTGAGACTGGGTCTGTGCCTCTGCCCCGGCGCCGTCCCCACAGCCAGGCTGAGAGCTCCGCAGTAACAGCTGTAACTCCCGACTTAGCACGGGAATCTGCGCGAGCCGAGCAACTCCCTTATTCCACATCCACAGAGATGCCACTGGCTTGGCTATTTTCTTTTTTTTTTCCCCTCTCCCCTCTCTTCAGCAGCCCTTCAGATCCTCTCAGCAGAAAGCTGAAAGGAACAATAAGCTAATTGTGTACCAGCTCACTTCTACATATGCCAAGCATTCACTCAGAAGCTAATTGAAAATGCAATACTAGCATTGCATGGCCTGGAGCCTTGGGATTTGAAAAAGAGGATCTCTCCACCGTATATTACTAACTGGCTGCTCAGAAGTGCAATGCAAGCTCCCTCTGAGTATTGCTGATGGGCTCTTAATTATTGATGAACACAAATCAGGAAGTTTTCAGATTTTGGGGGTGGAGGTAGCAGGAGGGGTGGATGCAATAATTCGATCTCCGTTACAGTGTGCCAGAACCGCTCTCCTCTTTTCACATATCAATTGCCTTTGCTCTTTCAAATATTTTTTAAAACTTACAGTTTTAGTCTCTCCTAAATCTTACAGGAAGAGTTTTGGTGATGATGCTACAGAGTTGCCCACAATTTCATGAAGCTTCTCTGGTGGGTTTGCACCTTAGGCCTGGTTTGCAGATTTAGACTGTGATTTCTTTCGGTGGGCTCCATTTCACGTGACTCCAGATACTGAGAACACCCACATTTCAGCCAGCTCTCTGGGCTCCCTCATGCTAAGCACATCAATGGGCATCTCATTCTATCCGAGTTAAGTGGGATATAGTGTTTACTCAAGATTACATTTTCTCTCCATTAACTCTAGAAAAAGGAAGGATGATTCAGACTAGTTAAATCACTTTCGGATGACTAAAATTCAGAGGTTAAATCCTACTTAAGGCTACAAAATCTGTGCCTCATTCCAAGACCAAGAAAATAATTTGGTCAATCATATCAATAGTACTCTTTTGTGAATATAATTGATTTTCACTTGTCATCACATGTTAATTCAAAAGAAGTGTGTGAAACAATACCCAGCAACCACTGACTTAACCTACCTCTTTGCAAAACTCAGAGGAATTTGCAAATGTTCGTTGTTCAGGCCACTGAGAGCACTAAGGATTTTCACAGCTCACCACAAGCTTATTGAGTCACTGAGTATTTTCCCACCTGTGTCAGTGGAAGAGGCAGGGAAGGAGCAAGGACTGTGGATGAGATCAATGCACTGGCCATACACACAGAGCAAACCAGCAAATCAGAGATTCAAAACTTGTTTGGCTTTGATTTTTACAGATTAAAACTGTGACACATTATTGGCACACCAGGCTATTTCAGAACAGAGGCAAGCACACAAGCTGGCTGGTCTATGAAGGGCCTGATAAAGCTCAGGAGGTGAGGATACACTAAAAGTTAAGGATCCAGTTGGCTCAACGATCGAAAACTACTCTCAGTGAGGGCCAAAATTCCCCTCCTCATCCAAATCAAAACTGCTGTGAACCATAGTGGTTCCCAGCTGACAGCTAGCAGCTGGCAACTTTCCTGTTCGATTTCTTGTGATAGTTTAGGGGGCATTAACTTTAACTTTTGAGTCACAGAAAAGTCTGCTTGGTGGGGGCCTTCTGGAGGTACTTGGTCCCACCAGCTGCTCGAAGCAGGGCCTGAGGTCAGGTTATTCTGGGCCCTCTCAGTCTGAGTCCTGAATATTTTCAGTGCATAAGTGAATGCTTAGTTTCATATACCACAGCAAATGAAAGAGACGCACAGAACAGTGATACTCAGTGTTTCATATGACCATTTTTAAGCCTTCACTATTCTTACAAAGAAAAAACATAATTTGCTTTATAGACTTCCACAATTAGAGCTGGAGTGCAATTGCAGCAGTTGTGCTTGCACAACTAAGTCTAAGACCCTAAAGTGAGAGAGGCACACACTGCTTTCACTAGGACAATTAGTGAGTTGTTTTCAGAACAGTCTAATTATCTGATTTCACAAGTCCTTCATGCACAGATGTGCCATTATCTTCAGTGACAGCTTCAGATATACCAGGGGGATACACACACCCACAGGGTTACAGCCGGGGAGGACATACATGGGGATTTGAAGTTGCGGCTTTCCTGTTGTATTTTCATACTTGAAAGAAAATAATTTTTGGTTTTGAAGTCCAGATAATGTGAGAAAAATATTTTCCAGATGTATTGCTACTATATGCATTAATAAATGGTATATTTTAAATATAAATTTTCTCTAGAAACTACCCCATTTGTCATAAAATATCTGTTCTAGCTGTCTTTGAAACTTCACATATGAAATTGTACAATTACAATTCTAGTATACGTTACTGATTACAGGAGCTATAATTATCATTGCAAAGGCTTGAAATTTCTTATGTTAATGATAAAGTAATTTGGAAAAAACATATTCAGATAGTTAAAATTGAGTAAAATATTAAATGCTCAAAGGATTATAGGAGTGTGTTTCACCTCTAGATTGCTAGATATTGCTGTCTAAAGGAATTGTGTCTCAAATGCATTTTTATCAATGGTATATATGAAAAAAGCTGAAAAACCTTACACAAAACAAACCAAGAAACCACTTTTTGGCAGCTTCTGAAGGGAGATGGACAACAGGACAGAACAAGACACAAGGACAAATCCTTAATGGGGCTGCTATGCCTGGGAGAGAGGCCCCCAATGATGTGATGTGGAAGTATTTGCCTCCTGCAGCTTTTCTAGCTGTGCCAATTTGGAGCTGGCTGCCCAACAATCTTCACACGCACTAATACAATAACAGTACTTTTAAAATAGTATAAGAGGCATATTGTGAAAGCACTCAGATATAGCATTTCAGGATTCCTACCTTGGCTCCCTCTTACTCCAATTTACAGCATTAGAAGTCTCCAGGCAAAGTGTGGTGGCATTTTCTATAGACTGCATCATAGCCTGGGGAAGAGCTAAAACACATTTAAGTACTGACACATCCTTATAGCTCATCTTCTGTTTCTAGTGCACTCCCCACAATTTCAGTTTCAGATGCCTTCATGATTCAGCTAAAACTATAATGGAGTTAAAAATAATAATAACTGTCCAAGATCCTTCCTTCCTATGTCATTTGCTATGTTCTAGTATGAAACACTGCCTTTGAAAATATCCTGCTGTAGGGATGAGCTATGGAAGCACTCACGGCATAGTTCCTGCTTGAGCTATTTCCCCTGGTGTCTTAGAAAAGGTTTATATCTTGTTTCCAGACAAAGACAAGGCTGCTGGGATGAGAATTGAAGGGCATCTGTTCTGCACTCTCTTCACACAATATTTGTTGTGGCTGTGATCTGCCTCAGCTCCTCTGGTGTGGTCAGAGACTACTGCAGCATCACTCTTGAGAGGAGAGGAGAGTTGGAGTTCATTGTGAAACAAACCTGTTTAAGGCTTTGTCTCCTAAATTCACTGGTTCAGATGCAGAGAAGCGCTGTCACAGTACCCTGATCCAACAGGCTGCCTTTGCAGAGCAAGGGCTCAGCTTGGAAGTGGCAATTCTTCAGCATGTCTTAGATGCAACTTTAATCCCCATTGTAGCCACTGATACATGAGTGATTTAACAAAGATATGTTGATTCGTGCTTTCCTTGGACTCTCCAGCTAGCACCTCTCCTCACTGCAGCAGGTCCTCAGCCCATTGCTGGGCAGCCCCAGCAGCATCAGAGTGCAGAGAAACACTGCAGAGAACATTGGCTTTCTGCTACAGCCAAAAGGGCCTCAGTGTACCCCTTCCTCCTGCCTTTTTCTAGCAAAGACGAACAGCTTCTTCCCTGCCTTCACCCAGACAGAGGTGTCAGCTTCACAGCTTGGTGTTGGCCATGAGCAGAAAGAGAGGGAGAATGCAAGAACACTGGACACGGTCATTGCTGTGCACACCGTACCTGTTCATGGACAGGTTTTCCTCTTGGGGCTCTGCACTGTGCCTCACTCATAGGTGCTAAAATCAGAGAGAAACCTTCCAAGAATAAAAAATTACATATTCAAAATGACACTGAAATTTTCCTTTCAAAACAGCATTGCAAACAGGGTGCCTCCCACTGAGCTGCTGGAAACAGAGTCTGCTATTTATATATAGAAAATGCAAGGAATTTTAAATCTGCAAGGGTGGGAGAATGCAGAGCAGATCTCATCTGTCTCATGAGTACCCGGTGCTGCCACAGGCAAGTCAAGGAGAAGAACAGAAAGTTCTTCTGAGCAGTGACAGAGTCAGTGGGACATTCAGTGAGAGCTGTTGGCCTGGTAACAGCCTAACCCAAATTTCCATCGCCAGTTCTCACCCATAGAATATCAGGTTTGGACTTGTTTATGTACTAACTATATATGTGGATACATAAAGCCTAGATAAGTAAAAAAATACAGCTATTTCTATTTATACAAGCTGTTTAGTTGAGATAATCATTCCTCAGCAGTACAGTTTTAATCAGAACCAGTTTAAAGTTACTTTATCTGAGCACACAAGAACTTAAGACTGTCTATTCCAGCCTTCCTCTGAAACTCACAGCTCTCCACACTTTGAAGTAATGTACAAATATTTACTGCTAGATCCTATCCACTACCATCAATAGAATATACACATCCAAAACATAGGATATGAGCTGGATTAATGGGACATGACCTGACTAGACAGTCAAAAGATTCTTGCCTAATATGGACTATACTATATAGTGCAGAAACCAAAAATCTGGTACTGGTTTTAGAAGGGTATTTCAGCAGGAAGAAATGCTACAATTTGCTTCCTTACCAAGAATAGAGTAAATCTAATACATCTTTCAATAAACAGAACTGTGTGGTGTACATAGGTTTTAGAATAAAATTACATTATTTCCATATTAAATCTTTAATGCAAAAGTTGCCTGACTATACCACTGAATTAAACAACTGAAATAAAAAATTGAGTTGTTACTGTGAATTTTTTTAAACAAAAGTTAAAATGTAGAACATGTAGAAGATAAACCAAGGAATGAACTTCCATACTGACAAATGATGGAGAGTGGCTTGGCAAGCTCTTCCGCCAGCTCCCTCAGTACCCTCAAGTGAATCGCATCTGGCCCTACAGACTTGTGAGTGTTTAAATGGCACACCAGGTCACTAAATATTACCTCCTGGGATGGGGCTATTCTGCTCCTCATCCCTCTCTACCAGCTCAGGGGCTGATTGCCCAGAGGATAACTGGTCTGTCTGTTAGAGACTGAGGGAAAGAAGGCATTAAGTACCTCAGCCTTTTTTTCATCCTTGATGACAATATTATCCGTCATGTCCAGTAAATGATGGAGCTTTTCCTCATTCTGCCTCTTGTTATTAATGGACTTATAAAAACACTTTCTAGTCTCTTTCACAGCAGTGGCCAGATTGAGCTCTAGCTGAGCTTTCGCCTTACAATTTTTTTTCCACATGACCTAATGACATCCTTGTGCTCTTCCTGAGTTGCCTGCTCCTCCCAGTCTCTCTTTTGTCCTGAGTTACAGTGAAAGCTCCCTGTTCAGCCAGGCCAATCTTCATCCCCACCGGCTCTTCTTTCAGCACATGGGGATGGCCTGCTCCTGTACCTTGAAGATTTCCTTCTTAAAGTAGGTCCAGCCTTGCTGGACCCCTTAGTTATTAAGGACTGTTTCCCAAGGGCCTCTCCGAACCAGCGTCCTGAACAGGCCAAAGTCTGCCCTCTAGAAGTTCACGGTAGAGGTTTTGTTGATCCCTCTCCTTGCTTCACCAAGAATCAGAAACTATCAATTCATGGTTCTGTGGTTGAAGGCTGTTTTGAGCACAGCATCTCGCACCAGCCCTTCTTTGTTTGCAAACAGATCTAGTGGGGCACCATCCCTGGCAGCCTTACCAGCTGCATCAGGAAGTCCTCTTCCACACACTCCAATAACTGTCTAGACTGCCTCCTCTCCTCTGTGTGGAGTTTCCAGCAGACATCTGGCAAGCTAAAGCCTCCCACAAGAACACAGGCCAACGATCGTGAAACATCAGCCAGGCGGTTATCGAATAGCTCATCTGCTGCCTCATCCTGGTTGGGTGGTCTGGAACAGACTCCCACCAGGATTTTTGCCTTGCTGGCCTTCCCCCTGCTTCTCACCCACAGGCACTCAACCATATCATCACTATCCTTGGCTGTGCACAGAATAAACACTCCCTAACGTACCTATCCACCCTCCTGCCCCTGCTTCCTCGCCTGTCCCTTCTGGAAGAGATTGTAACCATCACTGCAGCACTCCAGTCACAGCACATTTCTGCGAGGGAGACTGTGTCACTGCTTTCCTGCTGCACAATGGCTTCCAGCTCCTCCTGTTTGTTACTGACACTGCGTGCATTGGTGTAGAAGCACTCCAGCTGGGCTATCTATTCCACCCCCAGCACTGGCATGCTGCCCCTAGGCCCATCTCCAGTGAGCCTGGTCTTATCTCCCTCTCCCTTCCAAGCCAGCTTAAAGCCGTCTCAAATCATGGGCTAGAATCCTTTGCCCCCTTTCGGCCAGGTGAACCCCACCTGTCTTCAGCAAGCCTGGTGCTGTATGAACCAACCCACAACTGAAAAAGCCAAAATTCCACCATACAGTACAAGTCTTTAAGCCACATTGATCAGGTGGGTTCTCCTGTTACTCCTATAGCCAACTGGCAATGACAAAGGTCACTATCATAGCAAACTTCAGAAAAGCATCCAAAGTATCTCTGGCAATACTATCTGGCTTTATTCACTGCAAATTTAATTGACCAATATTTATCAGCCACCAATAAAGCTGTCTTAATCTGCATATAATTCATATCAAATTCCAGGCTGGAAGAAAAAAAGACAACACTAATTTGCAAGGAAAGTAGCAGTTTGAATCATTAAACCAAAGAAAAACTGTCCATGCTCAGAGAACCATTAGGATAAGTCACCCAGGTTAGGTGTGTGTCCAATAATAATGATGGCTGTTCCTAAGGCACAAACAGAATTATCAATAGAAGTTGATACCAGCTCAGCTTAACCTATATGACAGATGCACTAAAATAATTTTTTTAAGCAGTTTATAGACATTCCTATATCTACATATATGTCACTCAGGAAATACTAGCTGGAAGTGTCTTTAAGAATGGCAAAGATCTGTTATTCAGATTATGGAAAAACAGATGCTTTTATATCCATTAGTTTTAGCACAGTTTTTAGAAATGTCATTTTGAAATGTCTTTATTTTAAATTATGGCCAAACCTGAGAAATCTGCCTTCCATCAGCTGGATGAAAATTTGGCAGTATTTTTCATTTCTTGGGGTACATTAAACACTATGATTTGCACTGCTGAGATCAAATGTTCTTACAAGCTACAAGATGAAGTACTTCAGATACTCTGGGATATTACCAACACGTGACTTTTCTTGGCAGAGCCACAGGAAGTGAGGCTGCTGTCTCCATGGAAGATGCTGCTGGCAGCTCCTGCTCGACTGCCACCAGCTCCTCAATTGCTTTCCTCCACCACTCCCTGAGAGCTGCAGTTGTCACCTTTTTTGAAAAGCCACTTCGAGCAGCTCAAAGGCACAGGACCTACACTGGTGGTCAAGCGTGTTAATTGATCTGTCTGGGGGACAAGGGCAGAGAGCTGAGCAGGTTTTGGGTTTGTGCATTTGCAAAGGAAGGTTGGAGGCACGTGGGTCTGGCTGGCTGATCTCCTGTGGTGTTCTGCAACGGAGCTGTGTGCTCATGCAAACTGCAAAACAAGGCAGAAATCTACTGCAACTTACCACTTGTACGGATTGCCAGAGCTGTTACCACTTGTCAGTGCTGCCAGAGTTTGTATTTCAGCTTTTCAATGTGCAGAATAAGTTTTTCAAGAGCCTTTGTACTTAAAGGGACAAACTCTGAGGAGAGGTCAAGACCAACCAACTTCTTGGATCAGCAACAGAAGCCAACAACTTTAAGAGAGTGGTTTCAAGTGCCAACATTGCTCTCACATTTCAGGGTGCCCTGAACATCTGAGAGCTTTTTGGAAACCCAAATCCTGAAGCTTCCTGCTGTGCCCCATTCTGTGTTCTGTATTATCAAATCTATCTTACTTATTTTGCTTAAGAGTAAACTGTGTGCAATACAAACCACTGACACAGATTATAGGCAAAATAAATATTTTATTGGTTTAATATACACTTTTTAAAAGAAATCAGCCCTTGTGTGTCTTCCTAACACAATTTAAAATTTTATAAACTTTTTCATATAATATTGTGATATTTGAAACTATTTTTGATTAAAGACCTTGACATAGTGTAAAGAGTTTTAGTAGATGGAAATGGCAAAGGAGTAAAGAGAGTTCAAGCACAGCCAAAAGGGATATTATATATCCACTAAATGTCTATTTGACCACATAAAAACTCCAATGACTTCCAATTTGCTCAGTTGGAACAATCGGATATTCACCAGGCTGACTGAAAATACACTCAGTGAGGGATGGAGAAGGAAAAGAGATTTTTTTCCATTTCCCCATAATATAAGCAAGGTCATTCATGCATTCCAAGTTGCAAATCCTAATTGCTTTCAGAAGATAGTATTTTTATTGCATTTTGGTTAACATGAAGCAGAAGAGAACTTCCCTTGGTATGACTGTGAGTAGCCAACACCAAAAAAAAACACCCCAGTGCTTAAATAAGGCACTTTCCTATAGAGGGATGAGCAAACAGTAAGGAAGCAAATAAAATTAGTTAAAAGTTGTCTTCTACACAAAGATAAGGCTTTCAGTGTCAAAACTTTAAGTAGTTTTAAGAGTAACCTCATGTCATTCTACCACTCTGCTAATAGTAACCGCCTTAAGAATTAACAGCAATTTTTACAACAGGACTGTTTCCTTCTTCTGAAGTGGCACTAAGTAACAGCAGTGGAAACCATTATTGGTTATTTCAAGCTCTTAAAGTGGATCAGTTATTGCACAATAAATACCTCATAGAGGTCAGTGTTTTGGGAGGGGTTGTTGTGGGTTTTTTTCTATATTTTTTTAAAAAAGTTAGGCTGAATGTATATGTGTTATTTATAAACTGGTTACGTCTGGAAATCTTCAAGTTTCATGATGCATCGTTAGACAAAGAAATTAGCTACATAAAAATTTACAACAGGGACGTACAAATAAATACAAAACCTTTCAGAGTGACACAATTCTGCTGATGCTTTAAGGAAAGTAATGTTAAAGTGTCTAAGTCCTTACAGACGAACTCAAGGAAAGGTCCACATAGGAGAACCAAGCGCCGAACGCAGTCGCCCATCTCAGAAGCTTTAACACCTCCTGGAGCAAAACCATCTTGACACTTTCACCAGTGGGTGCTGCCCAAAGCAGAATCCCACAGCACTTCCAACTACATCCAACCTTACAGAAAAAAAAAAGGAAGATGAAGACCCAAATTAGATTTTTGAAGTGTTTGTTATGTTTAGTATATATTTTGATACTATTCACATCTAAGGCAGGCAAACTACAGAAATCCTCTTGCATGATGTATTCACAAAAAAAATCATCACAGAGCACACTGAAACTGGTAATCAAGGACCACTCTATGAAGGCTGACAGTAAAATGGGTCAAACTACAAACCAGTTGATTTTCCAAATCTGTCCAGGATTATCAGTATTCTCTGTATTTAATGAACTTCAATTTTGATCGCTTACATTTCATAGGGAAAGTGCAAACAAAGCAAGGTTTAAGTTAGCAACAATATTTTACACAATTAAAATAGAAACAAAATCTGGTTCTTGCAGATCCCCAAAGATTACCTGTAGTACCAGTTTCATGGCTGCGCATCTTGTTTTGCAGTTGCAGATCTGCTTTGGGGTGATACAGCTGCTAATAATCCACTTACTATTTCTCGTCTTATTTCACCAACAATAGATTCCTTGATCTGAAAGGGATCAGCCAAAGTTTTAAAGTCAGTAAGTTATATAACCAATGGATAAAACTAAACGATATTGCAGATATGTCTGACACTACCAACATACGAAAACATGCACCACCAAAAAGTCAACTTTCAAAACTGTGAATGGAAAAACATTACAAGAATGGAAAAATAACTGTAAGTAATTTTGAAGTTCTTGCAAATTGTATAAACGGAAACCAAACTAGTTCTATTTTTCCAGATGGTAAATATATTTATGTTTTACGCTTAGGATATCTGGTTTTATGTTCAGAAAAAAATATGTTTCAACTATGCAAAGTTCTAAGAAAACATTTCAGGATATATACATCAAAAGTACCCTAAATGCACTACTTTTTAACAAGTTGTTATAGAAAAGGAAGGCAGGACTGATCTCCTTCACAAATGGATTACACAGTAGAACAGGTCCAAGTCCACGAACATGAGCTGTTGTTTTCATATGATTCAAAAGGAGATGAATCCTAATTGCACAATTTCAGCAGGAAAGACAGAGAACTTCAAGAGTTGCTCACATTATCAACGGGCCGCTGGGGTGTGATCTGTGCCAGCAAAGGCCATTTTTCACAGGGTTATGACAAAGTATTTACCCATTAAGCTTTATATAAAACACACTTAGGAGTTTCTAGTAGCAGGCATGGGAATGTGGCTGAGGCTACAACAAAAGAAGAGCAGAGCACTGATGGCTACAGTAAAGAAAACAAAGGAGAAAAGGAGGCAAAAGGAGGAGGAGGACAGTTCTACAAGAGCTGGAAAGGAGCAGGGCCTGACAAAGACAAACAATATGGGCTTCTTGCAAGTACAAGAAATCTTTGGCACCAACACTTCTTTTGGATGGTCTTCAGGAAGGCCAAGTCAGATGTAGTTCCAAGGACAGAGGAGGACAAGGACTGTGAGAGGGTGCAGGGGATAAAGAGCCAGAGGCCGGCCCAGGGTCACACACAGAAGCACTCAGCAGCCCAGTTAAGCAACACATTTTTCTTTTTCATGTGTCTCCCCTTTTCCTGGTGCGTCAAAAGGATTAAGCAACAACGTCAGAAGGGTGGCAGCAGCATTAGCAACAGGTTATTTATCCCTTGTTCTCTTTGGCAGGCAATCCAATCCCTAAGCCATTAGTGGCAAAGTTCCTTGTTTCACTACTACTTTGCATCAAGCAGAAATTCAGAGACTATAATATTATTGGGAAACGAGTTTCCAGTTGGGTTGTTTGCTGATTAACAGACAAAAGAAAAGCCATTGTGTAATAGGGCCTGTTTCACCAACAGCTGAAAGTCCAGAGGATGTCTATGCTGATGGACACACTGATGTACAAAGCTTTAGAACCACTGCCAGATTAGTAAGGGCTTTGGGATTTAGAAGTGTAGGCACAGGGAGACCTGCACACAGCACCCCAACTGTCCAGCAGGCCTTGGAGAGCCCCCAGTGCTCTCTCCACCTTTCTTCTCCAGTATCACATGGGGAGGGTCTGTGAGTATGCTAAAAAGCCGTCATTCTGTACCCTTCTCTCAACAGATAGACAAAAATAAACCTCGCTTTCCAAAAAAAGCTGATAAAAGCTTCCCAAATTAGCAAGTAAATGGTCTGGTATGACAGACAGTCTTGTAACAAAGTAGAGACTGGAAGCAAAGCAGCTCCTGTTCTATTCTCAGCTCTTCCAACAACTTCTGCCTTGACCTTGATTATTCGAGCCCTCTGCTTCTCACCTTCCTGTCTGGATGACAAGGCCACCCTCCACTGCCTCTTTTCACAGCCTCTGCTTCCTCCCCCCTCCAGACTCAGCAAGGTCACTCCCATGTGGCAAGCGCAGCACTGACTCCTGCAGTGACTCAGTGCCACGCGTGTGTGGTGACCAATGGCCAATATTTGCCTTTTTCATTATAAATTATTTAGGGCAAGGTGCACCTTCTATTTGCTCTTCAGAGGGCACAGCCTGCTGCCAAGGCTTCCTCTGTACAAAAGACAGAAAAGCAGTCAATAAATGCTCCATCAACTATTTTTAGCAAGTGAATGAAAAATTGATCATTTGAAAAATGAGAAAAACAACTCATTTATGCTACATTTACTACGTTGATACAACACCAATACTCAATATTGCATTGAAAAAACAGTATCACATTCACAGATAGTTTTACAACAGTAAACCACTGATTTTTCTCCCTAGAAAAGAATTATGATTACTGCAATATTATGTTGCTGCTAAATGAAGAACTGATTGAGTGAAGCGTGCCACTGGGGCAAATCTGGAGATGGGTGTTCTTCACCTAGTAATGAAAAATGGGAACAAGGCTTTTCACAGTGCTTATACTTCTGATCTTGAAGTAAATTCTCTATAATTAAAAGAATTATTTCCTACTCTATTTTCTTCCTGTGCCACTTCTTCATGGCAGCAGTTGGTGAGTTTTTATGCTCAAGATAGTAAGATGAGGAACCCAACACTTGCACATGTGAACAACCTACACACATTTTGATGGCTGTTGAGCTAACATGGATTTGAATGGAAAATGAAAAGGGAAAGATTTTCTGCCAGACCATCTCTGTCCCATAAAGACCCATTACAGCCTCTTAAAGGAGATGTTGACAGGAAAATCATACATTTCTTTAAAGTGTAACTTCATTAAATGTCATTTAGAATGAAGAACTGTTAGCAAAATCAAAACTTCCACTGCTCTTAAGCAGAAAGATCTTTAAACTATCACATTGTTTAAACTGGAGAAGGGCAGAGTGAGAGGGCCTGGTGGCACTTGTAGTGACACTGTGACTTACACAAGTCAAGAAGTAAGTATTTCATGTGATAATCCTGTGGAGGTCAGGCTGTATTTCATCAAGAGAGCTACTGTTTGGTATTTTAACACTTCACATTGTTGAATGTTTTCCAGTGGGGGTTAGTCCATTAATGCTAAGAGTTAACACCACGGGTTTTTTTCATGGAGCAAATAGTTACAGGTCAAAGTTCACATGCATTACAGCCCACCCAGGCACAGCCCACCCAGGCATATCACACCCACTGCCTGGCTTTTCCCTCCCCAACACGAGGTCACGCAGCTACAGAGAACAGGAGGAATAACCAGGGGTTTAATATTTGTGAGTGCATACATCAAGAATGCATCCTACCAGATTTCTTTCTTTTGACAATGGAACTGGAATTCCTTTGCTAACAACAGGGCTATTTAAGCAAGGCGTATTTCAATTTATGCTCTGTTTTAGCTCTTATGAAATAATAAAGATTTTCCTGATATGTGTTTAATAGCATCTTCTGGCTCTGCAAAATCTACAGAGTGCTTTGAGCCAATGCATCTCCACTCTAACCTGCAAAACTCCTCATGCTGAGAATCTTGAGTTGATGCAGAACCCACTGCCAATGAAGTTAAACTGAGGGACAATCTCTCTGTGTGCTCAAATATTCACGAAGTGAGTCAAGCTCAGTTCTTTGCTGACTACTCATCTTTGAATAGTAGCCTCTCAGTTCAGCGTGGATTCTTTCAGCATTACAATGCCCTCAGTGCCAGACAACCCAAATAACAATCTCTGTGCAAAGAGTACGTATCTTTATTTGCTATCAATTAATGAAGCTAAAGAGGAACTTTCACAGAGGCTAACCTCAGAAAAAATATTGACTGAAATAATTCTGTCCTTTGACTCCAGATTTTTTTTTTGCCTCTGTTGCTTTTGCAGTACATTTGAATTACAGTTCTCCTTTCTATCTCAGTTTCTCCTTCAGCAACCCTCCACCACGACACCACTGCCCTAACATATGGATTTTTAAAGGCAGCCTAGATACAAATGCCACATCCTGGCTCCACTGCAGAATCAGCAGCACAGTGATAAATATCTCATGTGCAAGTCTTCTGATGAGTGGCCTGCATCTCATCCATTTCAAAGACAAAGCTAAGGTAAAGCTGGTTCCAATTATCCACAGCCTCAACACAGGCAGAACTGGAAGGTACCCCAGCATTACAGCCTAGCCTGTTGAACATTTCTAGGCATGACATCTTACCTAGTCTTTAGTGGTCTATGGCAGAGCCATACAAAAGCTTCAAGGGACAAGCTAAAGGCCAAGGGTCCACAGACCCTCAGCTAAAGGCTAAGTGGTCCCTCTCCGGTGAAGAGGAGGGAACAAAACCCACAAGTTCTCAATTCCCATTTCTGTATTCAGAGCAGAGTTCGCTCCACTTTTTCACAGGCACTTCTTTTCAGAACAAGTAGTTTCTTTGGCTTCCTTTCCCCATTGATATTACTTGCCAGAGTGTTTTGCTGTCATGCCACTAACAAAACACATAGTTTTAGTCCTGTTTCTTAACCTGGCCCATTGGAAAAATAACCAAGCACTCCTCACTTTCATTGACTGCCAATAAAACTAGTCCAATAGGATTGGTCCAAGATCACTCTTTAAACTCTGAAACAACTTCCTACCTGCCTTCAGCTTGTTTCACTTACATGTCTGTAGTCCTTAGTTGGGATAGAGGGACTGGGAAAGTATGCTTAACATTTACTATAGTGTTGTTTCAAAAACATTATTTCACCACTCAAATTAACTCCAGTTTGGTATTTTAGCAAGCAAATGTGACAGAAATTCTCACTTGGGAATCTGAAACTGCTGCTTAACCAAGTAGTAGAGGTGACAAGTTCTTTCCCAGCCATACTTAGCAATTAATTTACATGCTAGCCACTATCAATGAAAAAAACATCTACTGCTTTGCACATAAATACAGCTGTGGTCCAACACCTATTGACATGTTCTGAGCCTTCAGACACAGCACAGGAACAGTATGGAGCCTTGGCTGGAGAGGGGAGAGAAAACCTCAGGGGACAGGAGTTACAGCCAGCCTCGTCTTTCGTTTGCAGTAAACTCAGTTCAAACATCCCAGATATCAGCCCCTCCATCCTCACCTCCCGGATGACTTGTTGCAGCTCCTCCTGCTCCACTGCTTTGTGGATTTCATCAGCCGAAGGCATGAGAGGGACTTTTTCAAGTTTGTGCTCCACCTCTGGCTTGGAGTCTGCAAACTCCTCAGAGCTTTCCACCTGCTGTCCAGTGCCTGCTCTCACTGGGGGCGTTGGTGTTAAGGCAACAGAGGCTCGGTACAACTTCTTGCTTTGACTCTTAGCTCTTCTACCTGTGTGACCAGAGCACACTGAAGAAGAATCCGAGTTTCCATGGGAGAATATGGACTCTGTACCTTCTGCTGGGAGAGTTTCCAGTCCAAGCTCTCCCAGTCCTAAACCCAGTTCAGACTTCAGAAATGACTGCTCTCGAATAAGCTCAGAGACCTAAGGATTCAGAAAAGAAACAGTCCTGAATAAGCATACAAAGAAGTCACGTACAGACACAACTGTGTTTTCTTGCTATTTATTTAATTGCTTCCTCATTCCCCCCACGTAACAAATATAGCTATAAAATAAATATATACTTTGTCTTTACGACTGCAATAAAGAGAATCATAAAAGGGAATGTGCCTTTTTGAAAGCCAACATAAATAAAAATTGTGGCACTTCCCCAAGCCACCAACTTTTGCAATATGGATACATCTTGCTAGAGCCATTGACAGAGACACACGTAAGGGCTTGATTTTTGTTTGTTTGTTCTTTCCTTTCTGCAGTTTTTGAACTACTTGTTTTCAGTAGCAGTAAATGCACAGAAATATAGGAAATAATTTTCCCTAGAAAATTCACGAGGTAGTATCACCATTTGTATCAACCAAATGAAAAAAACCTCACTTCTACATATTCTTCTAAAAAGCTAACAAGACTCTACAGCCATTTACACTTACAGTTAAATTTGCTTAAGGAAAAATGCAGCTGTTTTCAACAAAGCTATTTAAGGGAGTAAAGTATTTCTAAAATTAAATGTCAAATTAATCTCCCGAAACCTTTTTTTAAAGTAAAGCCTTCCTGGTTCTTTTCATCAGTAAAACATAGAGTACACAACAATTACTTACTGGTTCAATGACGTTTAATGGAGAAGGACACGACAGATTATCAGCACTTCTGCTTCCATACATACCCTGAAAAATTAAGTCAAGTTAATTCACTCAGGACTTTTTTAGAGCTCTCAGAAGCTAGTATATAAACATGCTGCATCTCAGACAACTTTCTGTAAAACCAGAAGGTTGGAAACAGGAAGCAGAGCTGGTTGGAGAAAGTTTATTTCAGTCATTTTTAAAGCTGGCCCTCTTCTATAAAAGGATTTACAAATAAAAAGATATTTATGCGGTTCAAAGAAGGCAAGTTTGGCTTGAGATCACAGCAATACCATATTTTCCTGTTCTTGGGTTTCAATTTTTTTCCCATGACAAAATACTGAAGAGGAAGATGTGGCCTGTGCTGCTTCTACAGAAGAGTACTGGCTAAGAAATAGAAATGAAACCCAGGAAGAACATATTATACTTTTCGTCTGTTCTTCTTTTGTTTGGCTGATGACAGAACTGCAGCAGAAAAAAAGAGAACAGTCTTCCGCTGAGTGAAAAACAAGACAAAGTCTATTGCCATACCACCAATAAACACAGACAAATGCCTTTTATCCCCCTTCTTGTGCTTTTGGGGAATATTTGTGGGAGCAGAGCTTCTCCCACCGTCTGTCAGGGAGCCATGTGTTCATCTGAAGAAGCTCCAAAAAGATTTTCCCTTTTTTGTTGTTGTTGTTGTTTTAGGGGAGGTTTTTTGGTTGGTGTTTTGGTGAGGGGTTTTTTTGTTTGTTTGTTTTTTGGGTTTTTTGCTATGGATTGGCAGAGGTAGAGAGAAAACACACTCCATTTCTTGGGAGAGAAACACTGAATTTCTCATCTCTCTGGCCTCATTTCCCAAGAATATCAGTGTAGAAAAACTCCAGAAAGCCCATGAACACTCTCCAAGGATTTTAGACACGAGCACTAACTACCAAAACTGTGATATCTCAGGGTCATGAAGAGGAAAAAGAAGAAAGCACTGACAGAAGAGGTCTGCCTTTCTCAGCCTGAGAACCCCAGAAGGTATGTATTAATACGTATTAACACCAAGAAAGTCACACACCTTTTCCCCAAGACAAAATACTGACTGAAAATGAGAAAAAATGACCCCTGATAATACACATGGCATCATTAGATTCCCAAGATTCCATCCTACTCTTAGAGTTTTAACAGTTATCAGTTATATTTGTCCCTGCTCATTGCAGGAGGGTTGGACTAGATGATCTTTAAAGGCCCCTTCCAACCCAAACTATTCTATGATTCCGTGATGAACATTACATTGAGAAAACACATAATGTTGTTGCAAAACCAACACTTACTATGTGTGTTTGAGGTCTGTAAGGTGAAGACATGTGCAGACTTCTGAGCTGGTCCTCCAAGGCAAGCAGACGTTCTTCCAACTGCATCTCCAACTCCTGGAGCTCCATGCGGACAGACTTCCTCAGGCTCTGCAGCTGATCAGCTTCGAATCTACAGCAAGGCCATCACAAAAAGAACCAAAGCATTCAGTGCACTCAGCTGCAAAGAGGCGACTGAGCAGGGCAGTGCCACAAGTAAAGGACTTTATACACGGGAAGTCAAAGCAGAACATAGAAAACTCACAGAAAAATTAGCTGAATGCCTATATGGAAGACAAGTCTTTTTCCATTTATAGAAAATATGTGTGACTCCATAGAAAAAACAAAACAACATAGTGTATCAGAGAATATTCTCCAAAATTTTTAGCTTTAAATGCAGAAGAAATCAGTTTTTCTACATATATCTAATCAAATACAATTTCAAACTGATAAGAACAAGCACCACAGAATAACGCAGTAATCTCATGTTACTTCTCCTGTGTGGTTATAGATTCCCCAGCACTCACAGCTACATTTTGGCCAGGAAGTCACTGTCTAAGGCAGCCAACTGATTTCAACCATGTGAAACATTCATTTCATGTTTACTTTTAAAGTGATAGGCCAAGAGCTGATTCAACTAAACTAAATATATAATCAGTTTTAAAAATTGTTCCAGATCTGCTGCTACCGCAACTCCTGGTGAGCACAAACACACGGAGCCAGAATACGAAAGCCATCTGTAGCCTGCTGAGGAGCCACTGAAAGCCAGAAAAGTATCTGAATGCTACTGTGTTCATTCTTTATTTACATCTACAAAGATGGGAGTGATGTAAAATGAAAATCCTAATGACTTTTTCCCCTGCAATATTCTATGTTCAAGTATCCTATGATAAAAACCCTTAAAAACTGCAGCTGTAGAATCACTTTAGAGAAACGATGCAGAAAAAAAAATTAATTAGTGAGAAATAGGGATTGGAAGCAATAAAGGATAAAAAATTCTACAATGAAGATGTATAAAGAAAAGAGTAAATAAGATTTTGGCAAAAACTCAGCTCCAACCCTGTTCAAATTGAAACTAACAGATTTCTTGCTGATTTCAAGGGCAGTAACACATTTTCTGATATGCCAGAATATTTTCTCATTTTTTAAAAAAAACAAAACAAAACAAAACATCATTTTACCTTTCCTCCTCTGTCATGTGCTGATAAACTGTGGTCTGTTGACGTAACATAGTCAATTCCAAATCCATCATTTGGGTTCTGAATAAATTTAGATTTCTCCTCACCACTTGTAGCTCCTGGAAAGTATTCTGGGGAAACAAAAACATAATAATGAATGACATGGGAAATAAAGTAAGTTTGGATCCTGTAACCACATTTGCCCAGGTGTGACCTTTGAGTAACAGCACCTCAGCAACTTCAGCATATGATGAAAGCTGCATTTTGTGCGCTCACAGTAACTCAAGAAAACAGCTTTTTCAGCTGTATCATACGAGCAAACACACAAAAGGGTTTCTACGTATATACATTAGTTCCTTTTTAACATTATTTGCAGGAAGCTCTCTCTTGAGACCAAAGCCAAGGAACTGCCCAAAGTTAGCACAATCTGCGACACATTTAAGATGTTTCTTTGTGTTTATTTTGACTCAGAACCACTGCATAAACAGGGTCACTTACTTCGTAGAGAGGTAGAATGGATGATCTCTGAGTAGTGTAACCAGCGGCAGCTGAAAGATCCTGACCCCTCATCACCGGGTACTAGGGGGAAGAAACAAACAATTTGAAATGGGAAAGGCATCCTCTTGAATGCAGACACTCCAAAAGCAGCCACTGTTAAAACACAACCTTTCTGGCACTGAGATTTCTGCCATCCATTGAAATACTGTGTTACAAAAAGGTGACTTTACAAAATGGCAGCACACCACTTCTTAACTAACACATGTGCACCAAAGCTCAGCAATGCAAGTGTGCTGCTGGTGAAAAGCCAAATTAATCCTGTCCGACACAGTGAGCAGAAATAAAAACTAAGTAATCTCAATTGTCAACTTTACAGTAGTCTCAATTGTCTCCGCTAATGATAAAAAGAACAACTCCAAAACCAGAACTGAGCAAATTAAACTGTGTCCCATTTTGAAATCATGATTACATTCAAATTTGTCATGGGATTTTCTTCAGTTCTTAGTTTGGGGAATTTTTGTTCATTTTGGTTTTTAATCTCATTACATTGCCTACATCCAAAGACCCCAGCTTGCTAATGAACTCCCATGAAAACAAGATTGTTGAAGAATTTCTATTTGCATGTTGAAGCAACATATGGAGCAAACAGATAAAATCCAGAGGTTTGTTACATGTGCAGGCACAGCACAACAAAGAACAGTGGAAACAGCAAGAATGTTTACCTTCTCAAACATGAAAAAGACAACTTGTCCAATATAATTTTGAAAGAATTCAAAGGGCTATTGATATGCCATGGAAAATTTGAAGCATGTCCATTCATTTAGCGAAGTTTTGCTCAAACATGATCATATCAAGGGGATGGGTTTATTTTTTCTCTGCCAGCTTTCTCTGTTCCCTGTTTTATCAGCAGCTTATCTACTCCTTAAATCCTTCTTGAAATCTGAATCATATATTTAAACATCTCGACTTTTTCTTTAGCCATTGAGTATGCTATAGGCCAAACTCGATCTCTACTGCAGGAAAAAGCAGGGAGTACATTTTCCTACCAACCTCTGCCATGAGAAGGACCAAGCCCCCAAAATGAAACTAGTTTAGACAAAATATGCTGGAAGAACAACAAGTGGGCTAAATGTTATTATCCCCTCCAATGCCCCCCCCCCCTTTTTTTTTTTAAACGAAACCAGCCTGAGTTCTGGATGTAATATAAAAATTTCTATTTCAGCAGGTTTAGTTTGCATGGCATGTGTGGTAGAAGTACTGAGCACATTGTAACCTTACACAGATCAAGGCTGCAATTGGTACTTATGAGAGAATTCTCCAAAGAATTAAGTTAAGTTCTGCAAATGCTTTCTCCCAGGCACACCATGAGCACCACCTTGAGCAATGGCTGACTTACAACACAGGCGACCACAGCTCCCTGCTGCAGAGCTGGTCACAGTACCAAATCTTGCTCTGAGGAGCAGGGTCAGCTGATGTAACCAAAGGAAGACTGGACTCACCTCTAACTTTGGACAAGTGGCAAAGTCAATAAAATAACATGGGCCCAAAAAAGCCCACTACAGCCTACCCACCTGCATTGTGGTGCAGCCAGGCACATTTGCTCCTGGGTTAAACGCACAGAAGTTTTAGGTCTACAACTGGACAGTATTCATGTATTCATACATAAATGAGCAGAGTCTGTAACTGCTTTGCCCACACAGCCTCCTGCAGGAGCTTGCAGGATGCTAATTTGGATCACTACCTAAGAAAACAGCAGAACCAGGACGGCAGAGGAGAGACGGCTGGCAATCAGGAGAAGAGGAGCAGAAGGTGTGGCAGAAGTTGGTAAAATTTATGGGCTTGCATTCTCAAGCATTTCTTCTCTGAGTGATGAGATGGACAAAATTTCACATGCTCTCACAAAATCAATTCTTAATAAAAGAGTGATGGTATCAAGAACATGTTGACTAGCTCCAGAGTTGTAAGTGAAAAAGACTGTCACGAAACAGCCCAGAAACACACAGAGATACTGACATCATTATTGAAGCTTTGTGACTTGGAAGGAAAAAAATACATTTTTATCAGCTGGATGAGAAGCATGTCAAAGAGAAGAGAAATCAAAGGACTGACTAGACCAATCTGTGATTCTATGAATACGCATTTTTGAATCTAAAGCTAATGATTCTTATCTTAAAATAATAGCTGATAAAGAGTACAGTGTTCCTCCCTCCCATCCAAGGATATCCATAAAAGCTAAAAAATAAAAAATATTGAAAAAAAACCCAGCCTGGGTCAACTGCAACAAGAAAACATTAAAGGCAAAAATAGTGGCACACTGAAAAGATGATCATAGGATCACAGAGTATCTTGACTTGGAAGGGACCCACGAGGGTCATCAAAGTCCAACTCCTGGGCCTGCACAGGACAGCCCCAAGAGTCACACCATGTGCCCGAGAGCATTGTCCAAACGCTTCTTGAACTCTGTCAGGCTTGGTGCTGTCACCACTTCCCTGGGGAGCCTGTTCCAGTGCACAACCACACTCTGCGTGAAAATTTTTTTTCCTAATAGCTAACCTAAAACTCCCACCTTTAAACACTTTAAATTTGCCTCTTTAAATGGAAGCTCCTAAAACTAGCAAATCAGACTTACATAAAATGTCTTTTTTTCGTGATCTGTTAAACTACACAAAGGAATATTCAGGTTATCACCTTGGTTTGGTAAGCATAAAATATGGAGCCCCTTTGTCCAGGGGCAAAATTTGGCTTCCTCTTACCTGTGAGAGGTTCTGCAGAGAGTTTCTGATGTCATGCAGGACCCTGTGGAGCTGCATCTCCACAGTGGAGGGCGGGTTCGTGGCAAGAGGACGATTAGGAACTCCATGCCTTGGAAAGAAGGGACAGCTGAAGGGGGAAAGCATGGCATTGAAGGAAGGGCCGGAGATGCTTGGGACACTGTGGGTGCTGAGCGTCCTCATGTGCTCGCACAGCGGCCTGTCCTGCCACTCGGTGGGGAGGGAATGGAGGGAGCATGTGGACTGGGACATGGCTGCTGGCATGTGCAGGGGGCAGCTCTGTACCCTGCTGGGACTGAGCTCCTCAGACAGCCTGCTGGGCCCTGCCTGGGGCACCTCTTTCTTGGAGGACGAGGGCGCAATGAACAGTGTGGATTTGCACACAGGATGGCTGGAGGCTGCCTCATCCTCGCTTCTGTCATTCTCAGACGCTGCTTTCTCGTCCTCCTCCACTCGTGTGTACTTGTAGGTGAAGGAAGGAGGACTGCAGAGAGTCTCTTTTCCTGGAGTTAACTGAACATTCACAGAGGACACCACCTTCACTGGATTCAGCAATGCAGTTGGGAGAGACCGAGACCGCCTTAGGGGATACCCCGATTCAGCAAACCAGAGTCTCTGCTTCCTCAGAAGATCTTTCGACTTAAGCAGAGTGCACCTGGCCTTGGAGTCAGGTGAGCTGATGATCCTCATCTCAGCTCTCTGCAAGGCAACATGAACTCTGTCCACAGATGATGGGGAGGAGCCACCATCTTCCAGAGACTGCATCGACTTGAGGATATGGTGTGTGTGGTACTGAGGAAACTCAAACACACTGCCTTCTTCCAGCAGGTCTGATTCTTTTTGCTCACTGGAAATGTCTTCCTCTTTCGAGCTGACCTCTCCTCGGACTGTCTCTGATACATGAGATGACTTGCTTTCTTGTCCTTGATTCTGTTCAGTTTTATAGTCACTAATTTTTCTATCTTCACTCCTTCTTCTATCAGAAGATGCCCCTACCTTTCGTCTCCCTACTTGAGAGATAATATCCTTGTCATCATCATCATAATCCTCCTCATCATCATCATCTTCCTCCTCCTCCTCCTCAAACTTATCAAAAGAGGGCAGTTCCTTGGCTATCGGTGTCTTCTGTTCCTCACTGTGCGATGTCACAGTTGTTTCACTGTCGCAGCTGTCAGCACTG
This sequence comes from Oreocharis arfaki, assembly GCA_013398015.1. Lineage (NCBI taxonomy): Eukaryota > Metazoa > Chordata > Aves > Passeriformes > Paramythiidae > Oreocharis > Oreocharis arfaki. Next base: position 862,193 of record VZRR01014002.1, on the reverse strand, counting down.
CTTCCCATGCCCTGCAAAGACTCCTGAACCTAGGAAAGATGTGAGACAGCAAAGGAGTGAATGCACTGGAGACTCAACGACTGCCTTCTCAGAAGTTAGGCTAAGAGTACAAGAACACATTCATTAGGTATAGGGGTGGGGAGCAGAAACAAAAATGCAGTTAGTGTGCAGGAAAAACAGCGAAGGAGAACAAAGAAACCATGGTATCAGATACATTAAAAGTACAATGAAGTATGGCACCAAAAGGAGATTTTTATTTTTCTAAAATTTCTGCAGACTAATGAAACTGTGTTCCAGGACAACACTAAGAATGGGAAAGCCAGTCTGCCCATAAACTCAGCCTGTTTTTAGTTAAAGAACTGTTGAAGACTGAGAATCTCACATTGGGATGTTAATCTCAGTTGAAGACCACATCCAGTACTATTAGCCCATTTTTCCTTTTGAATGATACTTTTACCCCTTTTCATTCTAAATCACAGTTTAAACCAGAACATGTATATGAGGGAGTTGCTTATTTAATAGGTAAAAAATGGCAGGAAAAGCATCTAAGAGAAAGGAAAAAAGAAGAGGTCTACGCATTGCAAAGCATTTTCTTGAAGCTGGCCTGACTGACTGGTGTATTTACAAGTGGACAAGACATTTTCCTAAAAGCATGCAGTATAAACTACAGTCTTGGAAGTTTACCACAGTTGACGCATGAACTAGAAGTTTTCCCATCTCTAATTTCTGCAGCTCTTGCTGCCATTAGGATATTAATTATTAGTTCCTTCTAAAGAGATTACTCATGATGTTTGTCAGGCAACTGTTGCTTCTCCAACCATCTAGAAGATTTCAGCCAAGAAGATCATCTTTGTAAGTACGTGCCTAACATTGCACTCACTGGCACAGCCACAAATTATTATGAAAGACTGTGTAGGTTTAGCTATTTTTCAAGTTAAAGGTATTAAAAGAACACAAGATTATAATGTCTAGGTGAAATCATGTGGGCTACATGTGTGTCTCTCTGTGTCCTAATCCTCCATCACACTGTTCAATAATGAGTAAGGCATAAGAACTTGGATGGAGAACTCTGTCTTCTTCGGTAACACGAACCCCCCCTACACAATATTCCATCTCAATGTCAAAATCTCCCACAGAAATCTTAATTTTGGAAGTCAGAGACAAAAGGCAATATGGTTCAAATTTTGAGCTCTCTCCTGAGTTTCAGAGGAAGGCTATGGGTCCTAGAATCAATAATGTAACAGTAGATGGCACTAAATTACCACACTTCTAAGATGCGATATAAACTCCTCTGTATCCCCTTCATCTTTTCACAGGTTCTCTCCACTGACTGCCAAGTTCTCATTTCCCCTAGCTGCATCATGCACCCGTATTTTCTGAATTCAGCTCAGCACTTGGTCTGAATAAAGCAGTGAAGGTAGCAGAGGAGAGCGGAGCAACTCCATGGCACAAATCTAGTGCAGTCTCAATATACCTTTGCAAGACAGCATAATAGAAAACAGAAAAATCTCTTCCCTTTACAGCCAGCACAGATAAACTCCACCACTATTCCAGTGAAGGGGCACTTAGCTGCAACATGCTTTTAATGGGCTCTTAATGAGGTTGTAACCAACACAAAGATCAGGAGTGACCAACTCTCCTTCTAACATGCCTGTCAACTTTAGTGCATTTGCAGCTTGCTAGAGAGCTGAACAAGTACGTCAGATGCTTATGCTCTTTGCAGGGACTCAGGATCCTTTTTCCCTTTACTCACTTGCTCTTGGAAAGCATTATGCTGATGTTTAAGGGAGACAAAGACTAACCCTGTCTTGGTTTTTATTTTATTTCAACTCAGTTGAAAAACTACTAAATAGGAAAGTCCAGAATACCAGTACCAAAATGAAAAAGCAACACTGATGGATGCAGAGGATGAAGAATCTCTTCCCTAGCAGCTGCCCAACATCTTTTAAAATGCTGGGTGTGCCACAAGGGAGAAACATATGGTAGCATAAGAAACAGTTCAGCAGATATAAGCTATAGAAATGCAATTGCTGGAGGTACCCAGAATCCCATCTATTCCTTTGGGCTGTAGTCTAGGTCCCAGAAATAGCTGGCCTTGAGGACAGGATCCCACTCAAGGCTTTTCTTTATCTGATTGACAGGCCAATCAAATCATGGCTTTTAGTGTGTGAATGTTTTAGGAGAACCAGAGGAACAAAAATATCAGATACAATGCTGTGCAAGCATGTGTATTGAGCAGACACCTAAACACCACGCTGGAACAAAAACTTTTCCTAAGACATGAGGTCTCTGGTCAACATCACAGCAATTTCTGGGACTGAGATCAAAAGAACTGGAACAAGAAAGAACATGGAAGCTCAAGATCAACTAAAATTAGTCTATCTTCACAGTAAAGCTAGTGTGAAATTGTTTTCATTTTCTGTCAGCTGTTAATTAAAAAAAAAAAGGCAAAGCAAAGAAAAATATGCAGGGGGCAGGGAGAGAAGAAAAAAGAGAGTGGGAAGGCAAAAATGATTAAAAAATGAAATGATCAGCAGAACACCTAGAATCTTTCAAGACCTTAATCTCTACCCACTACTGAGAGGAATCAACTACCAGACAGTGAGAAAAGATACACCACAAAGAGCAAACAGGACATATTTAACTTAGAGCTTATTCCAGTCCCAAGTATACCCAGATTAACCTACAAAAAAGGCTTTCAAATTTAAACAGAGTTCTGTAAGAGACTCGGCAGGTCCAGCTCTGAAAATTGTAATTTTATAGGATCTAGACTGACACTCACAGTAGCAGTCTAACATCAATATCCCTCCTATCCTCCCCTACTGTTTCACACTGATCAGGAGTATTTCAACCACAGGACAAGAGCCTTACCTGAAGCTGATTGAATGGAGAACAATCTGTAGAGTCCTCAGCGAAGCCACTGCTGTCAGAGTGCTGACTCGCTGTCCGTAACAGCTGATCTGTTTAAAACAACCAAAACCCAACCATAATTATTTTACAAATCACAGCCTTTCAAGACCAATCACATTCAACACATGCTTTCCTTTTACATCAAAATAACATTAAGTTATTTACATCAAAATAACATTAAGTGGGTAATACAATTGCTCTTCAAGTTCAACTTTGAACAAAACAGAGAAACAACTCGTTTGTTTCAAGCAAAGTCTGTTTCACACAAAGCCCTACTTGTGAAACTTCAAGCAGCAGTGGAAGAGAAACCATCTCTTACATTTTTCCTTTCTGTGCTGTGGAAAAAAACCTCTGCAGATATTACCACCACTGGAGTTTTCCTTTCACAAAACTACCTCACTGGTTAATTCACATGCAGGCTAGTGGAAGAGTTGTTTTATGTTGAAAAGTACAGATTTGACACCTCTCCTGATCATGGAGATACTGAAGATCACTGGTCTCCTGTCAGCCTACACGACCCCATACACCCAAAGAGACAGCATCACATGGGCAGAGAGGGTCACTTGGAGGACTCTGCCAACTGCTGGAGAGGGTCCACAGCTGGTTTTAGCAGACAAATGCAGAACATCATATCTGCCAAAGCACATTCCCAGTGCTCATTTCATAGATGAAAGATAAGATCCTCTTGCTTGTTCCTTTCTACTCACATTAGGTAAGCATTAAAATAGCCTAAAGAGACTCTAAAACCCTAAGTGCTTCCCAGGAGTGATTTCCCCTGGTGCAAGCACTGCACTTGCTAAGCAGCTTTGCAGGGAGATCTCAGCAAGCTCTGCAGGTCACTACTGCATGGATATTGTTCCTGACTGGACACAGGAAGCACCCACCAAGTGCAAGATTTACCTTATGGCACCAGAAACATCTTACTCAGCCTGAGGTTGGCAACAACCTTATCTCACCTTTAGGCCTGAGCAGAAGTATGAAAACTTGGAGATGGGAAGCAACTGCAGTGGCCTGTAGCCCCCAGACCCCTGCTACCTCCTCCTCTCAAGCCTTAGGTGAGAGCTTGCTGCTGTCTTCTCAAAGGCTCAATGCAGAATTTTGCCCCACTTAAATGTCATCATATAATTAATCCAAGTTCGCAGCTCAATGCTTTGGCATGCATTATGAAAACTGTTTTGAAACAGTTGGATATTCAGAACTAATTTTTTTTAGTATTAATTCTGATAAACATTTTACTAACACAGAAGTAAGTAAGAGCCTGCACAGTCTGTGAACACCAGCAGAGGCAAACTGCCCACTAAACTTCTGTATCGGTGATGTCACACAGCTTTTAGGGAGTGCCTTTCAAATTGTGCTGCTGTGCTGTTATCATGGTAGCCACAATATCCTGCGATGACAAACAACTTTTCTACCTCAAGACAGACATCCCCACCCAACTCCCAGTAAAGACAATGGAGATTACTTCCCTGAGAACTGGATCTTATTAACTGCCCAATTCAATTAATGCAGCTGAAAGAGCATGCCACAAACAGCTTGTCACCACAGCTGAGGCTGGGGGAAAGCTGTTACCTTCTTCAAGGTGAACAGTTACCTACTTTTGCTGCCAGACACTTTGGCCTCCTCTCTTTTCATATCTGGTGAATTTTAATCTAAGAGAAAAAACCACTACTGGTGAAAGCCTTAACCTCTGCAAGGCAAGAGGTCCCCCCTAGTTCAGATAAAGCAATTCACCAGTGCACGTGCTGCATCTGTTTTCACGTGCATGAAGTTCATTACTGCTCAGTAAAATACTAACCTGCCCTTCTATTTCCTTCTCAGTCAGTATCTCCTTTTCAGCTATAGAAAGGAAAATTACACCTATATGTTTTCCCAAATCAATTCTTGGTCTTCTCAGAGACACAGTACTACTAAAGTTAAAATCAGTCTTTTAGATAATTTTCTACAGCATTGGTTATTTATGCACATGCTTTGACAGCCTTACAGGACAGATACTGCCAGTCAAGGCATCAGCCCAGAGCAGTCATGCACACCAGCCTCATCTATCCATGGCAAGTGACTGGCACAGTAGCAACAGATTCGAACTGCCTTGGTTGCACCTTAGGAGACATCCCTTTAACATAGTCACCCCTTGCCTTCTGTGTGACAGAGCTGCCAGGTTTTTTTTAACATTTTAAAGCAAACCAGAAAAGACATGTTTTCTGAGTAGTCATCTGCTACCACACCTTAACCTTGTCTTTTGCAAGTTGTTAGAGTTCTCCACAGCACCACTATGATGTAAGTACCGTAAAAATTATCAGGAACTGGAATCTCTACTGAATCAGTAGTGAAATGATAAGGTTTGGTTCTGTAAAGACTGGAAATACCAACTAGTACGCTGGTCATTGACAGAGCTGCCAGGCATCCACCCTCCTTGACAACTACTGATCCAGCCATACAGCCTGCTCTATAGCACCTGGGTATCTCTCAGATACAAGCAAACAAGGGCGAAATACAAACACATTTTTTTAAAAGCACAGAGTTACATTTGGCACTTGATTAAATGCCCCCTGGCAAAAGAGAATTTTAAGAGAAGGAGTTTGTGATGAGATATGGCTCCCCTCTCTTCCCCTCCAGTGCAGAAAACTCAGCACCAAAGGTCGGGTTATAGGGGCCAGCCTGGGATCATCCCTCGCCCTATGTAACCCCAGCAAGGCAATTGTACCTTCTGCAAAGAGGTGCCACTGCACAACACCAGCTCTGCCACCCTAAAGTACTGTCAACACTACACAGAGGAAAGCTGAACTACTGGGAGGAGGCCAGGGGCAGAATAATAAGGAAAGTGTGGGAGAAGGAACCAGCCACGACAAACAAAACCAGCAGGAACAATTAAACTCCCATCCCAGTTTAACAGAGCACAAATTAAAATGCCTCTTGGATTGTTGTTTTAAGCTATATATATATAAAAAAATCAAAGTATATTTAGGCACTGAATATGTGTCAAAAATGTGTGTATTCATAAATAAACTGAAAATGTTCTAAACAAATAATACATGATGAAGAAACAAGTCTGGTTTACAAAACAGGAGAGCAGATTAATCAGAGCATCCCTATCAGGGAAATGATTAGTTCATCTATTGTAACATAATAATCAGCTACCAGTGGACTGTCAGTCTCACCTCTTCTGCACCACTCAACTGCTCACACAGAAGAGAAGAAATACGTGGAAACTGTCCATGAAACTTTAACATTTGTTTCTTGTACCTGGACTATTGGAAAAGCTCTAATGCACTTTTTATTTTATGAGATAATAATAAATTAACATTCCCAACTTAACTATGAAGTATTTCATTACGGGATTAAATATCAGCTGTCCCTTTTTCGCATACTGATCACACCCTGCACCCCAGCACTAACAAAACCAGCCCAGTAGGGAGCCCTGCTGCAAAAACTTTGAGTCCCTGGGGATTTCCTAGCATCTGGACAGATAAGTGCAGACTCCCACAAATACTAAATCTGTTCCAGATGTTTCCTTCTCACTCCCCCATCTCCAATCTCCTGTGGAGCTGCACCCACAGAGAGCTATAAATAAAATAATATATTAAGGACAGGAAGTGCTGATGATGTGCTTTCTTCCCTTTCAAGAACTAAATTTTCAAACCCAATAACTGTTTTTGACTATAAACGTAGGATGCCTTAAAAGAAACAGGTCTGTGGCTACTCAAAATTTCACAGAGCCATTGATGCCAACAACCAGATGTTCAGGAATTACAATGTCTTGAGAATACTTTGTCCTCTAGGCATTGTACCTATATTTGTCTTGCTTTTGGGGCATTTTTTGGAATGGAAGGTGCTGCTGTATGATATGTCAAAAGAATTTTGGTTTTGAACTAACAAACCTTTCTACCACATAACTCTGCAATAACCTTTTTTTTTATAGTGGACATTTAGCAACGGTGTATATTTGCAAACTAGCTGAAGCTTTTCATTCTTGTGTTCCTAAAAAAGCTGAAATAAGAAACAAGTTTTAATTGTGAGTCTAAGCAACAGTAGACTGTGGTGTTCAGCCATAATAGTCAACAGTCAACCAGAATGTCCTTCCTACCGAAATAATCTTTTTCTTTTATTTGAATACTTCACTTCTTGTTAAAGGCCCTCTTAACATGCCTTACAAACTGTTGTAAATGTCAGAGAAAGCATCCACAGCCCTCTGTGTAGATGTAAAATGACACTGCAAGGTTTATAATAATCTGTACCAAAGAACACCAACCCTGCTAATTGACAAAGAAATATCACCACATGAAAAGAAAGAGTACAGAAGTATTCCTCGAGGGGAAGCATTCCCCTGGAACAAGTTTTTTGTTTATGGGTGCTTATGCACAGTAGAGACAAAGCCACTGAAAAAGGTGGGTTTGTATAAAGATCATTGACTGAAATCACATTGCAACAGAAGACCTGTGGTTGAATTTCACGCTGGTCCTACCTCATGAGTTTGCTAGTGAGAGTGGCATTTCACTCTTAGACACAATGGCCAGCATTTTTATAAGTGACCATTAACTTTGGATGCCTTCACACTTGGTGAACATCCACTCTCTGAGAAAGCAGGCCTCTAAGTTGTCTCATGTTGGACAACTTGCAAAGAAAAATTTGGCTACAGTTTTTTTACGTTTTGGTAAGTTCTCCATCAAATATTCTCCCTCTTGGCAACTTTACTGAAATCCACATAGAACAAAGTCCTAAGTTTTTCACATCTTCCAGGTGAAATAAAATGCTGGTCTCAGACTAACTTTTAGCAAATGTGAGGGCATTGATATCCTTGTTAGATAAGTCATAGAAAACTCTAGGCAATACCTGCCTGATAAAAAAAGTGACACCACTAATCTGTGCCAAGTGTATTCAGAAATAGGTGGGACATAGTGCCTGGGAAACACGACCCAGCACGGCCTGCTTCTGTCAGACTGAAGCCCCATTGCTAGAACTGCTGCTACCTTTCAGCAGGTACACACAGGACCGTCCGACTTTTCTTTGTTGCGTGGAAAAAGAGGGTGAAATAACTACTGTGAGCAGAAAACAAAATCAGCAATTTAGAAGATGAAAAATATTTATTTTTCTTCTCCCTGACTGCAGCTCCTGGCTCCTTAAGTCGGTTTTCTCTGAAAAGCTCTTCCTGAAGCTGGAGAGGCCAGGCAAACAGGAGACCTGCCCTGTAAAGACTGCACCTCTTCACTTCTTTTCAAGTAATCATGTAAAGCAGGTGGTAATGAACTTCAAAATCAGCTAAGGAAGATGCACTGGGAACAGTTAGAGGTTCAGTTTCTGGCAATCTTAGTGGCCTACATTTGTAGCAGAGGAAGCTCAGTGAGCACCAGGCTGGCTTGTGCAAAAACACTGATGAACAAGCAGCACAATCTACCACCAACAACCAGGCATCACCCTCCAACACTTAGTCCAGGGCACTCTCAACCATGTCAATGCAATTCAGCTGACAGTTGAAAAGACTGTCAATTCATTTGTGAAAATGCAAATAAGATTATCTCTGTTTCTTAAGACAGGTTTTTCTGCCTCTCTTTAGTATCTAGAGATGCTAGTAATGTTTCACCAAGAAATTGTAGCTCATCTAAGCACCTCACTAAGTGCAACAAGCTCTAGTTCTTCTTTAATTGAATGTATCAGCTAGAGAACGGACTTCCCTGACAATACTGTGCAAACTAACAATCACAAAAGGAATTAAAAGTCAGCTTTTTATCCCTCCCAGGCCATAAAACACATAAATAAGAACTTGAGATGAAAGCACAAACTAAGTGAACCACAACAGCCCGTGCACAGCGTTTTCCATGTAAGGGACCATGATTTCCACGTGGGTGTATAGACACTAGTTTTCTGTGCAGGCAGCCTGCAGACAGAGCAGTAGTGCACAGGAAAAAGCTGCATGTATCATGCAATTTAGGTTTAAAACAACGTAATTTCAGTTTAAACGGGTATCTTAAATTACAGGGTCTACTAAGGAAAACAAAAATCCCACACAATCTGAATTAACATTTCAGGCCGTCTGAGCTATCATCACTTATACAAAAGTGAAAACAGCCAGTGAGGTTATAGGGCTGCTGTCTTGCCTGTAATTTGGTTGCCACTTTGTAGTAATGTTCTGTGATTTAGCTAAAAAAGAAACCCATAACTCTTTTATTTCTAGAGAGAAAACAAACTTTAGAAGCTTAAAATATCTGATTCAGCCTTTCAGAGATGGAAGGACACTCAGCAGTCTGCTGTTTCACAGAAGTTGTGGTCTACTCACCTTTCCTTGACTTGGTCACTGCTAGCTGGTGTGTAGCTGAAACGTGAGGTAGATCCCCCTCTGTACTCTGGATCTATGAGGAAGAGGAGATGAGTATTTTGTCAGGCCAAGTGGAATATGTTCCTGTGCTTACGAATGCCTAAACTATACACACTGCACATGCAGGAGAAGGTTTTGTTGTTTTTTTCTCCAATTCAACAGCCTATCCTGATTGAAGGAGCAAATCGTCATCTCCTTGAACCAACTTTCATGAGGCATTCAGCAATGCTCCTGGAGGAGAACAGGGACCCTTGGGCAGCACCTCCCACCCACAGCACAGGATTCCCCTCTGGTTACACACAGCATGCACAAAGACCTGGAAATCACATCCTGTGACAACACAGAGTTCTCAGTTCCTCTTCGACAAAACACTAAAATTACTGTGTGGAAACACCTCTGACCACCTTTACACTACCATCTTTTTCCAGTCAGAACTCTTGGCCCTTCATTTGAATATAAAGAACAAGTACAATACATCTAGAAAAATCTATCAGGAAGTCAGCACACAAGGACTGTCATCTGCTGCCCCACCAACTACTTTCTACAAGCCACCAGTCCTCCAGCAGAAGGACCCAGACCCAGCCAGAACCTACTCCGGACCTCCCCATGCCACTGCTCGTGGAAATACTTCTTATGTCTTCCACCACAGAACAGGAAGATAACATATTCAAATCCATGCACATTTCAACTGAGAAACTTAAAACTACATAAAAAGGAATCCTTTTACTCAATAACTTTGTGAAACGCAGTATTATTAAGAAAGCAGTTCTCAGGCAAACATTTAAACAATGAAAAGAATATGCCTAAAATCTCAACAGGGAGGCCTTTGTTTCATTCAAAACCAAGAATATGTTCTCTCTTTCATGTGATCCAGAAAAAATCCTAACGGAGCACATGCAAGTCTACATGCATAACCCCCCAATCCAATTATCCACAACCCTTCCCTCTAATGGGCTGCCAGCCCAGTTTCAAAATTATCATGCAATGAATTTATCTCCATTTTTTAGCAACTTATCATTAATTTTGTCAAATTATCAAAAATCAAGATACTGTTGATGAGCCAAAATTAGTATTTGGCTAAAGAAGAGGTTATATCTGCATTGATACCACGTTTATAGCAGCCACAAGGGTGCATTTTCTCAGTTACAAGGGTTTTGAGGAGTACTTGGCCTCAACTTTTCACCATTAATAAGTGAGCAGCATTACTTTTGCATGATAAACCTAGCAGCTTCTGTTCCTTTAGGAGATGAAGGCTGTACCAAAAAGGTAAATCCTTGTTTCATCCAAATGCAGGGGAGCATAGGAGGGGCTCACCATTTAAAGATTAGGGAAAATTTAATTTTTTCTTTTTTTTTTTGAAAAGGAACAGCAAGTAATCTTACAAACACTTTAATAAAACAGGCCTTCCAGGAAAGGTGTCTCGATTCTCTCAAACCTCCCAGTTTCTGATGGCTAAATGTGCAGCCTTTCAACAGCCAAGCCTCTTCTCATTTAAATACCGTCCACCTCCTGTCCTTGGCTGGGAGACAGCGTTCCAACCGTGTCCACAGCACGGTGCAGCTCCTCAAGCACACAGAAGCTCCTTCCCCATGCCTTCAGCCAATATTCATGCTGGTAAATGACCTTCAGGACTGTCATTGGCCACCTCAGGAGTGGGTGTTTGGGGGAAATCCTGCCCTGACTCACTCCCACACTAGCTATCTTCACAGCCACAGACTTCCGAAGGGCACACAAACCTCCGAGGCATTCGTAAGCATGGAAAGAACTTCCTTGATATATCTGTCATCTTTCTTATGCATAAGAATGCACTCCAAGCCAAGCTAGGAAAACAGGGGGAGGAGTTATTGCCACTGTTTCTAATACAGTTTATTGTTCACTAAACCCTGCTTAGAGACTCACAAAAAGAAAATCACACTGCCAGGAATTGTCCTAAAATGTCTTCAACAAAACTGAATCCTTCCCTCCCAGGGATCTGTAGGCAGTTGATAAGTACATACTATATTGCATCAACAAAAAATTCACCACGATCCCATCCCACATCATATGCTGTCTTGCCAAAACAGCTGTGTTTATGCCTGGCATCACTGCACGAAGTGTGTCAACCAAAACTCCGCAAACGCATCTCATTTGCGCAGAATTCAGCAACTCTTTACAGTCCAACTTACTCTGAAGGAAAAATTCATTCCTCTTTTTAATATACACACATATTGCATATATAAAAAATAGATTAATTGTTTCAGTTTTGCCCTAGGGTACCAAAAATGGATTTCTCCTCTGATATATGCAGCAAAATGCATTGCTACTCAGTCTCCTCCAATTGTGCCAATGCAAACATTTTTGTAGCTACACAACAAGCTGTATCAAGAAAATTATCTAGCTGAAAACTACGCCAGGAAAAAGAAATAAATCAAAATACACCGAGTTTCTCTTTCCCCTCTCAACTGGACCAGTCCTTTGTTCTGGTTTGGTAGATGGCCACACAACATGTGAGTGAGGACACACTGGCATAAACGAGTGGCAGGAACCACAAGAGGCTTAATTACCTTTTTTTTTTTTGCTTAATGAATGCCTTCAGCTACAACATTGGTTGATCTAGAAGAGCTTGTCATGACAATATGACACTAGACACAGTATCTACTAAATCATCACTTCATCATTTGCTGTAAAACTCTGGGGCTTTTCTATTCACTTGCTTTCTTCATTTCACCAATGAAATCACAATATCCTTCATTTTATATATCTATTTCACATAGACAAAGAACTTACCTGCTGAACTTTTAAGAGTCACACTGAAATGTGTCCACAAAAGCAGCTACTCATTTAAGAATTTTGAGACAGTTCTTACAATTCAAGCTGCAAGTCTAAATTGTATTCTTGAATTTGTAGGCTGTTTGTTTACTACCTTAATAAAAAAATCACTCCCAGGAACCTGGGAATTAAAATTCCTTTGGGACAGTTATCAATATAAAAATGGATGTCTGCATTTATGAAGATATTAAAAGACAGCTACCACAGAATTTGTAACTAAGCCATTGCCAAAAGACGTCACAGTGACTTTCAGTGTGCTAATTTCCAGAGAACAAATACATCAGCTTACAGTAGATTATTATCAAAACCAAAAGTTGCACAAGATGAGCACTGCAAGCTGCATGAAAGCCTCTCTTCTGTCATGCAGCAAAACTCTTGCTTTATTCACAAATTCATCTTTAATCAACATCAACTAATAAACTGAATTTACTTTTAAGCAACAAAAGTAATGATTTCTAGTTTACAATTTAACTAAATAAAAATTAAAAAAAAAATTAAAACCCCGAGGTTTTGGTGCATACAAAGCCTAACCTTTCTGTGCTTACACAGGGAAAACTTCCTAAGAGTTATGCCAGTGATTGCAATTACCTGGATTTGATTAAAAAAAAAAAAAAAAAAGAAGAATGAGAACTTTCCCACTGACTCTTAGGAACAACAGCAGCAGCAGCACCAAGTTATTTCATTAAGAGGATCAATTAGAGCAGCCTGCAACTGCTGAGAAAGGGCAACACTCAGGGAATTTAAAGTATTCCTGGAGAAAACACTGTCAACTACACAGGAGGGAACATTCCTCTGCTGGCAGACAGCGAGTTATGTAAACTGTATGCACAAAGAAAGTCATGTATCTTCACTCACCTCTTCCATCTCAAAGGAGTCCTTCTGCTGCAGCATTAGGTTCGTTATGGACGGGTTTGCGAGGGGAGCGCAGGGGTCTCTACCTGGCGATGCTGTGGACAGTCTCTGTGTCAGGACGCTGCTGTCAGATGTACTGGAACTGCTGCTGAGGCCTGGCGAGTCCAAAAGACCGGGTTCTTCACATGGTCTGTCCTGGGCACTTGCCAACCTGCCACCCTGCCCATCTGCTGGAGGCACGGTACCCTCCTGTGCATCATCAGTCACAGCAGGGAGGTGCGCAGGTCTCTCTGTGTTCGCAGCCTTTGTCTGACTGCTGCCTATCTCCTCCTTTACAGGAGCCAAAAAAGGGGGACAGTCTTTCTTTTTAAGATATTTTGGCAATTTAGATTCACTTTTCACATCATTTTCCTCACTCCCTAGTTCAGCTGGACTTTTCCCTTTTTCAACAGCTGAAGGACTTGAGGAGCTGCTGCCATCAGCTTGCTGTGTGCCACACAGATTGAGTTTTGACAAGGTCTTCATTAACCGACTGGCTGTATTGCTGCGATTCAGAGGGGGAGGGCTGGATGCCTCTTTGCTGGAAGACACTGAATTCATACTACCAATTTTCTGCAAAGGAGTCCCAGAGACTTGAGAATACAAAGAAGAAAAAGCATTGGCCACAGTAGTAAGCACTTCAATCTGACGGAAACGACCTGCACAGGAATGAAACACAAGGCATATCTGAAGAGAGAATTTCGATCATAACCTCTGCCCAGCCCCACAAACCTCCTCCTACTTTTAGCAAAGGCCCCTAAGGCTGAATGAACACTGCCTTGGCCTGTAACGTGAAAGAGATACTGTACTATGGAAAAAAAGAAAAACCTTTGTAAGAATCTTTACTAAATGCACAAGAACAGCATGCCAAGTTCTCCTAAGTGGCATATGTGTGTGAATGCAAGTTTATTTGCAAAACGCTGGATAGAAAGTGTTACTTGCATTGCTCTCTCTATCTACAACTACAAAAGGACAGCTATGCCCTCATTTCAGCAACACTCATTACAGATCCAACAAAGCTCCTGTCCAAGTCAACAGAAACACTGCCCCAGATTTCAACAATGACAAAAATAGGTCGCTGCCACCCAGAAAAAAAATCCCACCCAGAGACTGAAGAATACCAGAAACAGAGGGATATTGCTATTTTAGCTTGCTCTAAAGCTGCAACAGAAGACAAGACTAGAGTAAGATGAGAATGATACAAACCAGAAGGCTGCATACCTTACAGGATGCCTTCTATATCCCTCCCCCACTACAACCTCCTTCCACTCACCTCAATTAGTACCACCCTGGTGGTCACATCTTGCCTATTTAAGACCAAGCAAGAGTTTTATTATGAATTCTGAATGGAATTTGGCCTTTAGGCTGTAACTGAGTTTTGCCACAATATTAGATATACACCTCTTTTGGGGTTGTTTACAGAGTTTATAAACTCATAAATAAACTGTGCTTCAAAAACATACTTACTTGTTAAAGCAAAACTTGGATTTTCCACTTCCATGCGCTGTATTTGGGCATTCAAGAACACTTTGATATCTATCCCTCTGGCAAATGATGATGAATTAAAAAATCTCGCTGGAATTTTTGAAGCAATATCTGGTTCATCTCTTCCAAACCCAAGGTTATAGAGCACTTCTTCAGGATCTTCCTCATAAAGCTCCAGTAATTCAGAAACACTAGACAAATGAAAGATGTTTACCATCTACCTGTCGTCTTCTACGATCCAGTCCCTTCTGTCCAGCTGCTAACTCAGCCCAGTAACCAGTTTGGTTTATTGAACTTTTGACTCCTATAGCTCAGACTAGTTTCGGAAATAACTATGGAAATCTCTACATCTAAAGTTTTGGTTCCCATGATGAGAGTCCTTGGCTGAGACACATCACAGATCCAATCCTGTCATTTCTAAAATAAGTCCTATTCTGCAGAGCTCAAATTTTAAAATGCCATTAAAATTCCAGGCATTTTTGATGTTTACATCCATTTGTTAGCATTTACTGAAAAACACAACTAAAAAAATTAGAGTTTTTCAAGCAACCAAATGAAAATTCCCTTCTCAGCTACTAAATGCAACAATGCACATAAAACAAGCAAAACCCATTTAACTGAGAAGCAGACCTTCAAAGCATAGTACTCTTTTACCTTGAAACAGTTGCGCTGCTTTTTCCAGAGCCGGTGGAGTTCATACTTCTCCCCTTCTGATGGAACTGCAGCCTCCTGTCCTTTGCCAGTACACCATTGCTGTCAACACAAACAGAGAGGACCCCTGCGATAAACCTCTTCTGTTCAGGAACTTGATTCTCTGTCTCGCTGGAGAGCTAAGCCTCCAGCACTGCTGAATTTCTTTTTTCCTCTTCAGTGTTATCTGGTTTATATTAGCCATGTCATTTATTGAAATACAGAAACAAAAGCAAACCCTGGGCCACGTTGGTAAAAACGTACATAGACGGTATGAATTTAAAGGCAAATGCGAGCTGAGAAAACAAACCCTGATCTGCCGTTGCTGCCCCACCCTCCCTGTTCCCACCCTCCTCCAGTAAGGAAGCCCAGCCTCGGGTGAGCAGTCCTTGCCCTGCCTTTTCCTGCCTTCCCTGGGCCACTGCCTCCTCCGGCAGGACCACCCATCCATGCAAGGCCACCCTCTCCACGCCTCGGGTACCAAGCTCGCCCTAGCTGCCACCCGCCTGCAGCAGCACAGGACTGCGACCTGCCCAGACCTGGCTGGGGAAGCTGAAGAGGCTCCAGGCAGGGGGAATGAAGCAAGACAAGCTCCAGCCCACACTGCTAGCCAGTCTCTTTCCCAACCCCAAACTATTTCTTCCCTGCACCTGGAGAAGCTGCCTGAGCATCCTCGGTTCAAACATACTGCTCATCTCCTTGGGGAGCAAACTGTTCTCCCCGAGAACAGCCACCAAGAAACCAAAGGCAGCAGAGGATTCACCTAAGAGTGTGTTTTTATTTATGGAGCCCAGCTCAGGAGCAGAGAAGATGCTGCCCACAGGGGCTGTGCAGTATTCACTGAAGTCTCAGTGTGGTTTTAATTTTAGCACATTTTATTTAGAAGCTCTAACCATCTCTCCTCTCTCAAAGTCTTTTTTCTCCACTTCCAAAAGACATCTGCTGTGACAGGCAAAAATAATTTTCCCTTGAAGTTTCTGAAACAGTGAGCAATCAGTGAGGCAAAGAAGGTTAATCATGCTAAGTTACTAAGATTTGTCATTTCTCTGTTTTCCTCCTGCTACTCCGAAATATATGTCAGGTCTGCTGAAAGAATAAAAACCTGAATTTTTTTTTCTGCACCTCCTAATGACTGTTTCTGTATTACCTAGATCTTTTCCTTCCCTTTCATGTAAACAGACATGAGCAGGAGAGGTTTAGCTCTGTGGTAGCCCCCACGACTTCTTTTGATTAAAAAAACTCCTGCCCATTCTCCCTCCTGCCCTTCAGTATAAATATTCCTCTGAAGTAAACAAGCACAAAAAGAGATGTTTACCATGTTTCTGTTTGGGTATCACTCCGCAGATGATTAGCTGTAGAGAAAGAAGAAGAAGTTACATACAGACCTCTTCATAATTACACTTCTCACAATCAGTATGAAGAAGCAGACAGTGAGCACGTTTACCAACAGTCCTGCATAAATCAGATTTTACTTTTTCCATATAAATGGGATTGTCAAGGGTTTCTAGCACATGGCTGATATAAAGATGATCTCGTTTAATCAAGCTCTGTTTAAAATTAAATCTCACATGCACACACATTTACATACTGTCATTAACCTTATTACTCGAAATTTAAATTGTGATAAGCTGGTAATTGTTACATAAACCATTTATTGCTTTGCAACTGAAGACATGATTACCAGCTGCAGGGCTGTTCCTGGCTGGGAAGGTGAGGAGGACAAGCAGGAATGCAAGGATTGCTCCAGTAGAGAAACTAAAGAATATAAGAAAGGCAGCTGGCCCCACAGCCAGGTGCCGAGACTGTATTTGTTCATCTTCATCAGCAAAGTGGGGCAGGGCCCTGGCTGCCTGAGCTGTGCAATTCATGGACAAGAGCCCCATGAAGCCCTTGGTGCTGATGGGCTCAGACATGCTCAGAGTAGAGAGGGCTCGGGAGGGAGGCTGTCTGCCAGGTACCAAGCACCTGGTCACCAGGCTGACAGGGAACTCAGCACTTTCTGCAGCTGGATCACACGGGAACATCTCAGGCAGCATTATTCTTTCAGAATTGAGCCTCAGAATTAAATTATGGTTTCCCCAAAGAGGCAACTCAGCATTAACAACTTGCCCCAGGAGACAGGCAAGGAGCACGTATCTGTTACACCAGCCCTCAGAATCAGCTATGAAAAGAGCGAAGTGATGTCACACACACTGACAGGAAAACCCTGCATCTCGACCCACTCTGCCAGCAGTAAAGTCAGCAACCGAGAGTAAAATGTGGAAACCTCACAACCTCTCTCTTCGTTTCAGAGGCATCACAAAAAAATGTATGCAAAGGAATGTATGCAAAACACAGATTCTACATCTCTTCTTTTTAATTCTCTTGTCTATAATATGAAGGTAAGCCTATCTGTAAGGATTAGCTGGTGACTAAGTTGAACAGCTGAACCATAGGTTTTACCAGCTCAGCAGTGGGCTGGGGTTACGGGTCCCTGCCCAATGCCCTCTGTACCATTCAAACAGGGCTCTGGCTTGTATCTGGACTCAGGCAGTCAGGGCTGCACAAGGGCAGGCCATTCATCCCAGCCTCAATGGGGCTGTCTGTCTGGCAGGGCATGCAGCACTGCTCCAAGGAGCTCTGATGTCCCCTTGTTCTTGGATGGGAAGCAAAGCCCAGCAGAAACAGCCGCATCCTTACCCAGAAAAATCAACCAGCAATTCTCGTACTGGGGCCTTTTCATCCGAACAAGCTAAATCATACTAAAGACTCATAAACAACAGAAGTCTTTGGAAATTATAAGGAGAAAAATTGAAAAGAAAAAAGTGACATGATGTACTAAAATCCACTGATTCTTGTATTCTTGGTCATATGCTCAGACCCTTGGATTATCATTACAAAGAAACTTTTCCTATAAAATCTTTGTACTGCAGGCAATCTAACAAGTGGAAAAGACTGTCAATAGGAAAATTTAATCCTATTTAATCTGTTGCAGTAAGGGACTCATTTACTGCTTTTCCATCATTATCAGATCAAGATCATTACCAGATAAACCTTTCTTCCTTAGAAGTCTTAAATCTTTAAAAATTAAAGATATTTCCTTCCTCCAGGCCTTGTCCCACTACTTTGACACTACCGGCAAGACTAATGTGGAAGGAAAGGGCTTTCTACTACACCAGTTCTGGCACTTAGCAAAAGCTGTAATTCAAAAACATTAAAAGCTAAACTGGGAGAGTAGTTTTGTCAGATAACCCCAGGACTTGGTTTGTGAGACACTTTTTTTGCTATTTTACTACAAGATGCTGCTGTTAGAACAGAATTCACAGTGCTTTTGTTAGTTTGTTTATGGACACCTTTAATCTATGATCAACAGAAAGGCTAGAAGTCTTTTTTACAAAGCCCATGGGGAACAGCCACATCTCCTTCCCCTCAAAAAAAGGAACAGAAAGAAAAGGTAAGCAGCTAGCAACAGAAGAGTGTCTATTGTGGCTGATCCAAAATACTTACCCAGCTTTTTCACTTTTAAAAGCACTTAGCCCTTAATGGGTTTGCCTCTTGGCTGACAGAATTTCATTCCTCCTTTCAAAAGCTCACACATGCCACTCCCAAGGGATTCAGTGGAAGTGGGGCATGCATGGCTGCCAAGAGTAACTCATGGACAAGAAGACCAAGTAGGAGAAATAATTTTCTCACATCCTTGGTAAGTGCTCCAAGCTGTCCTGTCATTGTGGGTATGAAAATGAGAGGGCAGAAGCAAATTCAGGGCTGCCTCTGACCTCTGGGTCAGAGACCCAGAGTGTTTTAACTCTAGCAATAGTCTAAATAACTTCAAAAAGCAAATCTTCCTGCATTTTTTTGTGTGCTTCATCCTGATTTTCTAGCCAATGCCGTTCTTCAAAATAAAAATCAGATGACTGAACATAATTTTTTTTTGCTAGAAAAAGAGTCATAATTTGCCACACCCACCTTCGGCTCCCAGGGATAAGTCATCTTCAAAACTTCCTCCATTTCTCACCAGCATGCCTGAAAGCATACAGTTAGCAGTTCAACAACTACAACGCTCCAAAGTTTTCCTTCCAGCAGCTTATCTAAAGATATTAGCAAGACACTTCATTTGATACAAGAAATAACCAGACTTTATTTACAATCCCTGCATTACTCATGCAGTTAAAATGCACTAAGAAGTTAGTTTCGCTATGTTCTGAAATGTATTTTGAAAGAGAACAGTTAAAACACTGCTTTAGTTTTGTGCTCAGAAACACCCCCGAGTCAATGTGGGAGCAAATTAACTGCGAGTGGGAACCTGGAGGTACCACTCAGCACATCTGCGCCTTCTGCTGCTGCGTTATCTGCCCGCCAGACATCTTACCAGGGGAATCCAGAGTCTGAGTCCAGCTGGGTCATTCCCCTCTCACCTTCCTGTACCAGATGAGGAGCTGAAGTGAAGGCTCCAGGCACAGCAAGTAATTCTTCTTCACCCTGTCACTACCTGCACATTCCCACTGTACTTTGAACTTTAGTATTCGGACCTGCTCGGATAGTAAAATTTTCAGGTGTGGCAACCACAGTTATTAAGAGGCAGAGACTGCCTAATGCTCACAAGCTGGGAGACAAAATCACCTCCCCGTTTTGCACATTTGGGGTTTTTTGAGACCTTACTAAGATCTCCAGAAAGACTTATTCAAGTTCTTTCCCCCTTCTCCAGTTTCTCGGGCACAATTGCGCCACTGTGACAATAACTCTGCAACGCTGGCCCGGCTGAGGTTTGTACTGCAGCTAAAGAGATGAGGTCTCACATGAATGTCCTCTAAAACAGTCTCCAACAAAAGAGATTTCAGTAGGTAAAGCTCTTCCTTACCCTTCAACAGAGGATTGCTTTGCTCATCCAGGGAGGCTCCCAGAGGCGTTCTGAAACCACAGAAGAGATTAACACTACTTAAAAAACTTGCTGCTTCATGTCCTTCTTTACAGCATGTAACAAGCTTGTGATAGCAGCAGTTGTCCCTCCCTCCCTCCACCCCCAGAAAGCACAAACATCTGACGACTGGCAGTAACTTCCTAAACAATCCCCAGCCCTCTAAATAAATACACCTTGCAGAGAAAAACAACAAAACATAATAACTGCAAAGCTCAAACACCTTCAGGGGCAGCAGCCCCTGCTGAGGAAAATCATGGACTTCTCAGCAAAACACTCAGAAAAAACAAGCATGAGTTTTTGAATGGATTAATTCAATCTCATTTATGCAGCCAAAACTGTTGGCATTTTTCTACACCTTTAAAACTCGTTGGAGAGATGGGTGAAAAGTTGTATTTGGCGAACAGGAAGAATCAAGATAAAAATCTTGACAGCTATGTTAGCTGTCACTTGCCAGTTCTGATACTCACAGACTCTTCACACTAACTCTCTTTTGGATGATCCCTCCTGTTGCTGTTGCCTGAAGGGTAGGGGATTTGCTGAACCTCATGGTGCTCGAAAGGAGCAGCAGAAGCCTCACAAATGACAGGTCCAATCCCACTCTGGGTTCACACTGTATTTGTTAACACTACCTAGATGTTTCCACATCTTGTCTCTCAGACATGTTTAACCAAAGCCTTGTCACTTTTAAGTAGCACAGAGTTAACTTTCGAAGCTCAAAACAAATTGAGAAATATAATACTAATAAAGAAAGGGAAAGCAGAAGATTTATGTACCTACATTATGTATGTTTCATTTGGATTTTTAATTAGACAAACACATAAACCTGCCCAAAGACCTGAAAGTAAACAGTGCTCTGATACAGTATTTATTTTGTTGCCATGGCCAAATTAAGCAAGGAAAGTTTGCATCTGCTTTCTAACAGACCTTACACTTCACAACGTTATTTTTCTTTCCTCTCTGAAAAGAGCTCACTCTGTCCAGATGCAGCCTGCTGATATGGAGCAAGCTCACTTCAGCACGCCTTTTGCAAAGCAAAGCAAAGCCCCACCACGGTGGGACTCCAAGGCAAACAGCTGGAGCATCCAGGTGCACAAGCGTGTTTCAGGTGACAGGACAGACTCTGCCAAGGCTCAGATCTGTATTTCCCTGTGTCTGTCCAGTCAGAGTCTGAAAAATCTTAGGCTATATTGTCTAAACCCATCACGCTACAAGAAGCCGTATGTTCTGAGGTAATAACTATGCTGGTTGTTTACTCCCTGGCTCTGACAGGTGCACTCCCAACCTTCCCCCTCTCCTTCCCTGGTGGCTGCTCCCATGCCTCTCTGTTTTCGATGTAGAAACTTGCTGGCATTGACTTTGACAGCCAAGGTCAGTGCTGCATGCAGTGACTGGCAGAAAGCAGTAAAAGCATCCACCGAAGCTGCCATTTTCCTTTAGAAATTAAGTCTGTCACCACTACAGCACATTAGCAGCTACCACAAAAGCATCCTTGTCAACCACGCCTTGCTGCCCTGCCTGCACTGCTGCACACAGCTGCCATACACCCCCTGCCTTTGAAAAACTTGCTCTTAAGAACCAGACAAAAAATGAGTCTAAACAAGGGACAAGTACCACACAAAAATCCTGTCGGAGAACAGCATGGATAGCTCTTCCTTTCTGCACCAGGTTGTATTCCACCAGCAAGGCCCACAGTTCCGTCTCAGAGCAGCCCTGTGCACTCGGGAATGTTTGGGCTGGGGGACCCTTCCACTTGCTGTGCCCTCAGGATGGGGTCCCCCTGCCATATTCAGCCTCAAGGCTTCCTCTCATCCCACACCTTTGTTTGTTCAGCTACCAGTTGTGCTCAGGTGGTCTTTCGGAACAGGACAAGGGTTTTACACTGTGCTGTGGAAGTGTTTAAACCTCAGCTTTTAAAACCTTAACTGGGCAGAAGCCATGTTTATTTTAAACTTGAGGCAAAAAATCTCTTCTTTCTGAGGCATTTCAAGAACTCACTTCCTGCATATCTACAGGAGATGGCTCCTAGATACCTCCCACATCCCCTGTATTACTGGCAGAGTTTAAATATATTCAATCAAAATAATACACGTCATCATAAGAGTTGACAAAAATTTCTTTTTATCTATCAGGGTAATACAAACACTTGTGTTTCAACTTTTATGAGCTTTCTTATGACTTTAAAATCCCTTTTCAAAGTACCAGGGAGAGAGCAAAAGAGGCCTTTCTCAAAGACATGCAATTCCCAAAACATGAATGAACCAGAGACTTTGAGTAACATCTGACATTTTTTATGCCCCCATAATTCCTACCACAGTATAATAAATACGTGCTTTTTTCCTTCTGGGGTTTGCTGTAAGTTGTTTCCTTACAAAAAACCCAAACCAGCTAAATGTGTGTCTACCAAGGTATGTAACATGGGATACTAGGAACCCTCCTCTCCTCCAAAACAGATGAGAAACAGAGATGCCAAGTAATAAGAGCCCCAAACCACTAACATAAATATCAAAGGACAGCTAGTAATTCTTTTTATCCACATTAGAACACTATTGATGCTTTTAGAAACAAACAAAGGAATCCATCTTATAAGCAGATCTATTTATGCAGTGGGTTGATATTAAGCTTTTTGTGCTGCTGCCAACTCAAGCCAGAAAATGAGATTTTAAAAGTGCCAATTTTCTTCTGATTCCACAAACACGCACAGAAACTCAGACAAAATGGGAAGGACTGCTTTTTGAAAACATGTAACAGAGAAAATACTGTATTTCAGTAACTGAAGCTTCATTTGTAGTAATGGCTACATAGTAACTTATTATGGAGCTAACTTGTAAGAATAAGGTTGTGCCATGAACCAGGAATAGAAGCTCGGTTTGTGTACGCCCGCACTTTGTAGCAATCAAAGCTGGACAGCAAAACCAGCGTTATTAAACAAGTAAGAAGTTTCAGGGAGGACAACTTACAAATTGTAAATTTCACAACTGTTATTTTTGAACAAAACACTGCAGTATCTGCAGGGCTATTCTGTCCTCTGTTAATGCTGCCCTATTTTCCTTTGTACATTGTTATCAAGAGACAATCAGTTCAATCTATACATACAATCACTTACAACACTCAGAGTGAATTATCACTTTACTACACATGCTAGCAACTGCTTGCATGTATATTAGACACAAAAGAAATAAACTATTCTGCAGTTTAAAACACAAGGAACTGTGCAGCCCTTCAGAGGCAGCCGGGATTGCACCTCCTAGACATGAACCGTACATGCTGGCACCCTGCATGCCATAGACCAGAGGCTAACTCTTGTCTGAATAGCATTGATTAGGAATTTTTTTTTTTTTAAATCTTTCTGAGGAGAACGCAAGATTACTCTGAAAAGATTTACAAGAGTAAATAGCTGTACTTTAAAAGGCTTCTGTGGAAGGAGCACAACAGGTTTCACAAACATGCATTACCTAAATTTGCGTTTCTGTATTAGCAAAACAGTAAACTTGTGATTCATTTGTTATTTGTAAAACAAGATTCCGTATTTTGGGAATCAACCGCCAGAGATGCAAATACATTCCACAGAAATGTGTGGTGCCAGTTTTAACAATAGGTAGTTACCAAAGCATGGGTAGGAAACTGCAAGTTTTGTGTTTTTACTCAAGACTTTTGATCATCTGTTAGATGTTCATGCTGTCAGTTTGCAGGGTTGTGCTATTCCTTAAATTCTGTATGGAAACAGTAAGGACCACAGGGCCAGGGAAGGTTCTGGACAGAAATCCTGCAGGTTCAGACATAGTGGCACTGCAGCATTAGGAAGAGTATCTCCCCCAAGGGCCTCTTCCCCCTCCAGTCCTTACATTTTTTTGCCCTCCCAGCCCAAAAAATACTTCTAAGAAAGCACAGAATTCGTAATACTGATTTTTAAGGATATAGTTTGGTAGACCAACGGGATGCCAGATTTGAGGTAAAGTCAGTAAAAACTTCTCCCATTCTTGCATTTGGAAGGATGATCTGTCAGGTCTGAACATTAAATTTTAATGATTAGTACGATTTCAAGCCTGTAGCTGCCAACACCCTATCCAAGGCACAGCCTGTAAAGATCTGAAGAAAACTATACGGAGGATTCTGTAGCTATAAAACAACCCACACTTCGCAGAGTAAGCTCGGTCAGCTGCTCACTGGACCAAGAGATCACAAAGGCAGAGCTAATCTCAGTGGTAAATTCTCACCTTAACGTAGCTGCTCTTAAAAGCAGAAAGAAACCAGAAATATCAAATAGCAGAGGTCTTGAAATGTCATTGTCAGCAACTGGAAAGCTAATTGTTAGCTTCTCCCCACCAACTCTGCCTCCAAGGGCTGTTAGGACTGAATGGACAAAAAGAGAGGACAAAAGCAGCTGCTACTGATGTAGCATTTGTGCTTTTATGTGACTGAGGACGAAGAAAAAGTAATGCCATCAGCCTGTTCCAAACACTAAAGATTAGTTTGCAACAGTAATAGAAACACAGAACATATATACCATGCTTCAAGTTAAGGATAGAGGCCATTAACAGACTGAGATAAGTCAGTTTAGTCTAAACTGTGCCATCACTCCTGAAGGCCCGTAAGCACAGAGGCCATGCCGTGGAAGCACCGTTTCTTTAAATCTGCACCAAAAACCAGGCAAGGAAACAGTGGAAGCTTTCAACTGGAGTCCCCCGGTGACAACCACTACAGCTTCCCAAGCAACGCTGCCTTCCTTACCCTCAGCTGAGTTCCTCCGCCGGCGGCTGAACGCCTTCAGGCTTATTAACGAGACGCCAAGGAGAGAAGTGGCGCCGAACGCCAGCTCCCCCGTGGCCATGCGGACTCGCAGCGCGGCTCCCGGCTCAGGCGGCCGGAGGCACAGCCCGGCCGGAGGCACAGCCCGCGCAGCGCCGAGGGGCGGCCGTGCCCGCTCCGCTCCCCGCTCCGCGGCCATGCCCGCCGGGGCTGCCTCCCTCCCCTCCGCGCCCCGGGCACTGCCCGGCCCCGCTGCCGCAGCGACCGGCCGGCAGGAGCACCCACCTGCAGTCCTTCAGCCATATCGCGATCTTCTCGTTGGG